>JBBBDQ010029504.1:640000-965000 GCA_037127315.1 Ascarosepion bandense
CAAAAAACCAATGTAGTGTACCGATTTACATGCCCGTTCAGAGATTGTATCTCTGGTACTAATAAAAAAAAAACAGTACATATATTGGTTTTACTACAACCACGCTCTCCCGTAGAGTTACATATCACCTTTCTGATCAAAGTACAATTAAACAACATTTCTCAGAAAAACATAAACATGTAAGACAGATTTTAGTCAATAATGCAATAATCCTTACTCATACACACAGCAAAAAGAACCTTCAGATATTGGAGGCCATGTACATTAAATTCAAACAACCCACACTTAATAAAATCACTTTTGAATCTGTCCATAATATATTATATTGCATTTGAATACATGGTTTCTGTGTCATTTCGTGCAATCACACGGTGTGACGTCATAGAACCGCATTGCAAATTTGCGAACTGCGTTTGTTATTTTTGGTAACTATTGCCGTTGCCTAGCGGAGTTTTATGTCAACACAAAATAGAATCGTCGGTGATGGTGGATGTTATTGTGTTACCGTCTTGGTGACCTCTCTGAAGATGGCTCATGTGAGCCGAAACCTTAGAAACAAAAAAAAAATTATGCAAATGTTGGAGAATTTTTGTCTTCATTTTCAACTGAAATTAAAGCCAAAATACGACATTTAGAACGGCTCATGATTAAACATAATAGACACTCATGTCTCTCAGTATATGTTTAGAAAAAACATATATATATGTATGTATAAATAATATTAATAATGTCTAAAAAGTTGTAGTAAGGGATTCATTTGAGTCACTTCATGAAGTAGTCATAAAAATAAGGAAGTTAAAAATAGGACGTTTGGAAGAAGTTAGAATGTGCGAGAAAATTCGGGTAAAATCTAGAGAAATCTAAAGGATTCTAGAATATGCAAATTAGGTGTTAACCCTTATAAAATAGGTTTTGGGAAGAGAATATTCAGTTGTTAACAGGATATGCTGACATCATCTACTCCGATCTGATTCGTGGATCTGTGCATCCAGCCGAGAGAATCACTAAGAAAAGTTGCCGACTAACTAAAACCTGAAAGAGAACCTCATGTAACTAAAAATGTAAATAGATATTTTGACTCTTTCATTGACCATACTTAAAATTATTCTTTATATACACATTTGAGGATTTCCAAAAAGTATAGCACTTAACTACTTCACTAACTGGGTAAAGATACTGACCCTTCCATCCTCTTCGTAACAAATCGTCTGCCAGAATTAACTCTACATTTTTGCCTTGAATGTAAACTTGTAAAATTTCTATGTATATGATTTTGTGGTTATTGCAAATTAAATATTTGTATGTGATTTTATTCTGAGTTTTGGTCAATCGATTTTTTCTTTTGTTACACTTAACACGTAACAAAATATATGTATATATATAAGCTATTTCTTCAGACAAAGATATTTGATTAAAAAGATAAAAAAAACTGGCCGTCTATAAGCTATTCAATTTTTTTCAATTTTGGAAGAATTCATTGCTTGCTAGGGTTAAATATTCCAGATTTCCTTTTTTGTTTTTTACCAGATTCTACAGTCTTAGTAATTTTCAAGAACACATAAGAACACATATTTTGTAAAACTGAGCGCTAGAAAAAAGCCCTCAGCCTTACCAGACTAATTGAAAACTGTAGAACCTGTAAAATTTATGGTTCCACTGATATGTGGTATGGTGATACCCAGCAAAAGCGATGGACCGGATGTTTGCGTTTTCACGACCAAAAAGCAAATGAACCAAAATCGTCCGTGCGCCGCCGGGTACGCGCAGATGTTCCGGTTGAAAACTAAAAATTAATTAAATATTAAATTTCCAGTTCCCGAAACTCCGCGAATTTTATTTATCAGCCAATGGGAAGCCCAGAACCGAGTACAAATGTGAAATTCCAAATATGCTGGGGTGATCCAAAAAGAAGACATAAAAAGCGGATACAGAAAGCATTGACAGGCAGACCGAGTCGAGGAGAAGAGAGTAATTAGTAGCTCCCTTGACCAAAGTCAAGTGGCTTACTACGCTCGCCTCCCTACCCTCTTTCCTTCTTCCCTGCCTCAAAAACTACTTACTGAGCTAAGGAGCGAATACATCAAAGACATTCCTTACTTACACGCACCCAAATTCTTAAGCATTAATTCTCTTTCAGTATTTTATTTCCATGAATATTTTGACCTCCGCTGGACCTATTCTTCAAGCTATTACTTCAATTGTAAAAACATTAATTGATATATGTATGTATAAAATGTTATTATTCTACTCAAATTGTCTTTCTTGATTTGTAATCATTTTATGATTTATAGTGGGTTATCTACAACAAGGCCAAATTCCGTTAACCTGCAACAGTATACTACTACCCTACACTAGAACGGACTCCCACTACTAACAGAAAAAGAATAGATAAGCATTGTCCCTATACCGGCACCTTAGAAAAATCACTATAAGTCTTAAATAAAAAAGATCGTCAGTAATAGAAAGAATATAAATGCTTAGAGCGACTGGATGATGAAAACCAGCGGGAATACCAAACGGCTTCAGTAATGTTAAGTAGATTTGCTGTTGTTTGATCTCCACTGATTTCTCGTAATTATTACTGATGTGAGATATCATTGTTTATGAATGGTATTATGATCAAATTGCATGGTTTTCGTTTTCGCTGGATATCTTGCATTATGGGTGTTAATTTTACGGCATTTATTATTATTATTATTATTATTATTATTATTATTACAGTAGTAGTTTAATAAGTGACAATAGTTGCGCTTCAAATTATAAAACAAAATAGAAGCTTACGAAATATAGAAAAATTGTCATGATAAGTACAGCCCAAACACTCAAACGAACTTTGTTCATTTAACGTTAGTGATGATCTGAGAGATAATAAAGAAATGAAGTGTAGCTATAACATCAAAACACTACCTGAGGACAATCCACAGAAAATGTGACAGTGTGCTATGGTCGCACTATGATCACACTACCTGAGACAGCAGAAATCGAATTATTGTAATAGTAATAATAATAATAATAATAATAATAATAATAATAATAATAATGTGTTAAACGTGCCAAGGAGTGAATGGCTACTGAGTTATGAGGTCAGAAACGATCCCCTACAGGCTTCGGAACCCTGTTTGTAAAAGACCGTTACCCAACGTGCCGGGTAACTTTGGGTAGACTTTGAACCCGTGCGTCACTCATGGGAAAAATATGAGAATTACAAATAGAAATAAAAAGTCCAGTATGGCTCTTCCAGTGGATAAACAGAGTGCCGTTTTTCAGGAGGGAACCAACCTGAGGTCGAAAAATCTGCCATAGGAACAAACTCCTAAACAAAGAATGAATGTTCTGACCCCCACAACCAGGATAATCCAAATGATGGCCCTGAAAATCCTACAGCTAGATCTATAGCCGTATATTTAAAGAAAGAAGCAATGAAGCTACATAATGCCAAATAACCAATTGACAGAGGCTGAAATTAATGAGATAAAAAGAATTGCAACCAGAATAGACGAATCAACAAAATATGAAAGCGAACCCGAATCAAAAATAAAAAGTAGAAATATCACACAAACCACAAGTCATAATGTAGAAACGGTGATACACACAAATCACTCTAAAGATAATACTGTAATTTTAGAAGTGCTGGAAAGTTGTGATCTAAGTCAGTCACTGAACGGCAATAAAACGAGTTCAAATAAAAATGAGTTTATTGAACAGAATTATTTTACGGAAAACAAGAACAGTATACATGAATCCAAAGAAGAAATCAAGAACCATATAAGTCAGATACAAAATATATTGCAATGGAGGAACGAGAACAACTCACCAAATTACAACCAACAAAGCATAACCTCGAAATTATTATGCTTTACAATGCATCACTCAACTTAATTTTGGATAAAGAAGACGCTCATATAAATCTCAATAAAGTGATATATTCATCAGCAATAGCAGCAACAAAATAATTGAACATCAAACTAAAAACAAGGCAGTCTCGCAGACATGTAGATCCACCTTGGAAAAGAAAAATAGTAAAATAAATCAAACAACTTAGAAGTGAATTATTAGTACTCGATAAACGGAGAAGAGGAATAAATGTAAGAACTAGAAAAGGCAGAAGAATCGAAAGAAAATACAACATTAGAAATGAAAATGATGTCCTATCAACTAAGGGAAAAAAATAAAGGAAACAGCAAAATTGAAGGCTCAAAGAATAAGACACAATGAGAAAAGATCAAGATTCTACAAGCAAAACAAGATTTTTCAAACCGATGCAAAGAAATTATACAGAGAAATAGGTAAAAAAAAGAATTAAAATGACAGCCCCCCCCCAAAATGAAAGATGTGATACAGTTCTGGGGAAAATATGGGCTAGCCCTAAAGAACATAACAAAGAAGCAGATCGGATGGCACAAGAGATAGAACGAATCAAAAATAAACTAAAACAGACAAGTGTTGGGATTACAGAAGAGGATTTTAAATTTGCACTAAAAACGCACACAAGTGGAGATTTCCAGGCATGAATAAAATTCCTAACTTTTGGCTATATTATTTAAATACAGCACATAAAAACTAGCCAAAGAACATCAAGAAATGGTTAACGATCCCACTAAAACTCCTCCATGGAAGACCAAAGGCATTACATTTTATTCTACCCAAGAATAGTGACAATAACTCGAAAAACTACAAACCAATTCCATGCCTCCCGACAACATACAAACTATTAACATCTACTTAAAAAAAACAGACATAATTCTTCTTGGAAAGAAATGACATACTACCGCTTGAACAAAAAGTGTGCAAACGTGGCTGTTACGTATGTAATGAGCAATTACTTATTAACAGGATAATCTTGAAAAACTACTTCAATGCAAAGAAAAATCTTAGTACTGCCTGGATAGATTATCATAAGGCATTCGATAGTGTACCACATTCCTGGATCTTAAGACTTTAAATATGTACAAGGTATCACACGTCATCGTCAATTTCATCAAGCAATGTATATCGATATGTAAAACAACACTTTACCTCAATCAGATAAATGGATAATTAAAATGGAACCTATAAATCTAGTGAAATAAACATCAAAAGAGGTATATTTCAAGGTGACTCTTTGTTTTCCTTACTATTTTGTATATCAATAATAGCATTAACCAGTCAACTTAACAATACAGAATCAGTTGTTACATAGCTCAAAAGAAAATAAGCCATATACTTTACATGGATGACTTAAAGTTGTATGCTAATGAGCTGGAAGTTCTTCTACAAACTGTAAAATGCTTCAGTGAAGACGTTGGAATGAAATTGAGTTTGAATAAATATACTAAACTACAGTTTTACGAGGATCGCTACAATGAAACATCCTCAGTTAGGTTAGACCCTGCTGTAAAAATAAACGATTTAGAGCAAGAAGAAGCTTATAAATACTTAGGTGTAAATGAGAGTGAATAGAAAAAATCTATATAAATATTAAAGAAATAGTGCGTAATGAGTAATATAGAAGGCTAGGGCTGATATTAAAAAATGAATTGAATTCTCAGAATAGAATTATGGTCATTAATAGCTTTGCATTCCTAGTGGTCTAATATAGTTTCATCGTCTTAAAACTTGACTCTAAACGACAGCAGACGAATGAATTCTAAAACAAGAAAGCTTTTTTCTAAGCATAAGATGCATCTTCCAAAGGCTGATGTAGACCGTCTATACATAACCCGTAAAGAAAATGGAAGAGGTCTTAATCAGCTATACTTGTCATACAAGATAAGAACTATTGGCTTACTAACATACATAGAAACCACAAAGGACTGGATGATACAATTTGTCGAAAAACATGAAAACACAAAGAAAAATATTCAAAATGAAAGAAGGGAGTATATACAAACAAGATTTACATTTAGTAGATTTTGTAGAAAAGCAAAACCTAAAGCCAAAAACAAACTATGGTCGCAAAAAATATGAAAATGAAAGCCAAGGATAAAGCTCTTGAACAGATGATACAATGCTGGCAAGACAAACCTCTGCATTGCCATTATCCAGCATGCGCTGATAAATCCAATGTTTATAAAATTAATACTCATCGATGGTTACGTGCATCTGGATTAAAGTTTAAGACTGAAGGCATTATTGTTGCAGCGCAAGATATAAATCTTTTCACTACGATTTTTCAGTCAAATATTACACATAATAATGTGAATCCAAAATGCAGGTTCTGTGATAAATACCAAGAAACAATAGATCATCTAATCTCAGTATGTTCAGTACTTGCCCCAAATGAATGTAAAAATCGTCACGATAGAGTGGGGCAATATTTACATTTGACAATGTGCAAACACAATGGAAAATATGTAAACAAACACTGGTATGAATATCACCAATCACCAGTTATAGAAATAGAAGATGTCACCATTTTATGGAATTGCACCATCTACACAGACAGAAAAATTGAAGCAAATAGGCCGGACATTATTTTGAAAGACCAGAAAGAAAATCTTGCCTATTAATTGATATGGCTTGTCCAGCGGATTGTAACATAACAACGAAGTAATTTGAAAAACTGTCAAAATATAAAAACCTGGAAACTTAAATAGAAAAAAATGTGGAAATTGAAAACAAGAATCGTGCCAGTGATATTAGATGTATTTGGAATGATAAAAATTGGAACAAAACAACACATTGAAAGAATTCCTGGAAACCCCAGCTTAAGAGATATACGAAAAAATTGTCTTGTTAAATACAGCCCGCACACTAAGAAGAACATTGTAGATGAAACGCTGAAAATGTTACGGGAGATATAAAAAACGTGAAATGGAGCCATAACAACACCCCACAACCTGCCTTAGGCCTTCTCCCAGATTTGATAAGTAGCGAGACCATAGCAGATATCGAAATATGATGAAAAATGACAATTATTAATAATAATAATAATAATAATAATAATAATAATAATAATAACAGACAGAAAAATTGAAGCAAACAGGCCAGACATTATTGTTAAAAACCAGAAGGAGAAAACTTGTCTATTAATTGATATGGCTTGTACAGCGGATTGTAACATAGCAATCAAGGAATTTCAAAAACTGTCAAAATATAAAGACCTGGAAATTGAAATAGAAAAAATGTGGAAATTGAAAACAAGAGTTGTGCCAGTGATAGTAGGTGCACTTGGAATGATAAAAAATGGAACAAAACAACACATTGAAAGAATCCCTGGAAACCCCAGCTTAAGAGACATACAAAAATTGTCTTATTAAGTACAGCCCACACACTAAGGAAAACTTTATCTATGTAATGCTGGAGATGATAGGGAAGATAGAAAAACATGAAATGGAGCCATAACAACACGCCACTACCTGCCTTAGGTCTCCCCGAAGACTTGGTTGGTAGTGAGACCAAAGCAGAAATCGAAATATGATGAAAAATGACATAATAATAATAATAATAATAGATTTCGTAAGGCATTCGATAGTGTAACACATTCCTGGATTTTAAAGACTTTAAATATATAGAAGATATCACCTGTCAGCATCAATTTCATCAAACAATGCATGTCGATATGGAAAAGAACCCTTTACCTCAATCATATAAATGGAACCTATAAATCTGGTGAAATAGCATCAAAAGAGGTATATGTTATATTGATAAGTAGCGATACCATAGCAGATATCGAAATATGATGAAAAATGACAATTATTATTATTATTATTATTATTATTATTAATAATAATAATAATAATAATAATAATAATAATAATAATTTTGAATTTTTTTTTTTTTTGCAAGGACAAACGTTAATCGTAGCAACAATTGTTTTTTTTATTTTAACAATACTCTCTAAGTGCAGTGATGTTTTTTTTTTCGTTGAACGGCCGTTACTTTCCAAGTTTGTTTGTTTTTTCAACCAGCGTCTCTCTCTTTGAATTTTTCTTTTTCTCAATATGAAATTCTGTTTTAATATAAACAGGATTTTTTCTTTAGATATTATCGAAATTTTTTTTTTTTTTTAACTATTATAATTTCCTTAAAAACAAAACAAAACAAGAAAATAAATTAAATCCGATGAAAAACAATTTATATGGTATTATTTTATAGAAAGTCTACGTATTTATTGATATATTTATTTTTATTTATCTATTGATTTAATTTACTTATTTAATTTATCTTATTCTGATAACCCTATTTTTGACCAGCGACTTTATTGAAAAAATAAATGATAGAGTGGACGAACAAATTATTACATTTTTTTTTTTTATGAAATTCTATTTTATTTGAATTAATTTATCTATTTGCTCTTTAAATGAATCTAAATAAAATCATCCGTATTATATTTCCTTTAGCTGTCGATATTTCACAAATTTTTTTTTTTTTTTTTTTTGTAAACAAAATACTCTAGTATTGTTGTGTTGTTTCGTTGAGCCGTTGCTAGGCCAAAGTTTTTTTTTAACCAGCGTCTTTCTCCTTGAATTCCAATCGCGTATATGTCAGTTGTTGCTTGGCAGCCCATTTAGGAGAAGGAAAACTCCGAACAACAACCCGCAACTCAAGGTGTTAATCGTGCCGAGGAGTGAATGGCTACTGCGTTATGAGGTCACAAACGATTCCCTACAGGCTTCGGGACCCTGTTTGTAAAAGACCGTTACCCAACATGCCGGGCAGCTTTGGGTGGACTTTTGGACCCGTGCGTCACTCGTGGGAAAAACATGAAAAATACAAATAGAAATAAAAAGTCCAGTATGGCTCTTCCAGTGGATAAACAGGGAGCCCGTCCTTCAGGAGGGAACCTACCTGAGGTCGAAAAATCTGCCATAGGAACAAATTCCTACACAAAGAATGTATCTTCAGGTCCCCACAACCAGGATAATCCTAATGATGGTCCTGAAAATTCACCAGCTAGATCTACAACCGTATATTTAAAGAAAGAAAAAATAAAATGGTCACGTGAGGAGTACAAAGTCGTTATGACTGCATTTCATGAAGCGTTACTCAAACCTCAAAAAAACATGACTCGCCAAACATATGACATTTGGCATGAAAAAGTTGGTCAAGCAAATAGAAAGTATATTGACGAAAATAAATTGGCCAATGTACGTAGGTACATTATTCGTAATAACCGACTAACAGAGGCCGAAATTCATGAAATTAAAAGAATTGTAACAAGAAGAGTCGAATCAACAAAATATGAAAAGGAACCGGAACCAGAAATAAAAAGTAATAACATCAAACAAATCACAGGTCATAATGTAGAAACCGTGAAACACGCAAATCACTGCGAAGATAACGATATAAGTTTAAAAGTGATGGAAAGGTGTGATCTGAGTCTAAGTCAGTTAAAAGACAAAAATAAAACGAGTTCAGAACACATCGAAGATAATTATTTGACGGAAAATAAGAACAATATACAGGAAGCAAAGATAGAAATAAAAAACCATCTAAGTCAAATACAAAGTATTACAATGGAGGAACGTGAACAGCTCCCAAAATTCCAACCAACAAAACAAAACCTCCGAACTATTAAACTGTACAATGCAGCACTGAAATCAATACTGGATGAAGACCCTCATACAAATCTTAACGAAATAATATATGCATCAGCAACAGCAGCAACAAAAAAATTAAATATTAAAATAAAAACAAGGCAGTCTCGTAGACGTGAAGTTCCACCTTGGAAAAGAAAAATAGAAAAAGAAATAGAACAATTTAGAAGTGAATTATCAATATTGGATGAACTGAGTAGACGAATAAATGTAAGAACTAGGAAAAGCAACAGAGCCGTAAAAAAATATAACATCAAGAATGAAAATGACGTCTTATCAAATAAAGAAAAAATAAAGCAAAAAATCCAACTGAAGGCTCAAAGAATAAGACGCTATGAAAAAAGAGCAAGATTTTACAGAGAAAACAAGATTTTTCAGACTGATACAAAGAGATTTTACAGGGAAATAGGTAAAAAAAGAATTGAAGTGACAGCACCCCCCAGAATGGAAGAAGTCACACAGTTCTGGGAAAAGATATGGGCTTGCCCTAAAGAACTTAGCAAGGAAGTACATTGGATTACGCAAGAGACAGAACGAATGAAAAATAAACCCGAAGGGACATGGTCTGGAATTACAGAAGATGATGTTAAATATGCACTAAAAAAACACACACAATTGGAAATTCCCAGGCATAGATAAAATTCCTAACTTTTGGCTATATTATTTAAGCGCATCACATAAAAAACTAGCCAAAGAACTTCAAGAAATGGTTGACGACCCCACTAAAATTCCTGCATGGTTGACAGAAGGAATTACATTTCTTCTACCCAAGAATGGTGACACAAAAAATCCGAAAAACTACAGACCAATTACATGTCTTCCGACAACATATAAACTATTAACATCTATTTTAACAAAGCAGACATATTTATTCTTAGAAAGAAATGAAATGTTACCGCTTGAACAAAAAGGGTGCAAACGTGGCTGTTATGGTTGTAAAGACCAATTGCTGATTAACAAAATGATCCTGGAAAACTGCTACAGTACAAAGAAAAATCTTAGTACAGCCTGGATAGACTATCGAAAGGCATTCGATAGTGTGCCACATGACTGGATTTTAAAGACTTTAAATATATACAAGATATCGCCCGTCATCATCAATTTCATCAAACAGTACATGTCTATATGGAAAACAACCCTTTACCTCAATCATATAAATGGAACCTATAAGTCTGATGAAATAAACATCAAAAGAGGTATATTTCAAGGTGATTCTTTATCTCCCTTACTATTCTGCATATCATTAATAGCACTAACCAGTCAACTTAACAAGACAGAATGTGGTTATAAAATAGGACAAAAGAAAATAAGCCATATATTTTACATGGATGACTTGAAGTTATATGTTAAGAATGATAATGAACTGGAAGGTCTTCTGCAAACTGTAAAATGCTTCAGCGAAGACATTGGAATGAAATTTAATTTGAATAAATGTGCGAAAGCTACAGTTTTACGTGGATCAATACAAGAAACATCCTCAGTTAGCCTAGACCCTGCTGTAACAATAAAAGAATTGAAACCAGAAGAAGCTTATAAATACCTAGGTGTAAATGAGAGCGAAAACATTCACCATAAAAAAATGAAAGAAATAGTGCGTAAAGAGTACTATAGAAGGCTACGAATGATATTAAAAACTGAATTAAATTCACAGAACAGAGTTATGGCCATTAATAGCCTTGCAATCCCAGTTGTCCAATATAGCTTTAGCATCTTAAACTGGACTCTAAACGACATCAGGCGAATGGATGCTAAAACAAGAAAGCTTCTTTCTAAGCATAAGATGCATCATCCAAAGGCTGATGTAGATCGTCTATACATACCCCGTAAAGAAGGTGGAAGAGGTCTTATTCAGCTGGAATTGTCATACAAGACAACAACTATTGGCTTACTAACATACATAGAAACAACAAAGGATTGGATGTTACAATTAGTAAGGCAACATGAAGAAAGAAAGAAAAAATATTCAATAATAAAAGAAGGCAGTAAATTCAAACAAGATTTACAGTTAGTAGATTCAGTAGAAAAGCAAAACAGTAGCCAAGAACCAACTATTGCGGCAAAAAATATGAAAATGAAAGCCAAAGATAAAGCTCTTGAAAAGATGAAACAGCGCTGGCAAGACAAACCTCTGCATGGCCAATATCCAGTACGTGCCAATAAATCCAATGTTGATAAAGTTAATACTCATCGATGGTTACGTGCATCTGGATTAAAGTCTGAAACTGAAGGATTTATACTTGCAGCACAAGACCAAAATCTTTTCACGAGAAACTTTCAGGCAAATATTATGCATAATAATATGGAACCAAAATGCAGGTTTTGTGATAAACACCAAGAAACAATAGACCACCTAATCTCAGGCTGTTCTGTGCTTGCCCCAAACGAATATAAAAATCGCCACGATAGAGTTGGGCAATATTTACATTGGGCAATGTGCAAACATTATGGAAAAGCTGTAAACAAACACTGGTATGAACATCATCCAGCACCGGTTACAGAAATAGAAGATGTAACCATTCTATGGGATTACACCATCTACACAGACAGAAAAATTGAAGCAAACAGGCCAGACATTATTGTTTAAAACCAGAAGGAGAAAACTTGTCTATTAATTGATATGGCTTGTCCAGCGGATTGTAACATAGCAATCAAGGAATTTCAAAAACTGTCAAAATATAAAGACCTGGAAATTGAAATAGAAAAAATGTGGAAATTGAAAACAAGTGTTGTGCCAGTGATAGTAGGTGCACTTGGAATGATAAAAAATGGAACAAAACAACACATTGAAAGAATCCCTGGAAACTCCAGCTTAAGAGATATACAAAAAATTGTCTTATTAAGTACAGCCCACACACTAAGGAAAACTTTATCTATGTAATGCTGGGGATGATAGGGAAGATAGAAAAACATGAAATGAAGCCATAACAACACGCCACTACCTGCCTTAGGTCTCCCCGAAGACTTGGTCGGTAGTGAGACCAAAGCAGAAATCGAAATATGATGAAATAATAATAATAATGATAATCGAATATTATAAATCACATCAGCAACAATAAGAACATTAATAGCTTTAATACTATAATATGATACATAGACAAATGGAAATAAAGCAAATGAATATAGTGCAATTGCCCGATATAAACGTAAGTAATATTCTCACAATTTCTTCGGTCGCAATTTTTCTCTCTGTAAGTATTTTACTGGTACTAGTATTTTTGTCCCTTCCGATATTCAATTTTTAAAACATTTACATGTGACGTCAATTGTTATCTACTGTCTCTCCCTATAAGCTGTTCATTAATTTTCTTTAATGTCAACGTTCCTGTAACTTCTCTGACGGTGTCTCATGTGAGCCGAAAGCTTAGAACCAGGACAATAAAAATATATTAAAATATTGGACAATGTTTGTTTTTATATTCACCTGAAATTAAAGCCAAAATACGATGGTTGGAATGTCTCATGATTACACATAATAGACATTCATTGTTTGTTATATTTAACAATATATATATATATATATATATATATATATATATATATATACATTGTTAAATCTAACAGACAATGAATGTCTATTATGTATAATAGTATATATATATATATATATATATATATATATACTTGTAAAAAACATTTCTAAAATAATATCATACATTTGTGAATTAGTTCTGAATGATTCATTAAAAACATACGATTATTCGATTTATGCAAAAAGACGCTAAAATCTGTTTTCTTAAGATATTAAAAATACGTTAATCCTTTCTCTTAATAATGACATAATGATTTTTGACGCTAAAAATTATTTTCATTAAGTTTGAAGAATATTTTAATCACGGTATACAACAAAATTAACCTGAACTCGAAACCACCTCACCAATTTCTGGCTACGATGATGCAACCTGCATATTCAACTAATGCCAAAGATTTGCACAATGTCAAACTCCCAACCACTTCTAAATAATTGGTACGAAGCATATATTGTGTGCATCAACCAACTGGAAACTACCTATTAATTGATAATCATGAAAATTGTCGTTTCAGACTCTCGATTAAACAATGAATAATAGCTCAAATATCCAAGTTGTCAAGCTATTAAGGCAAAGCAGAATGACAGTTTCGCATAGGTATTTCTCATCTGCGATATCGAATTTTCATTTCTGTCTATCGTTGAGCCAATACGATTGACCATGTAATTAATACCGTATATTATCTCTCGTAAATATCTCTACTAATTCGCGATACATAAGGTTTAATTTTTAGTTTTGCTTGAATTCTAAATGATTTAATATACTATATGCAAAATACACTGGCTTATTTAAAATAGAGGTTATATTTGTTTATACTTTTGAGATGAAGTACTATTTACATTATTTACATTGTTCGGAATGTTTTCCTTAACTTTACTGCCATACTATTCGCTTCGGTCGTTGCTCCGGCCTTCTTTAGGTAACTAGAATTTCATACGGAAGCCTTTATTCCGATCGGGGGATTCTTCTTGTTCCATCCGCTTGGGTAAATTTCTATCGTTCCATCTCCTATAGGATGACGTTGAAATTATAGACAGAGAAACGCACTAGAAATTGCGAAAACTTCCAGAATCCTTGCATATGATAGGCCACAAAAATTTCCTAAGCCGGCCAAACATAGAAATGAATACAATATGAAAACCAGTAATACTGAATGCTAGAGAAAATTATTAATTTCAAGAGTGTAATATGAGCTTGGGTAAAAATGATTACTGAAACATTAGATTTATTAGCCCCTAAAAGTCATATACTGATGTTCTCAAGTACACATAGCTCAGTGGGTAAAAGCGTTGGTTAGATCCAGTGACTTGACTGTGTGCCATGGAGCGAGAACAATAAAGTGATCGAAATAAAGGACACGATTAGATAACCTGAAGAAGACTGGAGAGTACAACGGCCGAGAAGTCATCAATATGGCAATAAAGATTATGGCAACAATTCGAAAAATGTAAAGAAATTATATTGATTTGAATCGGTTTTATTTTAATTTGTTACTTTTGAATCTGAATACACAATGTTTATTTTGTTTTTTTTTTCTATTTTCGCTTTGGGTTTTCTTTCACTTTTATTATTTTTCTAAGTTAAATCAAAAGATTTGATATTGGCTTTAGATAGGAAGATTCTTTTTAAATCATAAATTTGACAAACTTTAACTTTCAATTTAATGAATTCATTTTGATCTTGCCTTCAATTTGAATCATTCAATTAGATAAAATTTCATTTCATTTACATTTGCATTTAAATAGATGTGCGTTCGATTTGAATATATATTTAACATGACATTCGTTTCAGTCATAGTTTGCCTTATATTTCAACTTTGTCCAATATGCTCTTTCTTTAAAGTTGATCATATTTGATTTTCATTGCGAGTAGTGTTACATTTATTCAGACCTTACCTTCAATTTCACATATTTATAGATACAGAAAGATAACAAAAGACTGGCATGAGTTAAGCCAGAAGAATATGAAAACATTCATTAAAAAAATTATATATAAAGTATTTTCTTATTACTTGAATTCGTTGGAGAATCTCTCTTGAAAATTAACACCTGGAGGCAAATATATTTATATTTGATCCCATTATGAACTACACTTTTTAACGGAATTATTTCACTGCGGACTACAGGAATTCAATTATTACGTGATTTTTCCCCAAAACCCACAAGCAAAACAGCTTCCCAATTTGAATGGGAACACAGTCTATTTTCTTTGTTATTTTGATATTATTCATAGGATCGAATTACTATGTTAATAAGGCTCAGTAATGTTCTTCGGAGTATTTTCGCAATTTCCGAATATTAGAGATATTCAATAAAAGAAAAATATATCATATATTTAACATAGAAATTTGTAAACTAAGGATGAAACTTTCGAAGACTGAAGAAGCTTAGTACGGCAACCAGACTGCAATACAACAGACCTGTGAATGACCAACACATGCAAGAAAATAAACAGTGTGTAAAATAAATACGAAGAATAAATTGGAAACTGAAAATGGGGTACACTAAAGGAAACATTAGTGACATTTACAATAAGTATTGTTCCAAACGAAAACTGACTAAAAAGAAAAAAAAACGAATGAATCACTGGTGAAATTCACGACATGATGGACAGCAGTCAGAACACAATACCAACTTATGAATGGAATAAAGAAAACTATACAAGAAAATAGGGACTAAATGCAGAAAGGCTAAACTGAAAAAACAAATGTGCAGAAATAGAGATACTGAGTGTGACTAATAAAGTAGACATGCATAAAATAATAAGGAAACTAACAGGATAAAGTACTTGCTACTCAGCAGAATGCATTCAATACAAGGATGGAACTCTCATATTTGAGAACGAAGAAATAATTCTGCGATAAGAAGTATATATAAAAGATCGCTACTACGACAAGAGAGGGCACACGACATCACACAGTGATATACAATAATCCGCAGCCGAAGCTACATTGGCTAATCTGAATAGAAACAAAGCACCTGGATCAGACGGTATTGTAATAGAGATGCTAAAATCCTTAGATAATTTCCGCGTAGGCAAAATTACAGAAATTATAAATTCAATTTATAACAGTAGTGAAATACAGGAAGACCGAAGCAGATCAAAGCCAAACCCAAAAGAAGGTAAACTCCACCGAAAGAGCAGTTTAATTAGTCACGTAACAAAACTCATCATCCAAATCTTGACGATTAAAACACGCTGATTTACAAACAGCCAAACGTGTAAAAAATCTAAGTATGGTTTACCAGAACTGGCATACAAATATTTATTGAAATAGGAATTAAACATTTAAAAGATTTTAGAATTTAGATGGGATTATTTGCGAAGTTTATTGAGACGTAAATACGATGAAACACAGAAATAACTAATGAAATTAAATGAATTTCACACAGCCTAAAAAATAAGTATTTTTTTTTCAGAAAGAGAAGACTATCCTTAACACACCTGAATATTTAACGGTAATATTATAAATGTACTACCATACTTACAAAAATGGAATATCTAAACACTAAAAACAACTTTATAAATTATCAAAAGATTTTGGTACGAAATGATTTGTAATTAGCTTTTCAATGTTTGATTCGTAAATATATATTTATTAACAACAATATCCGATAAATAATCATATCAATGTACAATATTAAAAGACTCATTTATTCTAAGTCATTATACTTAAATATTCATAAAAATTAAAACAATTCTTTTATTATTCTTTGAAAAAATGTTTTTCTTGAGTCAGTAGTGTCCATAATAAATCTTGTTTATAAAAGCAAATAGAGATTTTCTAATTAAATAATGTTATAATTTTGCTGCATGTTTCCTCCTACGATTCGGAGTTTATTTTCGGGAAATTATTAGTTGCATGACAATGATCTAGATTTACTTTCTGGTTTTCATCAGTATAAACATTTGTCTAAATATGTAATTTCACGAAATTTCATTAAATTAATTGGTTGGAGTATTATGTAAAAAGAAAATCCTGGAAAAATGATTTTTTACCAGGATTAAAAAAAAATTGAAAAGAATTTATTTCCGAACGAGTCCTGAAAGTTTTATTAAAATTTGACAATTACTTGATTTTTGCAAGAAATTCTTAATCAATGTATTTTTACCAAAAACAAAAGCACTAAATTAGTAATCATAAATTACGTAAACTGAAACCGTAAATAAAAAGATTTTCAAATAAAATTTTGAACGTACTAGAAAGGGTTTCAAAATTTATTAAAATAGTCAAACATATTTTGGTGGTTCGTGTTAATCATAAGATAAACATTTTTGTGGTAAAAACTGGTTTTGTTAGGTTTTGCAGCGTTTTTTCCACCATGCTTTGCTGTTTGTTAGTGAAAAATGGAGACACCTAATTGGACAATTTGTTTCCCTATTTGCTGTTCAACACGATATCTCAACCGATTTCGACATTCCGAGATTATAACAGTGATGTCAAAGAGTATGCAAGTAACTAAAAGGATTGTACTTGTAGATATCAGCAAACAGTAATGAAAACAATTAAAACATCACAGGGATAGGGCACCCACATAGGTTCGAACCTGCTTTGTCTAGGATTGGTTTTGGGAGAGGAACTTTGTCACATTCGTACTAGTGGATTTAAGCATTTTATCATATATATATATATATATATATATATATATATATATATATATATATATATATATATATATATATATATATATTGTAAGAAAGTAACAGAACACGTAGATATTAAACCCACTGTTCAAGCATTTACTTTTATAAAGAGTGCTCGATACCAAGTAGAGCTTTATATCGTAATAGTTGTTACAATGGTTTATAAAAGCATAGTATCACCTATGCTTTTATAAACCATTCTAACAACTTTTACAATATATATATATATTTATATATATGTGTGTGTGTGTTAAATCCAAAAATGAAATAGCTTTAAGGTATAATCATAAAATCAAATCATATTAATATTAATTTTATTAATATTAAAAATAATCCAAATGCTATTATTTACTCAAAGAGCCAAATATGTATATATTTTTCAAATAAAAATCCAAAAACTACATTCATTGTATAGCCGTTTCGCTGAGAAAAAATATTACTTCATGAGCAACGATCACAATGAAAATGTTATTGCAAATATGAAATAAAAATTCACATTCCGGAAGGCCACTTGAAACGTTCCATATACAAGAGGTGCTGTGGGCGTGGTGAGGCCCTGGATGGACGACATCGCCGCTGGACGCCCCTACGTCTTCCAGCAGAGTCGACTGCAACACCCTTGTCTATATCTTCTCGGGGCGTCATCGAGGGCAAGATCAAACAGCACGCCCACAACAAGGTCGACTCTCTGAAAACTGTCATCGTGGCAGCGTTCGCTGCTATGGACAAATACATGGTTGCCAAAGCGTGTGACACATTTAGCGGCCGCATTGAGATGTTCGTCGCCGTCGCCAGTCGGCTCTCTGCATATACAACTTTTGTTTTTATTGCCTATTTTATTTTATTTTTGTCAAGTATCGGGATTTGCTGCAACACCCTCTCTCTCTCTCTCTCTTTCTCTCCATATATATATATATATATATATATATATATATATATATCCAGTGTGAAATTCAAAAGCACTATATAAATGACCTCAGCGTCAGTCAAGGGTGACGGATGGGAGTCGAGTCACGAAAGAACTAATTTTTTTTTTAATCATATCACCCAAAGCAAGGCCATAACGACACTGATGCGCAGGGGGCTACGTAAGAGTAAAAAGATTGGAAAAGAGAAAGCCGGAAACCACATCCTAACCAGGAAACAAGGGATGAGCCTCTTCGCCTGTTCTATAGACGTGGGTGGAGTGTACTGCCAGTATATGTTCGGAATATTTTAATATGTTTCCAGAATGTATCAATGTTATATAACAGTTTTTAGCAGTTTTTTGTGACGTACTTTATCAAACGCTTTACATAATCTATAAAATATATTAATAAATCAAACATGTTTCTTTAAATAAAGCGTATTTACTCACCTCCCAATGCATGAAAATTTTCGATTCTATGGTGAATAGCACTGAAGATGTCCGACATTTTTTATCGCTAGTCTAAGTGGGCGCCATATATGTTTTCTCGTATCCTTTATTTAAAAAGAATCTGCTGAAATACAAAGAAATTAAATCCTAAATATTTTTTTTATGTGACTGTAGATAAGTATTTAATAAAATCAACAGGTTGAAGATAAGATTTAGGCAAATAATACGTCAGTTCAAATGTTTCCATATCAGCAACAACAGAAAATGGGTAATACATACAGTTAATGTAAAATGTAATTAATATAAGAACTGTTAATTTACCATAATTCTGAAAATATTTTTTTAAAGAAAGCTCAACAAATCAATACTAGAAAAGCTCTAAGAGATAGTGAACTTATAAGTTTTCTTCTTCATCTTTTTCTTTTTCTTCTTTTCTTTTCTTCTTCTGCTTCCTCTTCATTTTCTTCTTAGATGTGCCATGCCTCTTCAGAATGTAAACAATCAAGGCCTTCCATATCTCACTATACCTATTAGATCTTCTTCTATGAGACCTGTCTTTTCAGGATGTAGGCGATCATGGCTTTACACGTTTCCCTATCCCTGGTGGTTCTGAGAACGACTTCTTCTGTTACACCATGCAACCCTCGTTCAGTCATCCACCTGATTAGGTCCTTCAAATATGTTATCCGTTGCTTTCCCCTGTCTCTATTTCCCTCTATCTGGCCTGTTAGTATCAGATTTTCCAAACCACGCGTTACCTCTCCCAAAACCCGACCGCCATCCACTTGCTCGGGCTGATCAAGCAGGTTACGCATTTCTTTCTCCTGTATCATTTCTATCTGACCAGTGATTATCGACGTTAAATATTACTTTCCTTTTCGTTTACATCTTCTCCAAAACCCCATCGTTGCTCACATGTTCGATCCATGATATCCTCACCATCCTTCCGATGTAATCACATTTCTGTTGCTTCAAGTTTTCCTTTTATCTTTCATGAGATTGTCTAGCATTCACTGTCATATAGAGAAACAACATCACATAACAATCCAGTATTCTCTTCTTTGTTTCCAGGATATTATTTCTTTGTTACTCAACACTCTACCCATTTTCTGCAATGTATCATTAGCCATGCCAATTTTCTTTCAGATCTCTGTTTCACACATTTCGTTTTCTGTCAGAACACTATCCAGGTATTTAAATTTCTGTACCTGTTTCATTTTAGAACTCCCTACTGTAGTTGGCATTTTCAGCTTCTCTTTTTACTGATGACCATTCATTCAGTTTTCTTGTAGCTTAAAGTTACTCATTTCTTTCCTCTTTCTTCAGTTATCTTCAGTAGGACGTTTTATAGTTTCCTTTACGCGTCTACTATCAGCTCTGTATCATCTGCCTATCTTACATTGTCAAGATTGTGGCCGCTAATGACGAATGCTAGCATTACTTCTAGAGCTCTCAGAATTGTCTCCCTGCATAGGTTGAATAGATCTCGTGAGAAGTCACACCCTTATCTTACTCCACTTTCTATAGTTGTACATTTTTAAAACTCGTTTCCTGTCCGTGTGCAGGTGGTTTGCTGTCAGTAGAGGTTATTGATTACTCTAATCTTTTCCCGAAAGATGTCTAGGCTGCCAAGCATTTCTATCAAGTATTTGTGGCGTATATTGTCTAATGCTTTTATCTAGCCTGCCGACTGCCGAGCATCTCTATCAAGTATTTGTAACGGACATTGTCTAATGCTTTTGCGTAGTCTAGGAAAAACAGGTACATATCCTTCTTCATTTGTACTGCCCCTTCTGATAATATTCTAAACAAAGATATTGCCTTCCTTGTTCACGAAACCGCACTGTTATTGTCCTATCCTGGGCCTGATTGTGCTGCACGCACTATTCATTTGGATTCGGATAATGAATTTTGTTATTTAACACATTAAGCAGTCTCTCTCCCACCGGCGAGACGTGGCTTCCCTGTGTCTCTTCTATAAATACTTCCACGGCTTCTGCTCCGATGAACTTAGATCACTGGTGCCCCCTAAATACGAATTTGCACGAGATACTAGATTAGCAACTAGATCCCACCCTTTTACAGTGAAACCGATAAAATGCAGCCGTAACTTCTACTCCAACAGTTTCTTTCCTCGCACTTCCCGACTGTGGAATTCTCTTCCAAACGATTGCTTCCCCGACGGCTACAATCTCCAGGAGTTTAAATGTAAGGTCAATACACACCTCCTAACACACTAACCTGCTCCCATTCTATCAAGCACTCTTCCCATCTGCCCGACCCTCATCCTCACTATCCTTACTCATCTGTCACCTTTCTCCTGACATTCCCTATGTCTATCCACTCCTTCTCTTTACCTTCCCCTATGTAGCCCCATGCGCAATAGTGGCAGTGGAATGCCTTGCTTGGAGTGAGATGATTAAAAAAAAAATGGTTCGGTGGAGTTCACATTCGTTTGCGCTTGGCTAGTTAAGCAGTTTTATGAAAATCTATCTGCTGTAGATTTAATATATTTTTTCTGGAATTTTGTCTACGCGAAATCGTCTAAGACTTTTAGCATCTCTATTACAATGCCGTCTGGTCCATCTGCGTTGTTTCTATTCAGTTGAGAAATATGTCGATTGTCCTGTTCACTTATTTTTACGTATGCTCTTCTATTTGTCATACTCAATCACTTTATTTCTGCACAATTGTTG
The DNA here is from genome assembly GCA_037127315.1 of Ascarosepion bandense. NCBI lineage: Eukaryota > Metazoa > Mollusca > Cephalopoda > Sepiida > Sepiidae > Ascarosepion > Ascarosepion bandense. The sequence continues at coordinate 661,743 of JBBBDQ010029504.1, forward strand.
TTGAGCCATACATCTTTAGCCTGTCTAGGTTTGTTCATAAAATCCTTCTGTAGTTTTCTGTATTCCGTTCCATGTCTTGGCATTGTTTTATGTCTCGTTTGAGTCACATCGAGAATCTCATCATATTTCCACTCGTTTCTTTACAATATTTACTTCATTCGGACTATTGTCCCCATCTTCGTTGCCATTTGTACGGCGTTTCGGTTGTTGTACGCTTCGGCCTTCTTCAGGTGCTAGGAATTTCGAAACCTTTATTACAATCATTGAGGAATATTATTCTTATCCCTTGCGTAGTAATGTCTCGATTGAAGGTCATGAGTTATCCCCCTCTATCCCTGCAATTTACTTGTTCACCACTGCTGTAGCCTGGTATTGAACACGCAACTCTTTGGATCAAGTCACAGGAAATAACCAACGTCTATAACCATTTGGCCATGTGCCCTTAAAGACCTAACATGTTTATTTAACTTTGTTAGTTTTCTTTGGGAACAATGTTGTTTACTGATGTCACTTACGCTTCAATGAGTGTGACCCATTTAAAGTTTCTTTTTAAAATTTGTTCTTTATATTTGTTTTTCACACTGTCTGTGTATTTTTTCTGATGGTTGAGGACGTTCACAATCTGTTGAATTACTGTCTGGGTGCTGGTTTAGGCTTCTTCAGTTTCCAAAATTTCATCCTTAGTTTACATATGAGTGGTAGGTAGTCGCTTTCCGAGTCAGCACTTGGATGAATTTTGCATTGGAGAACTGCATTCATGAATCTTCTGTTTATAGTTATATAATCAATTTGGTTTTCCTGTTCTACCTGACCGACTCCATGTCCTTAATCCCCTTAGGTGTTCTTGAATCCAGGCGTCGCTTATTACCTGCTCATTTGCAGTGCATCATTGGACCCATTGTTCTCTGTCATTTAGGTTTCTTATACCAATGTTGCCAACTATTTCACCCTACTTCTTCTTTCTTACCTTTTCGAAGCTTGCATTTTAGATTTAATCGAAAGCTAAAAGATAATACTTGCTATTCCCTGTATCAAAATATTGAGTATTGTACTTTTTAAAGAGAAATTATATTTGTCTATACTTCTTAGATGAGGTAGTATTTTCATTATTTATATAGCCCACTGAATATAGAATTTGGTTAGCTCCAGTGACTTGACCTAAAGAGCTATGAGTTCAATCCCAGGCTACAGCAGTGTTGAACAAATAACTTAGAGAGTTAAGATAAAAAAAGATAACTAAATGGCTACTAGAATTTGCTTCGCACATGGAATGAGAATGATATACTCCAGTGATCGTAATAAAGTGTTCGGTTCTAGTATTTGATGAAAACCAGAATTTACAACGGCCGAAATGTTGTAATAATGAAAATAAATCTGAAGAAAATAGTTTGAACAATTGCCTTCAGCTTTATATCTAAACAGCTATTTTAGGAACAAATAAAACATCAGTTACAATCTACTTAATTTCTACTGTCTTTCATCACAATGTAATCTTTTTATTAAAAATTTTTTCGAAAAATAAAACATGCTTTCCTGAAATTTTAGCTTATTTAAAGTATAATTAATCTGATTTGAAACAAATATTATTTACTTTAATTTAGGAAAAGCAGAAAAATGTATTTAAAACAAATCTATAGCAATGATTTACTCATCTTTCAACGCCAGACGATTCCAAGCATTTAACAAGCACTAAGAAGACGTTTACATGTTTAATACTGTTGTAGGGAGACCTTATCTGTTTATGTCCTTAATAAATATTATTTACAAAATCAATTAAAACCTTGCACTTTATATTTTAATATTCGGATCAGAATTTCTGGAAACGAGCCACAGTTTAAAAAAAAATATAATTTATATTAATAAAAAAAAACTTGTAGATAGAATTTAAATTCTAGAAATTTAATGAAATTAACTTAGGTGTCAGTCAGTTAAGTGCCATACGTGATACACGTTTGGGCGATCATGTCTCGAAAAACTGAATGGGCAGAAGATTGTCCTGCAGTAGGTTTCCATTGCTTTCTGCGTTAGACTGGTTGCCAACCAAAGCAATAGTAACCAAATTTTCCTATTATTTAACCCAAAACTGGAGGGAAGAAACGGATTAATACCTTTTCCAAGTTATTTGCACGTAAGTGAATGTGAGGAATTTGACTGAAATCCGAACTCGGCTCCCCGATTTGTCTTTCCATGTTTATATCAACTGCACCACAACGCACATCTTTTGGGGCAAAAGTTGTGGGTAAAATACGTAAAGAATATTTTACCAAGTTTTTATAAAAATAATATTTTAATAAATTAATCCATTCATTTGTCCTGAAAGATTAATCAAAACCTAACAATTATTTATTGTGACAAGAATCACCAAATTAATATGTTTTTCAACGAATACAAAAACTTAAAATTCTCATAGTGAGCTCTAGTCCCACGCTAATGTAAAAATCTAATGTTTTTTTTTAATAAAAAGTGCTTGAACGGATTAAAAATAATAAATGCTAATTAATTTTCTTGTCTTTTCCACTTAAATATACATTTTGAAGATAAAACTTTGTTTTTGTCAAGTTTGTGGCCTTTTTTTATCATGCTATGCTGTTCTTTAGCGAAAAAGATGATTTACACCAATATATTTTGTTATTCTCAGCTAGATAATAATTTGTGCTTCGATCACCATCCAGAAAAGAAAAAAGGTTTAATGTCAGGATTAAAGTGAATGTTTTATGAAACCTTTATCTCAAGTCAATTTACTCGTAAATCTTTCTTGGTTAATAATTCCGTTTTTCTTCCGTTTATAAGTGTAACCCTGATATAAGAGAGTTGTCGGGACCGGACAAAAGTTCTCTTATATCCAGGTTTGGTCGATTTTATATACATTACCATAGCCTCTAATTTGGTACCAGAGAAAATATATCTTATATCCGGGTTTTTCTTATATCTGGGTATCTTATATCCGGGTTGCATACTAATTTTGTAGTTACTGCTACATAGATCTCACTATGGACGTTCTATCCATGGAAGGAGTAATTTATTATGCAATTTATTTCCTCGAAACTGTCAGGAAATTATTTTTTAAATATTTTTCAGTCATAATGTTTGTAATCTCGTTAATTTAAAATCGATATAATCGCCACCTAACTTCTTTATTATGTTGGTTTTGAGTTTGAGTTTTGTTTAATGGCATATTAGCACCTCTGGATTATTTAATGCCAACAAGGTGGTGTTTTAAGGTACTTTTGAATGTTTGATCATTGTGAGAAGGTTGATTTAGTCAAATTTTGATCAATTTTTCTTTTAAAAAACTAAAAATGTTTTCTAGATTTGTATTCAAAAAAGTATTGCTAGCAATATGTTTATTCCTTAAAAAATTTATTGTTGGTAATATTTTTTTTTCAAAAATGTATATTTTTCTATAAAAGTCTATTTTTAAACTTTCAGTTTGGGTGATGACTATTTGCCCATAACTGGGACTCTAACAGGTGCTACCACTCCGGGTCAGGGTGGACCTTGGAACAACAGTAATTAAGAGGGGGTTTCATGCTTCTCTCAATCTCCAATTCAGAGAACTTGCTGCTGGATGCAGTTTACATTCATATTCAGGATCTTTTATGTTGGAAATGTCCTTGAGGACAATACACAGCTACGTAGCGAGAAAGACAAATAGATAGACTGCTCTGTAGTAAGGAAAACAAATTTGACACACACAATGCTTAAAAAAGTACTAAGACACTTTGTGCGTGATATATTAGAAAATAGAGACATTAAAAATTGGGACAGTCTTATTCTCGTATTTTTATACTTTTTTTTCTTTTTATTCATCATAATTTTTTCTTTATAATGTTTTTCTTCTTCATCATCATCACCACTCTCATCTATTTCTCCTTGTTCATCATATGTCTACTTTCTTCAACCATTTCAAAGCATTTCCGCTTATTTTCTTTTCGGCAATAATACATGCTACTCATTTTTCTAAAAAAAAAAACTCTCTCTTTGTCAGCCTCCTCCATCATTTTTATTATTATTATATATTATTCCTTTCTTTAATGTTTAGTTAGAAGTGGAAAAAGAATAAAGGTGTCATGTCTGTTACCAAAATGAAGGAGTCTCTGAAGTGGTCTCTGTTTGTTTTCGGTTGGCTTATTTCGTGTCTACAAGACATTGAAAACCATTTAACACCCCCATAAAAGAAAGGAATTATTTGTTTTAAATGACCCAGTCAATTTGCATCTGGCAAAGGCTAGCATATACTGATATTCATCATTTAAACTTGTGTACTGTATAAACGTCTGCAGCTAAAAATTATATATATATATATATATATATATATATATCAACGCAAATATTGACTCCTGCAAATATACAATTCAGTAAATCCTTTCCATTATCCAATTTATTCTAAAACGTATTTTAAGAGTTTCCTATTGACAATTTTATTACAAATGTTTTCTGTTGGGGATTTTATCTTTTTTACAAAAATAGGAAATTCTGATGCTGCAATTAATGATCTTAATCAATGTTTTTAATGTCATATTTAGTTGATATACTTGTCTGAATGGACACTACTGTAGATCTGTCTTTCCGGCTTGTTCTTTCGAGAAATTTAATGTGACTTCAATGTGCTATTAGACATTTTGTAACTTTGTAACCTGCATTATAAATTTTTCATTCATCTTTTATATTCTTCTGATATCTCTCTCTATATATCTCACTGCTAATCAATAATTTAGACATTTTGAGATTTCCATACACAATAAGACACTTCTCAATAAGGAAGATGTGATGTAAGTATTGAAACTGTTTATCATATCAAGGGATGAGAATTGTTTTATGTATAGAACAAGAAATTTAGAGCAAGGTTGGAGAACAATCATTCATCAACATAGTGCCTATTTCAGCTAAATGAATTAGTTATGTAACATGTCAAATGTATTTTATTCATTTTCTATATAGTGCGTCATTCCATGTGGGAAAATATATACAGCGTGTATCAAAAAACTTTTACAAAATTTTGGAAAGCTTTCTGACACCCCCACAAAGGTAAAATGTTCATAATAACATATCTAAAAGGCGATCGTTAGACCTCAACACATCAGTCATAGAAAATGTTCAAAATATGCTCCGCCTGCTCACACTCGCATGTGAGCCTCTGATCAATAACTGGTGGACCCTTTCAGATAGTGCCACACGGTCTCGCAGGGCCCCATAAAACGTTGATGAAATGCATTATTAATATTTGCATTATTAATAGCTGGTGTATAAACCAATATGTGGCCTCACAGAAAAAGTTCAAAAGATTGAGGTCGCGGAAACATGCAGTCTAGGGTACCGGTCCTCCTTTGTCAATCTTAGTAGATGTCAGCCAGTGTATCGCAAAAGTGTGGTTAAATTAGGCTGGAACTTTATTTTGCATAAACCATATATGTGAACGTATTATCAGGGGTGCATTCTCTAGAAAGATTAAGAGCGTGCTTAAAATAAAATCCCTGTACAAAGATTTTGTGGCTACGGCTATTTCGTGTTGAATACACCGGTTCCCGTCCGATCACCGAAGTTAAGCAACAGCGAGCCTGGTTAGTACTTAAATGGGTAACCATTTGAGAATACCAGGTGCTGTAAACGTACGGACTAAGAATGGTCCACCGGTCCTCCAGGTTTGGGGGTTTTTGGCTTTGGGGATTTGGGGGTTGGGCTCAGGGCTAACAACCCTGCCCTGTTAAAAACAGTTCGTTATAAACCATCTGGGTGTGATAGATAATTGATGATGACACAGCTTTTGTGAGACGTGTTGGAAGAACATATATACATATCAAACAGGCACGTACACATCCAATCAACACATTATTCGTAAACTGAGAGTTATGCATACCCTATGAATTCTGATACGCCTACAAAAATTGATTGTGTAAATTTGTTATTCCATCTCTTCAAAATGTTACCCATACATAAACAAAAATAAAGAAACAAATATCGTGTTTTGTGTAATGAGCCAGAGGCAAAAATTCTCCTGTCGTTACTTTTCAGATAGCACATCACCCTGGAACGTTGCAATTAATTCGGTTATAGGAAATGCTCTTGAAGCACCCTTCATGCACTTCCATGCTGTGTTAAACGTGCTAAGTTCACTTGACATATGTTAATTCCTGGATCTTCTCATACAAGCCTGTAGAATGTGATTATCGTTGTCAGGCGTACTAGCAGATCTCGTTCTTCCTCGATTTATAGTCTGTAGTTCCACGGATGCCCTACCAGCAATGCAAATATCAACAGCAGCAAATGTTGGATGAAACGTTTTTGTTTGAAAATGCAATATCATATAGCCACACCTCCATTATTATTCCCTTGATTTCGATTCGTGCAGCCGTATGTAAAAGTCACATATTCCTGCTCACTCTATGAATCTTTTTAAACATATCGCCCCAAGCAAGGCAGTCTACTGCCACTGGTGCGCAGGTGGTACATAGAAGGAAAGTCATGAAAAAGAATGACAGTCTACAGGGAGTGTCAGGAAATGGGCAAGAGAAGGATGAGAATACTGATGAGATTGGAGTGGGCGGAGAAAGGATCATAAGAGAGAGGATGCAAGTTAGCAATATAGAAGATGACTATTGACGTTACACTTAAACTTCTGGAGATTGTAGCTGTTGGGTAAGCAAGTAAACGGGAGGAAATTCCACATGCGGGAAATGATAGAAAAGAAGCTGGTGGAGTAGAATTTGCGTTTACAATTTATTGTTTTCACCGTAGAAGAGTGGGACCTAGTTGCTAATCTTTTCGCTTGTGTAAATTCATACATAGGGGCCACCAGCGAGCTTAGTACATCGGAGTAGAAGCCGTGAGAGTATTTGTAGAAAAGACAGGGAATCCACATTGTAGCTCGAATTTAGTTACTTTCTCACTGGCACAAAGTCCGGGTCGATCATATTACAGATTCTCAGTTGGATTTTGTCAAAGACCCCTAGCTGGATAGCAGAGGCACCCGACCAGATATTGCAGCAGTATTCAATGCACGGGCGGATGGTAGATTTATATATGTGCAGGATGGTTTCAGGAAGGAAAAAACCTTCTGGCCCTGCACAGAGATGCGACCTTCTTAGCAGCGGATTTAAGTATGTATTCGATATAGTCATTCCAGTTTAGATCTGTTGTGAGAGTTAACCGGAGGAAGCGCAGTGTTTTGCTTTCCATGCTAATAGGGGATAGGAGCGATTTTCCCTTGAGGGATACACGCGTTCGTATGATAGTAGTGGGAGGCATGACCATGAAATGCAACTTTCATTGCACGATTTGAAGAATATCCTACCATTGTTAAACGGAATCATTCTCAGTTAACAGACTACTACACTACTTCTCTACTTGAAGACAGACTAGCAACAAATCTACGTGAATGAAAATTCTAACATCGATTACATGGCAAGTCAGCTCCCTCTACCGTAAACTTAATTACTCAAAAACGAACAATTTACAAACGTATGTTTATAATGACTATGTCTTTGTTTTGGTAAAATTATTTATGTAGCAACTTTATATATATATTCTATAATTTCATGGGTAATACGTAATTCGCCGCTGGTAACCTGGCGGCTCTTCAGACCCAAATGATATAACTGTTAATCTTCAAAATATTCCAGAAAAAATCATTACACACAGACATTCACGTGTCCGTATTGGGAGTAGACTTTTGTAACGGTAATTTACAAAAAACAATTCCTCGCTCGAATTGCTATTTAAATGCAGACATAAAAATAAATGTAAAAAAGATCTAGCTAGATCTAAATAGTAAATTAAATTAAAATTAATTTAACTTAAAAAGGTGGTTTCTTTTGGAGAATATTCTGGAATTTACCGTTGGAAACATTAAATATTAATTATTTATGTAAGTTGGTGTTTAATTCTGTTTTTGGTATGGTTTAAATGTGTTGTTTGCCATATTTAAGGTAATGTCTAGGAAGTTGACTATTTTTAAATTAGAGGAAATCTCTATTTTAAATCCGAGCCATTTAAAGGCCCTAATTACTTTCTTTTCTACCCGTGATTATAGTGAAACATTACTATTCGGGATAATGATGAGTCCGTCATCTCTGTATAGATCTATTTGTTTGAAGTTCACGATTCTACTAAGGGTGTTTATGTGTAATGTATATTAAGACGTATGAAAAGAAAATATACGACCTCGTTTGGGGGTTAAGTATACACAGGCGTACATTGTCTTTATGCATAGGGGTATATAAAAAGTTGCACGTGTACTGTACGCATCGCTGATTCAGTGAAATGAATTAGAGCACACTACCTATTGGGCACGTATTATGATATGCGCTAAAAGTCTGCCTACTTCCACCGAACGCCTATAGCGCAGGGGTAGAGTCGCCGACTGTCGCCATTTCGGTCGGGTTTCAAATTCTTTCGGTTTACTGTGAATGTATGTGGGTGTTTGTTTGTGAGGCTAATCGGAAGAGATTCACTTTTAAACCCTAAATTGAATCTCCATTCCGATTAGCCACACAAAAAACACCCACAGATATTCACAGTAAACCGAAAGAATTTGTCATTTAAATGTAAATCATCTGCACAACCACACCAACATTACCTGATGATGAGAATTAATCTCGAAACATAGAAATTTCCATGTCGCAATGTAAAATTGACATAAACATATAATTATATTATATTAAGCTCTATAATACTCATTATATTGAGCACTGTTAAAAATAAAATACCAGAGCACTCAAAATAAAAAAGAAAAAAACGTGTGTCCTCTTCACTTGGAATTATATATATATATATATATATATATATATATATATATATATATACGGATGTGTATGTATGCTTGAATCCGCTCCTCATGGAATTGCGAATGTGTGAACACAATAAATATATGTGGATATAAAGAGATAAATGTAGGTATGAAGCACACATTCATGAGCATATATGTTTATGCATGTGAAGATGTATGTAAGTATGAAAATATAGGAGTAATTTGGGAGAATGTGTGATAATTACTAGCATAGTTATATATATATATATATATATATATATAAAACACTATTTATACGCACAGAAATCCCGTCTTTAAGAAATGTATATGTGTGAGTATACGAACGCAAGATCCCTATGTAGACACAAAAAATTATAGATCGGTATGTATGTATAAGCATAAACAAAGTGACATTTGTAAGTATATGTCGGAAAGTACGCATATATATCTATATACGGATATAAATTAGTGTACATGGGTGGATTAGTTTATGGGCTCACACATACACACGTATCCATGGAATTAGAAGTTTCTTCAGAGGTCAAGCTCTTCTCGACTGGTCTGAATATCCCCAGCCGATCTGACGCCAATATCTACATTCTGACTTCCTTTTTCTCTTTTTCTTCTTCTAATTTTTATTTTTATTTTATTTTTTATCTCTCTTTTCAGCTAAAGAAAATGCTTAATCCGGCACAAAAAATTTGTTCCAAATGGAAGTAATATTGTGTGGTCAGATGAAATGAGCTATTATGCTCATCGAAATGAATTAAAATTTATACCCAATTTAAGTGACGTGTTGAGTTTTCCTCATATATATATATATATATATATATATGTGTGTGTGTGTGTGTGTGTGTGTGTGTGAATATGATTTTATATGTGTTCACAAGTGTGGTGTATGTATATGTATGTGTGCATATGTATGTGTATATGTGTATAGATACATACTTAAAGAAAAATGTGTATAGGATATATGTATTTTTTGCTTAGAGGTTTTTATATATGCGTGTATATATGTGTATGTGTATATGTATATATTTCTGTGTATGTATGTGTATGCATATATATATATGCATATATATATATTTATATACATATATATATATAAATATATATATTTTATATGCATCTGTAGATATGTATGTATATGTAGGTTTTTACACTTATAATTATGATGTTATTGCTCTTTTTGAGGATCATGTTTCGTTTCCAATAGTAGTAGTAATAACATATCATTATTATTTATGTTAATTTATATATATATATATATATATATATATATATATATAAATATAATTATTAGTTTATTACTATTATTGAGAATCTATTTTCTTTTTCAATAATCATAATAATAATAACATTACAATTGGTGTTAATATTTTGTTATGTATGTATTTTGTATTTGTATTTTTATTATTATTATTATTAATATTATTTTCATAATATTATTTTATTACGATTATTTAGGATATACTTTTTCTAATAACAATATTATTATTTTTTTATCATTTTTATTATTAGTGATAACATTTTTATATGTACGTTTTATTATTATTATTATTAATATTATTATATTCATATTGATATTATTTAAGATCCATTTTCTTTGTAATATCACTATTATTTTTTATAAAAGCTTTTTGAGATACATATTTATTATTATTATTATTATTATTATTATTATTATTATTATTTATTAATATTATTTAATATTTAAATTACCTTTTAAGATTGTATTTTAATTTTTTATTTATTTTCTTTTTATTAATTGTTAAGTATGATAACTATATTTATATAATATATTCTTACTTATATTTCAATTTATATTCGGAAGTATCATTTATAATTTATTTTTACAGTCAATATGTTTCATTGTAGGTATAACTAAATTGAATGTTAAATTCCTATATCATACTTTTCTAAGAATGCAGATGATTGTAACTGACGTTGGTGTCGATCTAAGACGTTTATTTTAAATTATTTTCTATCTGTAGCATTCGTTCTCATTCTATTTCTTTGCCTTTCCCTTCTTTTTTTACGTTTATAATTTTTGTAGTCTTTCTAGTTTTTCTATATTTAATTATAATTTTTGGTTTCTTTTATAAGTCTTAATTATTTTAACTATAATATAATTACAATATATTTTAACTGTAATATAATTAAAATAATACTAATAGTGATTATATTTTAATTTGTATTAAATATTATGCTTTACAGTTTATTTTTTACCGTAAATACATTCCATTATATTAGGTACCTCCACTCATTTTTCTATGCCTAAATTCAAATTGAAATTTTAAAAATAAAAAAAATTATCTTCAAGTTTTGAAATTAGCGTTCATTGAAAGCCAAGTGATTAAATTTAACTTCAAATTTTCCACCATTTTTCATCGATTGTAAACAGAAGCCTATTCTTGGTTTAAAAAATATCTTAAAAACTCGAATACCCCTCTCTGACACATTATTTTCTTCACTTGAAACAAGAATTAACTGCTTACTGCTTGAAAAATGTTTTCAAAAGCATTTCTCAATTACGGTAGCCTTGTTATCACAGCTGTCAACACCTTATCACCAGCCAATAACTGATGATTTACAGTATCCGCCCAAAAGTATGGAAGACGAATTTGATATAAATCTTCTTAATACAAATCGTTTTTTTTAACTATGTTAAAATTAAAAATTTAACACAGTTTTCAGCATTTATCCAACATTTGATGGAATTTTAGTTAGTTTAGATTTTTAGGCTTACGTTTGAATATGTTTTATGAAAAATAAAAATTAAAATAGTATAAAACTTTCTTTTAAAAAAGTTACAATTTAATAATAGAAAGAAAATAACGGCAGAGGTAACTCAATAATTTAAGAAATGTTATGACATTTATTAATTTTTTTTTCAATATCTATTTTTCATATTTTAGGTACCTCCACAAATTTTGAATTTCACAATTATTATTTTTTTTAACAAAATTAGAAAATTAGGAAGTAAAATGTTAAAGTTGCTTTAAATTTTTAAGGAATGTCTTGCAAAACTGGCTGTTGAATTTTATAAAGAGTCTTGAAGAGACTTGAATCAGAATCAAAGTCCGGTTTCTGTCGGTTTTCATGTAAGTGGAATAATTCAAAACACTTCTTAATTTCTAAAATAAAATTTCCTCTATGGAAACTTGTTATAACCCATAGGGAAAATCGTACTTAAATGAACATATTCATTTGCACACACACACACACAAAAAAAAATACTTATTTTAAAAATATTAATTTTTTATTTTTTGATATGCAATATATTCATCAATTCTTAACTAAAAAATGCACAACAGTTCTTTGAAAGATTTTTAAAATATTTTCAAAATTTTATGAATTATTATTATAATAATAAAATGAAAACAATTCTTTAAAAATTTTATTAGTAATCGAAACATTTTTTCTTCATACTATACTGTCTTTAATTATTATTATTTATTCCAGCAATTAAAAGTTTATCAGATTAAATTATATCACAGTCTTGTTGCATTTTTTATTTTACTCATCGAAGCAGATTTTCAGATAGTACCGAATACTTTTAAATAAAAAAATACATGATATATATTCCTCGCTGAGTTCTGTGTTTAAATAATAAAAAAAAATAAATTGCAGACAATTTTTAAAATTTTATGAATTTATGTAGATGGGGGTAACACATTTTTTTTTCATCAATATTCTAAAATATAATAATTTAAAAAATAATGTAGTACATTTGTGAATGAGTTCTGAAAGTTTTATTTAAATCCGACAATGATTTAATTTTTTAGAGAATTTCCAAATTAACGTGTTTGTCACCGAAAAAGTGAGTTACGTAAAAATTACGTGATTGATTGTAAACTTTCGTAACATTTTCTGCAACACTAACTCAAATCAAAACAAATTTTGTTGCCAAAATTTTGAACATGTTAAAAGAGATTAAAGCCTTTTATAAAATAAATAAAACTACTTTCATCTTTCCTCTTAATAATATTATAAACATTTTGAGGGGAAAATTTCGTTTTATCAAGTTTTGGACCTTTTTAATTCTGTACTGTTTTTTGCGATGTAATGGAGGTACCTACATTATATTTGAAACTAAATTTTAATTTTAGATATCCACGTCATATTTTTCTAAGAAAGAAGATGGGTTGCAATAGAGGCTCTGACGATATATGACGTTAGCTCTCATTTCTCTGTATACTGTTCGTTCCTTTCCTGTTTCTTTCATTTCTTTCTATGTTTTCCATTTATCATTTGTCTATATTTTTCCTTTTTTTCTCTGTTTGGGTTTTTTTAATGAGCGAGAAATAGTTTTTTGTAATTTCAATGCGGACACGTGATCGTGTGTGTAATGATTTTTAGGAATATTTGGAAGATGAACTGTTGTATCATTTGTGTCTGAAGAGCCACAAGGTAACCAGCGGCGAAATATCTATTACCCATGAAATTGTAGAATATATATATATATATATATATATATATATATATATATATATATATTGAAAACATTTAACAGATACATGCATTTGTGTAGATAATCTGTAGTTGTTGCTCTTTTTTATTAAATTAAACAGTTTATAGAAATGTACCACTTGAAATTAATCTCCCTTCTAAGCAAAATAGTTCTTACATTTCTTCCTATGTAACCCCCTGCAAAACAGTGGCAGTAAAATGCCTTGTTTGGCGCGATATGAGTAAAAAAAATAATTGCAAAAAAAAAAAAAAAAAAAGCTACGTTAAATAAACGATATCCAAGGAATATTAAAGTGCAATACGCAAGAAATTTTATATACATACATGAGAATTCTGTTTCTCGTAATACAAACTTGATATATTTGCCAGAGAAAACGTCTAGTTCATGCCTTTTACGAGATTCACGCATATTTATCCACTAAAGAAAATGTATAGATTTTCATTAAACGATTTTTATATGAGAATGGAAAACACTATTTAAGTAAAGATCACGTGAAAGCAATGATAACAGCTAGAGATAATAGCAAAATGTTGATATCGAAAGAATCAAGAAGTTAAGAGAATCAATTCAGAAAATAGTTAAAGAATACGAAGGAAAACTTATAATCATCTAAAATGATAAAAATACTCACTCTTGTAGGGATAAAGAATTTATAAGACTTGGCGTGTGCTTTATGAATAAGACAAAGTAAAAGTATACAAAGAAGAAGAAAAAAGAAGAAAAATGCAAAGATAAAAAAGAAGAAGAGAAAGAAGAAGATGCAGACTAAGAAAACGAAGAAGAAGAACAGAAAAAAGATAGAAAAAGAAATAATATATTCTGGCAACCTACGTTACTGTCAAGTTCGATCTTCAAAAATGCAAATGAATGTCAAACGCCATTTTCTTTTTCCTTGAAACTCGTTCATATTATCTATTAATTTCGCTTTCAGTAACGTTTTCTTTCTTAGTGGTTCTATCGCCTTGCTTGCGAAAAACGAATAAAAAAAACAAGTAACAAACAAAAAAACGGTAACATTGTAAACAGTCGCTTCATATAATCTTTATTGTTTGCAGGACTTAATTCAATCGGTTTAACAAAGATCAGCAATATATCTGAAGGAAGATGTTTTAAAAGTCACTCTTTGTTGTTGAAACTCCTAATATTTTAAAAAAGTAACAGTCACTGTTCAGACTTGTTTTGCATTCTATTTCCAAAAACAAAACTCATCAACCGAATGTCTACGCACTTTCCATTTGCATTCTTTAGGTTATAATATGCTATGATTATTATGATAATCAGGAGTTCCCTAGATATTAACTGTCCTTTTTTTTCATTGCAAATATAAGTTTTCTACTATGTATTCATATTCCTTTTAAGCAGCATTTTTAATTATTTGATTATTTGTCGATTTTTGTCGAGCCCTTAGCTGTCAGTGAAATAGTGAACGAATTTTCGGCGCTCTACGCCCTCGTCAGGTCGTTGACTTTATTTTCAATGTATTACATTGATGTGGCACAAGGCCAAATTAGGGAGGGGGAAATATGGGATGGTCTTCAGTAACTATCCCATATTTAGCTAATCCGACCCACGACTAAGACATACATTATAATTTCCATATTCACCATCAGAACTTATCCTTCCCCAATAAAACCTTCATACATCACAATATATGATACAATCCGAGGACCTAAAAAAGCCCAAATGACAATAAACTTTTTATTGTATACAATACATGTTATACAAAAAATAATTAAAAATCCAATATGAAATGATAACTAGGTGGGAGTATGACAAATTCCTATCTGAAAACTTTCAACTAAAATACAAAATAAATCCTTGATGTTAGTTGGACCCAAACATCCCACAAAACATAAAACACTGTATTCTGCCCTTATGACAAAATCAATGGGCACTCTTTCTACAGGAAGTGGAAAGTAGAAAAATAAAATGGATGGGGAAAATATAATCCTGACCTAGGTGAGATAAAACGGGAATAATAAAAACTGGGGAAACTGGGAATCTCGACCTAGATCATAACAAAAGACAGGCCGGGACTCACACTCATTCACATTAAGTAGATACACAAGAAATAACTAACTTAACCAGAGGAGGGTTCCAAAAGAAATCTACCCCGATGTGACTAGCAGACCTAAAAGAGAAAATCAAGGCTATCCCCGTTCACGCGAATCAGGCTCGCCACATTTACCCACCTTCGGGGAAGCCTGTCAAAGTCAATCGCTTCCACTCAGTTCTGTTCTTCATTTGGAGCTGATGCTCAAAATATCGGATCAAATCCTGATGTGAAAGACGGTGACCTCGCAAGATTTCCTCTATTTGTGTCGTCCATATTACCATTAAAAACACCATCCGCTTCACCCCAAAGAACGCAGGCGACACATTGTTACAGGCGTATGCACGATCAATGAGCACAAGATCTCGCGGCGCGATATGAGCAGTCAACTCGCCGACACGGTCCCATAAAGGGCCAACCCGCGAACAATGGTAGAAGGCGAAACCGTTTCTTCCAACCAAAGGTTGTAGCGTTCACAATCTGGCAAATCCGCGAAGGACCCATATGAAGACCGTATCATTGAGAGACAACCTATTCCGAGCCAATCGCAAGGTAAACAAAAACTCAGCGAATCTCTTCTTTGCACACTTCTGCGCCCATGTTTACAGCTTCGAAAGATATCTTGCTTAAATTATGTCTAATTACCTAATCCATATAACACTCGCTATTCGAACGCTCCAGGGCCACTCGGACGAAACTAACTTTAAGTGCCTTCACCTTCTTAGCTTTATCTAGTTTAAGTTCTTGGCTATATTCGGTGACGAAAGACCTAATCCTATCCTAAAGACTCCCACCTTTTATTCCCAATGACTCCCCAAGTTAACGTCCGCTGCACTACATTAATTAGCTAGTACCGAAAGTCCCGCCTGTCCAGTAAGGACAGGTTGAACTTCCAGTAACCAGACATTCTAGGTCTATTTTCTAACTCCACCCGGGCACAAACCAGTTTATGGTTTAACCAGTGGAACGCAGGACAATCTAAAAGATCTATGTCAGCTTATCTCACTAACATGCTATCCAGGTAACTAACCACCTGAGTAGAAGGCCAACTAATCGCTCACGTCCGCATCTTTCCACCCGTGTGATAGACCCGATATTTATCGAAGAGACCGAATTTGTCGATTAGCTCAACCAAGCTGCGATTACGAGCCTTTCCGCTAGCCCCCCCTCCGCCCTCTATCCTACATGGGTTCCAGGGTAGCATTCCCGTCCCCCACTAAGACGAGTCGCGTTGAATCCACCAGAAAGGGTCCTAACCACCTAAAAAAACGAGACACGCCCCTCCTGGTCATTGAGCGCATAAACCGCAATCAGTCGAAACGAGTTGCTTTTCACTGCAATATCAGCCAGGATCAACCGACATGAACAAGGTCCACCTTCGCATCCATGGCAAGCTTGACCAGCAAATAAACTCCTGTGGTCGATCAGTCACTATATGCTGAATAGACGACAAAGTCGTTAGCCAGCAAACAGGCATCGACGTTGCAAACACACTGAGTGTCATGGATCGCGGCGACATCCACAGCGAAAGACAAGATGTCATGAAGCAGTCGGGAATCCTTACCCCGATCCCTCAGGCCCTTCACATTCAAGCTGGCCATCTTAATTGACATCGTTTAGGTCTGTAAAGAGAAAAAGCTTTAGTCACATACGGAGCGAAAATCTATGGCATTAAGGTTTTGACGGCCTGTCCCAGATCCAATATCGGACGTAATCGGTCCTGGACATTCCCGCCGACATCAGTAGGAAAGGTTAGCTTCATTGCTCTATATAAAGAGAGGTGGATGATTACAGGGACCCTACCAGCACAAAATTTTGACAACTAATTTAAATGCTGCGTCAAAATCTGGGCCATTGTAATATTGGGAAATGCTGCCATTGCCCCCTCTAACATGCATTTAAGTGGCCTCTCGTGTTCTTTATTAGTGAAAGAACCCCGTGGTCACCCGTGAAGTTTGCCGTATTTTCAGTCGACTTTCCGTTTCTATGGCCGGTCTGTTGCTCTTACAGACCTTCAACTTGTTATAGGGATTAACCATCTTCTTTTTTTCTTTCCCCTTAGGGACAGATTGACTAGGATCAGCAGTGAGAGTTTCTTGTTGGGAGGTGACGGTCTGAAAAGAGGGTGATTCAGGGGATGTTTCTGGTTGGGAGAGAGGACTGTGGAGAGAAAACGAAATACGTCTGACAGTGGGGGCAGACTGACCTCACCCCTTCACAGTTTCAGTCCTTACATGTGACACTGGGGCGGATTGGATCTTGGCAATGACCCTACCCCTGCCACGATCGCCACCGTCCAGCTTGCCCTCCTTCATTGCTCCGTCCTCCTCCTCCACTTCATGGCCTCTTTTCAAGAATAAGGACCGTGGAGGAAACATTTCCTCCACCTCCATCTCCATATCAGGGCTAGGTTGCTTCTGTTGTTGTTGCTGCTGTTGCTCTTGTTGTTGTTGTTGTTGCTGTAATCGCTGTTGCTTTTGCAGCAATTTTGTTGTTTTAGCTGCTGCTGCTCCTGTTTCTTTTTTCTTTTTTTTTCTTTGACGGGAGTCCTTACTTTGTTCCATTTTTTTACCACTTCCGTTCATTCCGTCGCTTTGGGGTGATATTCTCCTCATGCATCCCTGGTGATTTAGCCACCGGTGGTGATGTAGGTGTTGCCGGTGTTGCTTGCAAAGCTTTCTTGTCCTGTTGTTCCTATGGTTTCCTGGAGGGGCACATGTTGGTCAAGTTGTCAGCCACTCCGCAGAACCATCAATGTGGTCTGCGCCTCTCTAAAGCAACAAACAGTTTTTACCCTTTACAGAGGAGGACATTAGGTACTCTAAGAAAAGTTCGGCCTATCCACAATGATGCAGGTACTGACGTCTTCCGTCTGCACTCCAGCTTTGCTGACCATACGGTTTACTTCCTCTATAGCTCTGAATTGGGTCAAAAAGGCTCCCACATAGTCATTAGAAATCTCCAAAGACACATCATGCATGACGATATGAGTGCGAATTGTGCCCATGTAATATGTTTGCAGGCGCACTCATTTCGCCTGCAAATAAGTTCCGTCAGCTTCTTTGTTTCGTCCTCCTAGCCAAAGAGCACGTCCCACCTCAGGTCCTCTTCGCTAGAACTTTCGTGCAAAAACCTATATTTTAAGAGTTTCTTCCATACATTCCCTTCTGACTCCCACAAACCTCTGGGTTTTCGGGTCTGAGGTCAGCAGGAAAATTGTCTTGGTTGCTATCTCTTTTCCCACTTCCGGGATGACAATATGTTCGTTTTCACTTTTACTTTTTCTTGCATCTGCAGGTAATAATTAAAATCCCTCTTCGTGGGGGCATTGTTCCAAACCGACGGCGAACGAGTCACCGTCGGTGTAGCCGTCGAAGTAGAACGCTGAGGAGACAGATCCATACTGGTTTTTGTCCTCGCCCCAAACGGTAACCACAAAAAGTTCCAATAGAAACTTTACAAAAAAGACGCTCCAACAATGCAACAAAATGGACAACAAATCTAAAAAGATTTCGCACTTACTTTATGTAATTTCAAATGACAAAGAAAGAGTTTAACAATTGGGGCGAATTAAAACTAACTGGAATTCGCAAACTGACTCCTCGTCAGGTTGAGTACTGAAGTTCTCGAGTAATAGTTCGCCGTATTTATAGCAAAATTGGTGTTAAAAATACGTGTTGAAAAATGGCGTTAGAAAATTGTCAAAATGGAGGGGTATTATCTATATATATTTATTCAGAATATATATATATATATATATATATATATATATATATATATATATATATATGTATATATATATATATATATTCAAGACACTTTCAGTTTTCTAAATAAAAAAGGATAAAAACAAAGTTTCATTAAAATCTGACTAAATCGAACTTCTCAATATAACTGAAGAGTAAAAAATACCTTAAAACCCTACATTCTTGGAATTAAATAACCCACAGAAGTTGATATGCCATTGAACAAAACTCAAACACAAACTCTAAAAAAAAATGGCTGACTTGGCAGAATAATTTCCCGCCGTAGGTTGCCATTACTTTTGCGATTTACTGGTTGCCTAACAAGGCTACAGAAGTCTATATACCTTGATATTTAACCCATTGCTGGAGAGAGAATAGATGTGTAAATGCGCGTAAGTGAATACGAAGAATTCGACTGAAATTTGGAATCGGTTCTCCGTTTTCTTATTTCAAGTCGATACCCCGAGCATCACAACGTACACCACTTCCTGGCAAGTATTCTTCAATATAATTCTGCATCTTTGGTTTTGCCTGTCACATTTTATGCCGCCTGTTACTATACTACCCAGCCAGTAAAGTTCATGTGTGTTATCTTTACATACTGGTTAAGTAGCTCTCATATTGTTCTCTCTATATATCTATCTACCTCTTTCCCATTACCTTTTTCTCTTTATCTATCTATCTATCTGGCTCCCATGCATTCGTATAGTAAACAGTCTTTATTCTTGCTTTCTTTTCTGCTTTTGCTTAACTGTTATTTCGCCTTTCCTTCAGTTAATTTTACGTTATTTATATTGTGTTTATCTAAAATGATTTCTTGCTGGTCGGGTGCCCCTGCTGCTCTCCTTGGGCTTCTTGACAAAATACAAAGGAGGATCTGTAACGGGGTTGATACTGAATTGGCAGACCGGCTGCAGCCGCTCTCACACCGGCGTGATGTGGCTTCCCTGTGACTCTTCTACAAGTACTTTCATGGCTTCTGCTCCGTTGAGCTTAGATCACTGGTGCCGCCTAAGCACGAATTTACACGAGATACTAGATTAGCAACTAGGTCCCACCCTTTTACAGTTAAACAAATAAGATGTAACCGTAAATTCTACTCCAACAGCTCCTTTTCTCGCGCTTCCCGCCTGTGGAACTCCCTTCCACAAGTCTGCTTTCCAGACAGTTACAATCTCCAGGTGTTTAAATGTAGGGTCAATAGACACCTCCTATCACACTAACTCCCAACTATTCTCACAACACTCTCATCTACCCAACCCTCATTCTCGGTATCCTTACCCGCCTATCACCCACCCTCTATCATTTCCTATATCTAATCAGCCTTTCTCCACTCTACGTAGCCCCCTGCACAGTAGTGGCAGTGACATGCCTTGCTCGGGGTGAAACGCTTATAAAAAACAAAGTTCGTGATGGTTAGGAAGCTTGCCTCCCCCGATCAATTATTACTGAGTAATGAGTTCAATCCTTTTTGGTGTTCCATACTTTTGGCCATTTGCCAAACGTAAGCTATTAGAGTTTTTGCTATGCTTTTCACACCCACATACACTCCAAATCAATTTACTCGCCTAAGACTGGATAATAAATTACTACTGTTTTTGTATAGAACAATTTAGCAATCGCAGTCATCTTTTGAATCTTTCGGCTCTGAGCCTATTTACTTAATCTGTTTAATACGTGTGTAGTGATTGGTTACTTTTTAATCAATCCCATAATTTTAATGTAAAATCAAGTTTTCCTGCGGCTCCTTCTTGAGCCTATCTCCAACTTTATATACGGCGTCTTTTCGTAAGTTCGCCAGTAAGATCCCAAGCTGCTATTCAATTCCACGCTGATCTTGCTCAACACACTTTAGCGCACATACAGAAACGGAACTTTGTAATTCCAAACTTACATTTTCTCTCTGAACCATTCGCAAAGTACTTCACTTAAACATTGTTGACCCCAAACCCTGTTGTATTCACAACTTCAATGCAATTGCATTTTTGTGTTCTTCATTCTTTCATACAAACATTGTTCAAACAATTATTCAGAGCACCTTTCACAAGAAAAAAATTTCTTCGCTCACTTGACTTTGATCAACCAGCAGTCAAAGGGAATTAACTTTTTATTCTTACTCTACATACATTGTGTACTAATATTACATGCTTTGTTTTTCATTGTTGTATTTTATCAAATACTAACAGTATATCCCGGCGTTGCTCGGTTGTAACGAAAGCTTTTAAAGTAATCCATGGTCCTGGAGCTCAGACTCTTTGGACGTTGGCACAAAAGACTAAAATGCAATTGTTGTTTCCAGTCAAAGTGAAACCGTAGATTGAAAGAAAAATGAATGGATGTAAGTCAAATTTTGATTTCTTGGTATCGATATCGAATAAGATTTTTTTCGTCGTAATGTGAATTCTGAATGCTAAATAAGTCCTCCGAGTAAATGGTATCATGGCTGAGACTAAGAACTAAAATTATGCTTACTTAAAGCAAAACCAGGATGCAAATCCAAAATAAAAGGGCTGAAAACCTGATTTTGATCTAACGCCATAGAATATCGGGGTATCGATTTCCAATATAGGAGTCAAATAGGTCATCCAAGGATAAACTAACCTAAGTAAGTTCATGAAAACTTATCGTACTAATCCGGAGTAAAATTGGAGAAAATAAGCTATATTGATGGCTGAATATCGGTTTTTGATTAGATTCGATAGAATATTGAGTGTAATGATTTCCAATATTGGGAAAATACGTAATCTGAGATGTACTAATATTTGAGATTAAAAACTATAAATTTATCAAGTCAGAGCAAAATCTGCAGCAAGAACCACGATAAAAGGGCTGAAATCATGATCTTGATGAGACCTAATGGTATATCGGGGGAAATTGCTAAAATAAGTAGCCCATGACCTGAGTAAAAGCCTAAAGAATATCTGTATAAAGGTTGGTGAGAATCGGATAAAATTTGTGGATTTGTATAAAGGACAGACAGACAGACAGACAGTTAGACACACACACACACACACAAACATCTTGCCTTTTCTATAAATAGATATATATTTATTTGTTACAAATTGGAGTCGGTGTTTCTATCATCTTGAATTTTATGTTGGACGAATCGTAATATAAAAATTAAAGTTACCTGCATTCTGGTGCAAACACGCTACACTATGTTTAGGAAACCACTATAAGAAATTCTGATAGTTATTTCAAACAATAGAAATTGAAGCAAGCTGATTTTTAGATGTCCTGAAAAGAAATTATAATGTCTCATTGAAAAAATATTTTCCTTAAATAAGTCTTTTGAACCTTACCGTTTCTTTGACTGAATTGATAAAATCGCTTCGCGGATACAGAAATGGGGTTCAATGGTGAGAATGGAGACACAGGTTCGATTCCAGTCGGACTAACGTTTTTTTTTTTCAGTAAGATTTCTCGACCGGTTGTGAATTAATTAAAATTTTAAGAACATGAAAGAAGACGGGGATAGCAACTCAAATACCCACTAGAAATAATGTAAGAAGCAGTAATTAAAATATAATACTGTACTCTAAACCTGAGCTCTACACCGACACAAATACAGACCAGGTCTTCATTCCTAAAAAGATTGTATCTAAACATTTTTTAATTTCATCCTATCAATATCTTAAAAGTTTTCTGCTGGTGCAAAATTATAAATGGCGTTTACGTTTTAATATCTTTCCTCTCTTTCTTGTACGTAAATAATTCCACCAACAAGAAATTTCACGTTAGTCTGATGAAATTCGGAAATAGGACGAAACGTGTTACATAAAGTTTTTTTTTTCCACTGTTTCGTTCATTTACCTAACATACTCAAAATAAGACTAGTAGCTGTAACATAACGATACATTCCTTACAACAGGAAGCCATGTAAAGCTGACACTAATATACAAAAATAATAATATCTGGTTATTTTAGACGTCAAAAGACAACGGCTTTGCAAGTTCAAAGCGCGAACAGACCATCCCAAAAGATCTAAATGGCTATATTTTTTTTATTGTCTGACAAAATACAAGTGTTTGTGAATGCTGCATATTTAAATAACAGCAGATCAAAGAAGACAACAACAGATAAAATGACACACCACTCCAAGGAAATTTTTTTAAAGACTAAGTATGATGATGTCTGGGGAATTTACTAATCCTGTTATATAGAAAGAATATTTTAAATAGATTGTGTTATACCACATTCCAGAGTGAAGTGTGGTTGACTGTATTTGAAATATTATTATATAGACTTGACTCAAAAATGGACGTCTTGGACGAATAACTATAATAGTACTGTTTAAGTGCGAGGAACGATAATTTCTTACTAAAGTTATCTTGAAAATTGGAACGACAGAAAAATTAAAAGAAATAATGATTTTGTTTCACCAGTTTTGGATGATGTTTAGTTATTAACAAACAGATGATATACAACATTCTAGTTTCTTGAGCTTCAATAATTTCTAGGTTGGTCTATGACGTTTCGGCCGCTGTACACTCCGGCCTTCTTTAGGTGCTAAAAATTTCAAACGGAACCCTTTGTTTCGATCAGTATATCATTCTTATTCCATGTTCGATGCTACTTCTAGTAGCTATGTAGATATGTCTCTTTAACTTATATCTCTAAAATGTTTGTTCACCACTGCTGTAGCCTGGTATTGAACTCACAACTCTTTGGGTCAAGACACTGGAACTAACAAACGCCTATAGCTACAAAAATCTCCTAAGCCAGCCAAGCATAGAAATGAATAAGATATAACAACCTGTAATACGAAGTACTAGAGAAAGTTATTAGCACCAAAAATTGCAATATGAGCTATGATAAAAAATGATAGGGAAAAAACTTTAGCGCCAAAGACTGCAATATGAACACTAGGAAAATGTTATTACTGATACATCAGATTTATAAGTTCCAGAAATTCATACATTGATGTTCTCAAGGATACATAACCCAGCGTACACCGGTCGAAACGTCGTAAACATGACAGTAAAGATGATGCCAATAGTCCAAACAATGTAAAAATGTAGATATTACCTCATCTCAGAAATTATTGGCTGGTGTTTTGACAATGCAAAAGCATTCTTTAATACATGTAGCATCACATGGAATAAAAATCATGGAGGTGCTAGTAGCTAGAGAAATAAAAGACCGTTTTGTTCTGGCTGTAAATATTGAATAAAAATTAATGTCAGTTTATCGACTTCAACATTACGGAAGATGCGGAACTCAGTCATTCATAATATTCTGTGAATTCCTGGGATGAGAAATTAGCATTATCATTAAGTAGTTATTATTTTGTCCATCTATTTGTCATCATTATCTTTAAGCTATTGTTTTATATGGCCTTGAGTAGGTACATGTCGATCAATGGAAACTACAGAGAATTTCAACGTGAATAATTTAGTTACAGAAAATTGTCGAAAGAAAATTAACCTAGTGGATTTAAGCGTTGATTCACGAATTTTCTTACCTGTAAAATATATGTAAAACAAATACTAAGATTACGTATATTATATGTAATTTTTTAAGTTCAATCAAGCCTTATATTACGCAATTACTATTCGTTAGGCAGTGGTCGAATTCTCTAAGACGCATCAGATCAATTGGCGCCTATTCCTGTGGTTTTAAAGATCGCAGGTTTGAATCCGGCCAAATAACACATTTTTAGTAACAAAACTTCTCGTAAATAATCAGGCCGGTCGAAATATATATATATACACTGTTTGGTTAAAAACAGATTATCTAACAGATGCTACCAGCCCCAGATGATAAACATTAAAATTTTTAAATAGAGAATTTCCATAACTTAGAATGTTTCTATATTCATTTAAATCTCGTATTAAGCACCGCTGTTTTTTTAATTTTTTTATTGACTGTTTCGTTGGCTAGACGCAACTTAAATTTAAATCCTACTGTGTATTTCTGGATGGACGTGCGCGATTGTTTTTCATTATTTTTATTCAAGATTTTTTTTCGACAATAACAGTGCTTAGCTTGAACGTCCAGATCAGTAGTATAGATTTGTGTTGTTTTAAAAAAATGTAACGTTCGGTTCATTGTGAAGCTCATATGCAACTCCCAAGCTTTGTTGGAATTGATTTTCTAAAGACCGTTTAGCTAAGCACAAGCCGAAACTGTGGGGTTCCTAATAAAAATCGCACTCACTACTCAATCGTAAGCTTGCAAAACAGTTACACAATGCTGAGGTGCACAATCTCTGTTGATGTTTCCAGAAACATAAGAGACGTTGGTCTCATTAAGGGTATTCGTATATAAACCACGTTTATTTATCTTTGCATCGATATCGAATGAAAAAATAAAACTTATCTAAACAACACCATAAAGAGTCTCAGAGGTTTTAAATGATATATAGGTTTAGACATGCACAGAGTAAACAAAAAAAAAAACAAAAACAATAAAAAAAAAAGACTGATAAACATCGAGGCGCAAAAAACAGTAATTTATTTTTTCTAGCTTAATAGATGTCAAATACCAATCACCTGACCTTTGCGGATGACGCCATATATTTTTTTAAAGATTTTTTCTAACTTTCCAAACAATACTAAAGATGAATGAGGAAAGACAAAAAAAAAAATGCCGTTGGCAACATTTACTTCGTTTTATACAACAGGAATTGTCGTATACCTCGGTCAATATAGATGATGGACCATATATATAATCCATATATAATGGTCCATATATATGAGTTCCCCAAGTTTAACTTATATATATATATATATATATATATATATATATATATATATATATATATATTGTGATAGCCCATATATATATAAATATATATATGGGCTATAATAAAATATATAATAAAAATGCTTAATTTATTCAATCGCTCCAGAATGTACCCAATTACTTTCATGTTCTACCATTGCAAGAACCAAATCAGACAAAAATTGATTATTACAGTCGTGTATAGGCTGTAGCAGCCCTCAGTTTTTAGGTTTCCTACATTTCAGTTGCATTTTCGCGACCCTTAGGGTGTTGAATTATTACCATCATACAAAATTTAATTATATCTACCCTATAACAAAGAAGAGACTTTGCGAGGCTATAACTATATTTCTATTTCCACGGCAAACGATCTGAGGGGGCTACATTCCTCAGTTTACCGATTTTAGAGCATATAACGGACTGGTTTTAGCAGTAAGTTTAGCCGAAGTTCAATTCACTGGCTGACCACAGTTGCTCGTCCGACTCGCCTCCGATCAAGCCGGCCACCGATACTTTTTAAAACTTAGCGAATTTTTTTCAATTTTGACCGGAAAGTCACTGAGCCGGCTGCTGCGCGTTCGATCACAGCGTCGCGTGGTCGTCAGTTAGGCGTCTGACTCACGTCTGATCCCGCCTATGCTACACCTCCTGTGTCTCCTCACAGTGTCAGACTGGAGTCAAGCTTTGTTTTAGAGCTAAAACATTACCATCGCATTCTGTTATTTAGAAGGAATTCCCATTCGATCAATTCATTTGCAAGAACTGTTGCTTTGGCGAACAAAACACGCAAGACTATATTTAATCACTTTAATCTGTGGTCAACCGTTATCTTTCCTACATATCCTCTTAAAATGCACATCTTACCTCCTCCTCTTACGTGCCACAAACTCAATAAATAACCACCTCTATTTAGTGACATATGAGCTTTATTTTGGGAGAACAATAAGTAAGAAAAATGTTGTAAATATAAAGCTAGAGAAAATATAGTCCGATTCTTCAAGCTGCGACGATTACTTTTCTAGAATTGTCTTCAAATAGAAGGCGAAGAGACTCGTTAAGTTGACAAGCTTTCGTTCCTACAAGTTCAAGTTTCAATGAAAAAGTATGTAAACTTACCCTAAAAAAATTTAAATGACAACTTCCTCTTCCCAAAGGAGACTTACAAAATGAAACGCAGGTTTTTATTAAAAATATATCACACGAAAGATTATGCCGGATACTCAAGATGAGATTATTTTAGTTTTTTTTTTTATATATCGGCTGTGATTTTTTCGAATATGCACAACTTGTTACAAAACACAAGCTTGTCACCTATAATAGCAAACTAACACATAAATGGTTATTCTACGCAGCACGAATAAAAAAGTTACACCTTGAAAATGCTAAGCAAAACTGTGTCCTGTAAAATTTAAAATGGTATTATAAGGATAGACTCATTCGTTTTTAGCGACTTATCAAATCTTTTCAGGTTATTCAAAGCTATATATTGTGTTTGAATTTTCTTTAACGGCATACCAACCTTTGTGGGTTATTTAATGGGTGGGCTTTTAAGGAATCTTTTAATGTTCAGTTATAATATTATTTTAGAAGCTTGATTTAGTCAGATTTTGATGAAATTTGTTTTTATTTTTTTATTCTAGAAAACTGAAAATGTCTTTTAGTTTTGTATTCAAAAATGTTTTACATAGAATATGTTTTCCTTCAAAAATGTGTGATGGTAATAAGTTTTTTTTTCTTCAAAATTCTGTTGTTGGTAATAATTTTCATTCTGAAATGAATATTTCTCTATAAAAATCTATTTTTATGAATATATTTCTATAAAAGTGTATTATATTTTCATAGTGTTTTGACCCTAGTTTAGGGGTTAACTATTTGCCCATAGCTGAGACCCTAACAGGTGCTACCACTACTAATTCGGGTGGACTTAAGAACAACAGCAATTAAGAAATAGTTCCATGCTCCTCACAACCTTCCAATCAGAGGCCTTTACTGACGGATGCAGTTTACCGTCATGCCCAGGACCTATATAATTTTTACTGTAAGATAATACTTTCCCAAAGGGACTTGTACGCATTCACTTGCGCGGAAATAACATTGGGAAAGATATTAATCCATCTCTTCTCTCTTAAGCTATGGGTTAAATATCAGGAAAGAGTTGTTTCTATAGACTTGCATGTCAGCCAGTCTACCACAGAAAGAAATGACCAACTAATAGTTTGCCTTATTTATGTCTCGCAAGAGATAGCATCGCCTGAGCGTGTAACACGTACGGCAATTAACTTCCTGAGTGAATGTCTTTTTTAGATTATAAGATTGTGAGACATAATAATGGATTAGCAATCAAAATCTTACTAATTAATCCATAGATGGTGAAGAGGAAGTAAATTTAAAATTTTCCAAGGTTATTTGGGCGTAAATGAATATAAGCTACACGGCAGGAATTAGAACTTTGCTCTCTCATGAATAATTTCCTGACATTATCCATTATACCAACTGCCCATTCAGACTTATAGTAGCCAAGATTCTCAAAAAGTCACCCATTTCGATACTGATCAGGCACGAATTTGCTTAACGTCACTGGTCTTGCGGGAACAGATATTTAAATGCATTGTGGCCGTAATATATCTAAGTAAAGTTAGAATTATTTTGTGGTCGGTCTCAAGAACGGAAACAAACTGGTTGAATTACAGATCTGAAACAAACTGGTTGAACTACAGATCTGAAACAAACTGGTTGAACTACAGATCTGATTAATAATAGTAATTTCTCCAGTTTCTCCACAACGAGTTGCTTTTTTAGGTTATTATTACATATATTTAGTAAAGTTAATTTTAATAGTATAAAGCAATGTATCCAAACGGATCCCAAAACATTACAAAAGATAATATATGGAAAACCATGACTTTAGCCAACAATTTAGACAAGATCACTTGAATATTTTCAGAACATTCTCCGGCATAAGATTAGATTAGTGTATCAAATGACGCCGATTTCTCTCAAGGATATCAACAGGTGAACATTTTCAAAACTATTTGTCTTTTAACTTAATTTGGCACTAGTTATATAAAGGTTATCTCCCTAAATTTTGTACACATAGGAAATCTCATTAACTATATTTTTTATCTCAAGATTAAACATGGTTTGGTCGAAAGAAGAGAACGTATTTAATCTGGGGTGTGCTAATGAAGAAAGTGTACTCAATAAAAATCAAGGATGAAATATTGAAAAATCATGATTGAAAAATGTGGGAAAATTGACAGCAATATAGAGGCATTGCTCAAGTTCACGTGAATCTTGCAAAGCGCATCAAACTTTGTGTAAAATTATGGAAATCGTATTGAATGTTATTACTTATTAATATTCCAATTGAAAAAAGTTTTGGCTGAAGATTTAATTTCTCTTTTCTAGGAATATTTGCTTGCATGTCCAGACTTTAGAACACTTTTATATATTGCAAGAGAAAATGTATTTTTTACCAGCAGTAAATGGATCAGACATCAGTGATACAGATATCATATTAAAGTAGAAGCTTTCTTTCTCCTGCTCTGATGGCTTACGGCCATATGACGCTGAATACACCGGTTCTCGCTCGATCACCGAAGTTAAGCAACGCTGAGCCTGGTCAGTATTTAGGTGGGTGACCGCTTGGGAACACCAGGTGCTGTAAGCGTTTAGTGACGGTTGTGCGTTATGGTGCAGTGGATATCGGCTCGGAAAGAGAAATTGGTGAGCCGAGTTTGAATTCCAGTTGAATACCCTGCATTCACTTAAGAACTGGTACCCTTCAGAAAGGTATTAATTCGTCCCTTCCCTCCAGTTATTGGTTAAATAACACCGTAAGTCTTGGGGACCCAGCCCTTAAAAACAAATCCCAATGAATCTTGATACTTGAAAAGAAAAAGTATTAGTATTACTAGAAACAAAAAAAAACTTATATAAAACAGCAATAAATTGTTGAAAGAAATAGGTATTTGGCAATAAATGACCCGCCGAAGTTGATATGCCATAAAACAACCAACCAAAAAAAAAAAAAAAAAAAAAATTCCCTGCTCTGGTTGCCATTGTGGGACAAGAAACCTCCTTGTTTGCTAGAAGATGAATTAATTTATTTTCCAATGAGGACTAGCGAAACCGGAATGTGATTTTACAGAAGGAGCTTGATGATACCATGGACAGAACATGTTGGCAACGAGGAGGATTTTGGAAGGATAGAATCGAAAAGGAAACTCATACTTAACATTAGAAGAAATAGCTGAATTTTCTTTTATATGAAATGAGAAACGGGTGCATGGAGAATCTAATCCTCACAGAACAGATACTGGGAAAGCAACGCATGACATACTTGATGGACGTGAGCAAATAGATCGCAGATCAGGGTTTTGTTGGCGTAACAAGAGGAAGAGTATTAAGAGCTACAAGCGATATGGAAAGCCATAATCGCTTACGTTCTGAAGGAACACGGCACATATAAGAAGATTCGACTGTATTTTTCCTGCACCAAGGACCATTGCACGCATACCCATCCTTCTCTCTCTAACACACTTTCTCTCTCCCATCTCACTTTGTCACTCTCTCTATCACGTACTTTTTCTTCGTCTCTCTCTCTCTCACTATCTCTCACTCCCTCTTTCATTATCTCTCTTCATTTATGCCTTCGCATCTATACAATCTCCCACATAGACCACCTCTAAATACCTCACGTAATGGTTAGAGATTTTTGGCAATGATATCTTTAGTGCGTGAGCAAATAGATCGCAGATCAGGGTTTTTGTTGGCGTAACAAGAGGAAGAGTATTAAGAGCCACAAAGCATATAGAGGATAGGGAAAGCCAAAATCGCTTACGTTCTAAAGGGACACGACACATAGAAAAAGACTATCGACTGTATTTTTCGCACCGGGGACCATTATGCACATACCCATCCTTCTCTCTCTGACACACTTTCTCTCTCGTTCTCACTCTCTCCCTCTCTCACGTAATCTCTCTTTGTCTCTCTCTCTCTCTTACTATCTCCCACTCTTTCTTTCTCTCTCTTCATTTATGCCTTCGCATCTATACAATCTCCCACATATACCACCTCTAAATACCTCACGTAATGGTTAGAGATTTGTGGCAATGGTATCTCTATGTAGCTAATGTGTTGTTCCTCGGTATATACACTTATATTTGTATAGTTTTTTTTTTATTATGTCCAATAACAGATATACAAAATGCGTCATTGATCGAAAATTACATGAATTTAAAGGATAAAAGTTATACTGTTCAGTAATTGATTGCCAGTAATCTGACAATGGAAAATTCGAAAACGTTAATAAAAATACAGAAAAATAAATCGAATGCATTATCGTCTTAAGAAATAAGGAAATTATTTAATAATGTCATAGAAATTATTAAAGAATGTCATAGAATCTCTTTGAGAAAGTCATAGAAATTATTTCAAAATGTCATAGAAATTATTTAAGAATATCATAGAATTTATTTGAGAACATCATAGAAATTATTTCAAAATGTAGAAATTATTTAAGAATATCATAGAATTTATTTGAGAACTTCATAAAAATTATTTCAAAATGTCATAGAAATTATTTCAAAATATCGTAGAAATTATTTAAGAATATCATAGAATTTATCTGAAAACGTCATAGAAATTATTTCAAAATGTCATAGAAATTATTTAAGAATGTCATAGAATTTATTTTAGAACATCATAGAAATTATTTCAAAATATCATAAAAAATATTTAAGAATGTCATAGAATTTATTTTAGAACATCTTAGAAATTATTTCAAAATGTCATAGAAATTATTTAAGAATGTCATAGAATTTATTTAAGAACGTCATAAAAATTATTTCAAAATGTCATAAAAATTATTTAAGAATGTCATAGAATTTATTTAAGAACGTTATAGAAATTGTTTCAAAATATCATAAAAATTATTTAAGAATGTCATAGAATTTATTTTAGAACATCATAGAAATTATTTCAAAATGTCATAGACATTTTTAAAATGTCATAGAATTTTTTTAAGAACGTCATAAAAATTATTTCAAAATGTCATAGAAATTATTTAAGAATGTCATAGAATTTATTTAAGAACGTTATAGAAATTGTTTCAAAATATCATAAAAATTATTTAAGAATGTCATAGAATTTATTTTAGAACATCATAGAAATTATTTCAAAATGTCATAGAAATTATTTAGGAATATCATAGTATTTATTTAAGAACGTCATAGAAATTATTTCAAAATATCATAGTAATTGTTCAAGAATGTCATAGAATTTATTTTAGAACATCATAGAAATTACTTGAGAATGTCATAGAATTTATTTGAGAACGTCATAGAAATTATGTCAAAATGTCATAGAAAGAAACTTTAGAAGAGTCAGGATAATAAGAATAAAATAACTCAACCGGCAAAGACAATTAAAGTATCAGGTGTTTTGAACGTACACAGACAGAAGCCAGTGGCTAAGGACTTAAAAGCATCGAAAACACGACCTTTAATTAAGCATCAGAAAGAGAAAGGTGTGAGTGTAAATAAGTAAAAGCAACTGATTTCTCTACAATTCCTTTTAGTGATACAGACGTATGTAAATTTAACGAATCCGATACGCAGGCTTGTGTTTGGGTCCGTTTAATGGAAATAACGCCACTGAGAAGAGAAAAAGAGATGCTAGACTAAAGGTTTGTTTGACTATTGTACAGAGTGCGATGACTAAATTATCATCATTCTATTTTTTTTTATTTTACTGATACTCATTATTTGTTTTTGACTGCAGAATATAGTAGAGTCAGTTGGGTATCGCCTGTGAGAAAAAGAGCAATAATACACAACTCACTCCGTCAGAAGTTTCGAAACGGCGTGCTGTAGTGCTTGGCATTCGGGCCGCAACCTCAAATACGAACATATATGAACGTACATGTTTCGGGGGCCACTCGAGGTAAAGGGTTCGACGTAAAGGGCCCGAGTTAAGGGGCTCGAGGTACGGGGCTCGAGGTAAGAGGTAGTTTATATGGATAGAGGAGTAAAGATAACGGTTAACTCTAGACTTAAACAAGTTAAGATTCTACGGATCAGGGAAACATGCGATGAAATACGTAAGTAATTTGGATGGTTTGCTACTATTCAAGTGGCATGGCGAGTATTAGCTATAAAACTCTGACCTCGAGGTATCAGCTAGTTTAGTACGTACAAGGACATTCCATGACAGTTGCTATAGAGCGGTCATAGACTCTTTACATCTTACCTGTGACACAGAGTTTAGAGTGTGGAAAATAAATGTTCTCCAAGAAGGCCTGGCAGATGTTTATGAACTCTCTCAAGGCTGGAAAGAAGTCTGGGCGCAAACTACCCAGATATGGCTACAGAACTTCATATTCGGTCTGATCTGAGGATCAGATCAGGTAGAGGATAGCTTCAGGAGTCAGTGGTATAAAAAGCAGATCGTTTTACCTGCATCATTGCAGGTATATTGAAATTCTACTTAAAGTTGCGTGTGAATCTGAGGTCTAATATCCAATTAAGGTGCTGAACGTTTCCGAGGGCAACCCGTTAATTGTAATTGGTGAAAGTTCGTGGTCTGATTGTCGGTGATGGAAAGTAACCAGTTTTGTTTCAGAGGTATTAAATGTAAAAAAAAACAGTTTTTAACCGCTAAAAAGTTAGTGCTAGATCTGGAAAGAAGTCATCTATCAATCTCTGATCGTCAAGAGCTTTCGAGGTGTACCCGTATATTATCTAATCCTCAGCATATATGCTTATAAATTATCAAGACTAGAAAGGGATGTCTTGGCCGCTCCTTGCTAGTTATGGCAACATTAATCGATTTTGGTCCTGATTTGGTTCTTTTAAAGGTAGAGGATAACATGA
Organism: Ascarosepion bandense; assembly: GCA_037127315.1. Classification (NCBI taxonomy): domain Eukaryota; kingdom Metazoa; phylum Mollusca; class Cephalopoda; order Sepiida; family Sepiidae; genus Ascarosepion; species Ascarosepion bandense. The sequence goes on from JBBBDQ010029504.1 coordinate 695,362, forward strand.
GGAGTCAGGTACTTACTGGAGCGGTATAGGGAGCCAATCATGTTACATGCATCTTTAGCGATGGATTATATATAAGAATTACACTTAAGGCGTTAGTCTGAAACCCAGTATCCTCTGTAGCACATGTAAGACATTGGTTAATCGTAAAAAGTGATAGATCGGGGACTCATCGGCTGTGATGGAATATAACCGTTTAGGTTTTTGAGGCATTAAATATAAGTAGCCAGTTAGTGTCAGATCGGAAGAGAGGTTACCAGTCAATCTCTGATCGCCAACAGGTTTGAAGATTTGTCCGTATATCGTCGTGTCATCAGCATATATGCTTACAAATGATCGACTTATATTCTTAGCCAGACCATGTATGCAAATCAGAAAGAGGGTCGGTCCGACAAGTGACCTCTGGTAAACGCCTGTGTTGATAGCCAGAGTTCTGAGAATGGGCTGTTAATAGTTATTAGTTATATCTACCTGTTAGAAATGATTTTATGATAGAGAAAACTCTTCCAGTGACCTTTCGTCGATTGTAATTCTTGTTAAAGTTAAAAATAATGATTGCATTATTTACTTTTCAAAGAAATATTTTACTTAGCGTTGATAATAAGTGTTTGCTGTATGCAAAAATGTCGCAATGTTATTTTGAAAATTATTTCCGTTTTCATGCTCTAAGTTTGAAAAACTGTCTGAATGATCCCATACTAACACATCCGCCAATTTCCACATATAAGTAGATTTCCGGGTGGGCAATGTAGAGTGTGAGTTGTCCAAAATTTTTATAGACACAATTTTGTTCTGTCTCTTTAGGATGTGAATGATCATGGCTCTCCACAGCTTCTTATATTCGTAGCTACTAACAATATTTTTCTATTTCCAAGTCACTCAGCCATCTATTCATACAAATTCTTCTGTTAGGGTACCTGCTAGTTCCATTATCTCTCACTCTCGATATGGCTACAGAACTTCATTTTCAACCTGATCTAATCCTCAGATCAGGTCGGGAGGATCAGATCAGGTAAAGGACCAGATTAGATCCAGTAGAGAATAGCATAAAGAATCAGCGGTATAAAAAGCAGATCATTTTACCTGTATCATTGCAAGTATATTGAAATTCTTTAACTCGAGCCCTTTAACTCGAGTGGCCCCCGAAACATGTACATTCATATATGTTCGTATTTGAGCTTGCGGTCCGAATGCTAAGCACTACACCACGCCGTTTCGAAATTTATGACGGAGTGAGTTGCGTCTTATTGGTCTTTTTTTTTCGTGTGAGAGTTAAATTTTCACTATTTTCCAACCACACATCTAAACCAGCATTTTGGCAGCCGTACAATTGAATATATATATATATATATATATATATATATATATATATATATGTCTAGAAATCATCGAAATTTGTAAGGAAAACTGACCTCTAATATATTTTTTTTCTTTTTTTTCGAGTGGATGTCTGCATCTGATTAGATTCTTTTGATATTTACCTATTCTATATGTTTCTTTTTTCAATTCAGATTTGACATTTTTATATTTGTATGCATCTGACATATCAGATTAAAGCTTCTTGTGCGCGGTGATGGAGACAGTAAATATCTAATTGTGGCGATGGATTGTCGCAAAGTTGCATTTTATTTCCTTTTTTTACTCGCTAAATGTCTGATATAAAACTAAATCTTCCGATAGTTATCGATCTTTTAGGAAAAATGTAAGACTATATGAAAACACTTATAATGCCAGCGAATTTCTTTTCAGGACAAAGGCGATGATAATTTTAATTAAACCAAACACTTGATAATCATGGAATATTAATAAGAAATCCGTCTTTCAGATAATAACCATTTTTTTAATTGTGGCCAAGAATACATGTAGACGTACTATGAGTTTTACTTTTTACAAGGCCCAGGAGCCACTCGAGGTAGGGTGTTACAGAGTAAGTAGGACACTGTATGCGGATATTTTGAGAAAAATTAAACCAGGTTAAGATTAATTGATCAAAGAAGCATTCTCTCAGGTGTCGGTTACAGACTACAGAGGAGCGATTCGTGAAATAAACTGCTTGATCGAAACGTTTTTTTCTCACTACTGGAATGCAAAGTGAACGGGTGATGTTCGTTACTATTCGTGTAGCATGGCGAGTCTAAGCAATATAAGGTAATAATTAAAGGAACTAACGGGTGTAGTTCGTCTGAGCACTTTCCATAGAAGTAGTGATAGAATAGTAAAAGGCGTCTTGTTTTTAAGAGAGTGATTGCCGGTTGGGAAAAAAACTACGGACAAGAATGCGGAGACGATTTGAAAGTCTATCGAGACTGGAAAGAGACAGCTAAGCAGCTCTAATCCGAATATGACTAGTGTGTTTTAGGCATTTTGGCTCTTGTAATGATAGAATTCAGCACGAAGAGTCAGTTGCTTACTAGAGCAGTAGAGGGGAGTAAATATTTTCCCGCCATTTTTAGCGATGGATCATATGTACGAGCTCTATTGAAGTTCTGGTTTAGGACTAAATACCAATAGTCGCTCAAGGCACGGGACCTACTCGCAGGACCATCCGTTCACGTAGCTTGTGGTAGTTCAGGTTCCGATATATATATTAATCTGACAGATGTTATGACTTGAAACATTATTTTTACTGGATAACCTTACATGAGTAGAAGTTCCGTTTATTTATTTTCGTCTACCTGTCCGACTAATGAAAAAATCTAAAAAAAAAAAATTAATAAGAGCTCACCGTATGGATTTAAAACTTCGTTGTTCTTGGAAGGGAAAACTCTTTAGATCCGACGCACATTAGATTATGTTTAGTCACGTAGTGTCTCATCGATTGACAATTAAAGGAGGAACAGAGCGCTTATACTCTTTGATAGAGTTCTTTAATATCCAAGCTGGCAGAGGAAAATAAATAAATGGGGTGTCTACTCAAATCTGAGTATCCAATAAAAACAACGTTTAAAAGGATAAATAGATAAATTAATACATTTTTTAGAAATATATATATATTTGTTCAGTTCATTGCGAACTTTTTCTATATTTGTGTATGTATCACTTTGTTTAAGATAAATGATGACAAACATAAACCCAACATATGAAACGCAAAGGTAGGATGTTACCGTTGACAAAGGCAGAATTACTGATTTAGAGATTTGTAGCTTCCTGGCAAATGTACGGTCTCAAGGATGTGGGCCCGGCTGACGGAAAATCTACAGCAGTTGTAAAATTCAAAATCTTCTGCTAATTGTCCAAGTCCAATCAGGGCACCCACATTTCAACAAAAAGCGACGCACGCCATCAACAAGTAAGCACGAATGTCAGTTAACGCCATTGAATTTATCACTGTTTCATTGAAGCATACGGCTGCAACAATGTGTCGCCCCCGTTTTCTGAAGTGAAGCAAATGGTGATTCTGTCGATACTAGGCACGGCTCGAATGGTGATATGGACGACGCGACTGGAGGAAGTCTTGCGCGGGGGCGGTCTTTCACATCATGATCTAATCCGATAGTTTGAGCACCTGATCAAAATGAAGATTCGAACTGATTTGAAACGGTTGACGCTGACAGACTTCTGCAAAAGGTGGATAAATGTGGCGAGCCTGGTTCGCGTGACTGGGGCTAGGCTTGATTTTCTCTTTTAGATTTGGTAGTCACATCAGGTTGGATTACTTTCGAACCCTCCCCTTGGTTAAGGTAAGTTCCCTTTTGTGGACCTAGTTAATGTGCGTGAATGTGTTTACGGCCTGTTCCCGGCGTTCTCCTTTTGTTATGATTCACTTCCAGAATCCCAGTGCCGTTTTTATTTTTTCCCGTTTGATCTCGTCTGGGTGATTATTATGCTTTCCCCAATCCAAATTATTTTCTCGTCTCCACTCTCTGTAGAAGGAGAGCCTCTTGATTTTGTCCTATGGGCAGAATACAGCGGGCTCTTTGTTTTGTGGGTGGGCTGGGTCCAACTAACAAAATTTATGTTGCTATTTTTAGTTTCAAAATTTTTGTTTTGGGAAATTTATTTCATGCCCCTCCCCCTCACGTCATTTCATGTCAGAGTTTTATGTATATTTTTGTATTTATTGTATACTTTAATTTTTTTATGTACATTTGGGATGTTTTTTAGGTTCCCGGAATGCTTTGTGGTATTTTGGTACATGGCAGTTTCAGTGGTTATGGACAAGTTCTTGTGGTGATTGCGAAAGAAAAGTTTGGGTCGTAAATCGGATTAGCTAGGTATAGGATAGAGTACTTGAAGACCAACCCAAGATTTGTACCCTCTCCCTTTTCTCCTTGTGCCACAAATAAATGTAAAACTTCAAATAAATATCACTGTTTCAGTGATTAATCTGCATGACGATACTCGACATATATGATGGCGAGGGGACCATATTTGAATGAAATGTCAATACAAAACCGTTCGATCAAAACAAAGCTGTTTTTGAGCATATTGAAATATCAAGAAGCTAGAAAAAAATTTACTGATAAGAATAAATTTGTCTCAAAGGTTATCTGAGGAATCACAGATGGCAACGCAGAGGCCTGAGGACGTTTCAACATGCATTGAATGTTTCCAGCATATGTGATGTTTTCTCCAATTGTTGATAAACGAGTTAGACTTCACACCTTTTCACTTCTGTTCTCAGAGTTTCAGAAAATACTGTTGGTGAGTTTTGTGTTGGTGAGGGTTGCGAGGCATAAATTGGGAAAGTGAGAAAAAAAAAGGTTGTTCACCTTCAAAAATAATAATTTGCTGTCTCATAATTAACTGGATCTATCAAGATAAACTGGTAAAGGTAACTCTTTAGTGGGTCAGTATTGTGTATGTCAAAGTTTGTAAGCCATCTACAAATTTTAAATGTTTCTGATTCCAAGTATAAGTTATTGTTGTTTCCCTTTTCTTTAAAACTGTTGTTCGGCCCATGGTATCCACAGAATTTGCTTGTGGAAACATATTTCTGTTGCTTCAATTCTCCTTCTCTGACGCATTTGTATAATATTAACTAACATATAGTTTGACTGATATTACATAAGAATTTAGTGCTCTTGTTTGTGTACACTAAAAATACGCCTTTAAAGGATACTAACAAACCTTCTTCTTTATTTTCTGCCTCACCGGTTTATTATGAAGCTTTATGTATTATTTTTACATCGTCACGTGATCCCAACGGCATGATTCGTTTAATTACATCAAGACGAGGTTGGCTAAATTTGTACTCTAGCGATCTGTGTTAAAACTCAAATGTCGGCAGCAGCAATTTATTCATATACTTCTTTACCTTAGGTTCAATATTTAAAAATTCATTTGCTCCTCTTTTTCTTTGACCACAAAACATTGGTTCCATAATTTTTGATAGCATGAGTAAGTCAAACGTGTCAGACAATATTTCTATAGGCACCACTTTTTGGAGACTTTCTAAATCAGTGAATCTTTGTTTTTACTGGTCAAGGTGTCGCTTATGTTACCAGCTTTGTTCCTGTAACATATATGTCATTTAGCTGATCAGTGTGTTTTTTTTATAACGCCATTCTCCCTGAATTCTTTCATGTTGATACATTTTCAGAAACAAATTGTCTCCAGGTTTGAAGGATTTACATCTATTGTTATTTCTTAATGCTTCCGCCTTACGTTCTGGTTTGAGATTGAGTTTGAATTTCGTTTAACGGCACATAAACCTCTGTGGGTTATTTAATGCCAAAAAGGTCGGGTTTTAGGATATTGTTTAATGTTCGGTTATAGTGAGAAAGTTGGTTTAGTCAGATTTTGATGAAAAATTATTTTATATTTTTTAATTTAGAAAACTGAAAATGTCTTCTAGTTTTGTTTTCAAAAATGTATTGCTGGTAATGTTTTTTCTTAAAAAAATATTGTTGGTAATATTTTTCCTTCAAAAATGTATATTTTTCTGTAAAGGTCTATTTTTATACTTTCATAGTGTTTTGACCCCAGTTTGGCGGTTACTATTTTCACATAGCTAGGACCATAACAGGTGCTACTACTCCGGGTCAAGGTGGACCTGGGAACAACAGCAATTGAGATGCGTCTATGCTCCTCACAACCTCCCAATCAGAGATATTGCTGCCGGATGCAGCTTACCATCCTACGCAGGACCCTTACGTTCTGGTAGTAATTTATTGAAAACGGAATTAATATTCCTAGTGAACATCAACATTGGAGGCAACATACCAGACAGAAGTTTTCGATTTGATGGCATTGTGTAAGCACTTAAAAATTGTTCTAACATTACTTCAACTGATTCCTTCCCCTCAGATTTCTTTAGTGCCCTTAAAACGTATCGACAAACTGTTCGGCTTGTCCGTTTAATATTAGCTGATAGGAGGGCATTGTAAAATGTTCTATTGCTAATGACTTCCAGACAACCTAAATTTACTAGTTGTGATCTGTGACCCATTATCTGAAAAATAGTCAGGTACACCAAACCATGCAAAAAGTCTCGTGCAAAAAATTTCGCGTTACCACGGTAGTTGTTTCTCTACATATTAATATTTCTGTTCATTTCGTGTAACTATCGATAATCACTAGATAATATTCTCCCTTTAACGATCTTGTGAAATCTATACGCATTCTGAACTATGGAATATAGGTTTTCGACCAAGTTTTAAGTTTTATAGGCGGTGACTTTCCTGCTAAAGCACAACGTCTCGATTATTTTTTTAAATTTCCAATATCTTGATCCATTTTGGGCCACTATGTATAACTCCTGATTTACGATTTCATGCTAGAAATTTCTGGATGTCCCTATTTGTATTTCTTTTAGCATACGTTTTTACAACGATGCTGCTATCACAATTTTTTCTGTGTACACAAATAAATTATTGCTTAAAGAATGTGTTATTTTCAGTAATATTCAAATTTTAATTTTTTCTTTAAATCTTATTTGATTCTTCATTTTTATTATAAAATCATCTTTTTCTGACTTAATTCTTATTTCATACAATGTTACAGGCAGTTTTCTTACTGTATTTTATAATGCATTATTGATTTGATTTTGGGTACTTACGCCGCGATTACTGTGTCCTCAAGTGCCTCTAAGAATTTTGGTATTAATCTAGATAGTCCTCTCGGCATGATTAAAATTTTGGTGTAGTAGAACCTCCATTTTATAATTATAGTTTAATAGAAGTAGTCAGTAGTTAATAGTTTTAATAACTTTTTCCTCTATTAGTACTTGTAGGCAAGCGTCTGAAATATCTAATTTTGAAAAAAATTATCACCGTTAATTTGGCAAATATTACATGAGGACTTGATAACAGGTAGTTATATCGTTTTAAACATTCATTTAGTTCCGTTGACAAATCAGCACATACGCGGATATTATTATTTTTTAAACTAAGCTGCTGGTGATTCCCATTCGGAATATTTTCTGTCTATTTTTTATATCACACTTAAGTTTTTTAGTTTACTTAAATCCTTATTAATTTGTTCTAAAGCACCAAAAGGTAAACTTCTTGTTGGTTTAAATATCATTTTTTTTTTTTGTGCATCTCTCTAAACTTTCTGAGAAGACGTCTGGAAAACCTTCTGAATTTAATCTTTAACTTTTCAGTTAATATTTATTTTGTTGCAGAAAGATGTAATTGGCCGGTCTCAATGCTTAAAACATGCAATCGAATATGTTCCAAACAAATTAGCTGTATCCATTTAATACAAACACCACGGCTTTCCTTTCTATTAGTTTTACCAATAAAATAAAATAAAATAAAATAAAGAAATAAAGAAATGTTCTTGATGAATTTACCCATAAAGTTCAGTATTTTTCTTGAATAGAATGACAAACTTTTTTTAGAAATTAAGCTTGTTTTAACCATTGTTTTTACGCATCTCTTCCTTTATGATATCAGATCCGGTATCTAGATGTAGTTATATTTTTACATTAAAAATTTGTATAAAAACTAATTTCCTCTTTTGAGATGATTCTAACTCAGTTAAAGACACGTTCGAGGTCCTGGATATGATGGTAAACTGCATCCGGCAGCAAAGCCTCTGATTAGGAGGTTGTGAAAAGTATGGAACCACTTCATAATTGCAGGTGTTCTCAATTCAAACCTGATCGGGAATGGTAGCACTTGTTAAGGTCCCAGCTATGGGCAAATAGTTAGCACCTAACCTTTGGTCAAAACACTAGAAATAGACTTTTATGGAAAAATATACATTTTAAATTTAAATATACATTTTAATTTAAAGGATGTGCGTCGTGGTGCAGTGGATATCGGCTCGGAACGAGAAATCGGGAAGCCGAGTTCGAATTCCAGTCGAATTCCTTGCATTCACTTACACGTAAATACCCTTGGGAAAGGTATTAATCCGTTTCTTCCCTCCAGTTATGGGTTAAATAATAGGACAGATTGGGTTCTGTAGCCTTGGTCGGCAACCAGTTTACCGCAGAAAGCAATGGCGACCTACTGCGGGATAATCTTCTGCCCAGTGAGTCATGTCTCTTTCGAGACATGATCGCCCAAGCGTGTATCACGTATGGCACTTAACTAACCAACTGATACATTTTTAAAAGAAAAGTTATTAACATAAGACATTTTTGAAGAAAAAAATAATTATTGCCATAATACATTTTTTAAGGAAAGAATGATTACCTACAATACTATTTTGAATGCAAAACTAAATGACATCTTTAGTTTTCTAAAAATAAACAAAAAAAAAGTTATTATCAAAATCTGACTAAATCAACATTCTCACTATAACCTAACATTAAAAAAATATGATAAACCCTACATTTTGGCATTAAATAACGAACAGAGGTTGATATGCCGTTGAAGAAATCTCAGACTCAACTGGTACGAAGTCTTGATAATTTTTTCTTTTGAATGCAAAACTAAATGACATCTTTAGTTTTCTAAAAATAATCAAAAAATATGTATTATCAAAATCTGACTAAATCAACATTCTCACTATAACCTAACATTAAAAAATATACATTTTGGCATTAAATAACGAACAGAGGTTGATATGCCGTTAAAGAAATCTCAGACTCAACTCGTCCGAAGTCTTGATAATTTTTTCTTTATGTTTTGACTTTAAACCATGTATTTATCATGTTCAAATAAGCTTTATTTTATTGTATTTTTGTATTTGAAGTAAGTACTTTTGTGTCCGACGCTCCAGCATTCGTAATATTTTTGTTTAAAAAAAACATTATTTTGAAATGCTTATCTACACAATCGTTGCAAGTATTAGGTATTGAGGGGGATTTATTATCTTTTATTACTGTACTGTTAGGAGTTAAAATAACGTCTACAGTGTTTTTTAGATTGTCTGACTATATATACTTGTGAAATGTCTTTTTCCTCAATACTCGCGGTATAGAGTTTTAGACTAACATTACGCTGATACACTTTCGCTATTGTCTGGAGAGTTAATTTGAGATCTATTTCTAATTTCGCAAGTATCATTGATCTTATTTCCACGTCCTTTTTAGAAGTTAAACCCTATACGAATATTAGGCATTTAGATAAATCCGGTGCTAATTAATTTAACTTAAAATTCTTGCATTCTCGATTTACTCCTCCGGCATAAGTGACAAATCTTCATCGTGACATTAACAAAGATGTTGCCAAAAATGAACACCTATCACCGAAAATTTCCGATAGTACTGAAACAGTTTCAGCAAAATTTACTTGCTTGGATTTTTTGGCAAAATAATATTTACATACTTTTCATGTTCAGTAGGGGACAATTCTTTCCTAATAAACTAATTCTATATTTAAAATTCTAATGCAAATAATCTCTTTTGAAGACCCCTTCGTATTTTCTATAATAAGCAGGAAAAGATAACCCTTCCCCTGATGAATCCGCTATTTGAATTTGCAACTGCATCTAGAATGAATAAATCTAATGTTTTCTCTTTAGTAGATTTATTAAATAATAATTAAAAAAACACTTTTGTAACTTTAATTGCTGTTCATGCTGTTGTTTTTGTGGCCTCAGTTGGTTTTCTTGTTGTTGCTTTTGTGGCCTCAGTTGGTTTTCTTGTTGTTGCTTTTGTGGCATCAACATTTGAATCATGGCATTTTCTTACATTTTCTTTTATTGTGATCAATATTTCGTATTTTGAATTACTTCGCCTGGTTATTTCTTTTGTAGTCCTGCGAATATGACGATTATTGGGTGAAGTTGTAAATCTTAACTGGACATCCTATTACGACGTGTACGATGTAATTTTTTTTATTTGTTTCCTCTCGTAAGTTCAAATGAATACTAGTCGTAACTATTATACAGTCAGATATTCTAGAAATAACGCCTTCGAAGAATACTGTCAGAGCTTTTTCTTTTCTATCTCACCGTCTTATTTTGTACTCATTTTATATATTATTTTTACAACGTCACGTGATCCAGAAGCATGACTCCTCTAAATACATCAAAACAAGGTTGACTACGTTTTGTCTCTGGCGATCCGTGTTCAAACTCAAATGTCGGTAGCAACACTTTATTTATATATGAGAGTTTCAAATGAAATTTTCCTGTTTCTTAATACTGTGCTTAACTTGTGAAAAGCATCTTTCACTTTTCCAAGGCGCCTTCGGATTTTGGTATCGAACCTTCCATCATCTAATAAAATACCAGATAATTATAATTTTTTTTACTTGTTTCGTTTCGGTAGCTTCAATTCGTAATTTGAATACTAGACGCTTCCTTTTACTTGTAGTAAGCAATACACTGTGTCTCCCTGTTTAGGTCTTTGTTCACTACCGTCTTTAGAATTTTCTGATGTTTCATTTCAGCGTCCGCTGTCAACATACCTCATGTAGTTGTCACAAATAATTAATCCTGGAAGGAATTCTAATTCTCCCAGATTAGCTTCACTCTACGAGGTCAGATAAAAACATATCGTGACTGGTGTTATAAATAAATAAACTAGAATATATATGAATTTAATCACCTTCAAATTAGTTCCCTACTGAAGCCACAGATTTTATCCAGCGAATGATAATAGTATTCCATTTATCCATATAAATTTTGATCGTATATTTGAATTCTACTTGAGACTGAGATGGGCTTTAGTTCCAGTGGGCTTTCAAGGCAACGGGGCCTCATTGAGAGAGCATCCATGCATCATGAGTGGTACTGAGTTGTGAAATTTAATTTTTACTTCAGGAAAATTCAAGCGATAAAGACGACTCTGTAAACAGCCTTCACTATATTGTACCAAAAATAATCTTAGCACCAAAACAATATTTATTCCTCTATTCATAGATATAAGTAGATGCAACTAATAAATCAACAGCAGGAAAATGAAAATAAATTTACCTTCGAATAATAAACAAATAATAACAAGAGAAAACTGTTAGATAAACGGTGAAATTAAAATTTATCTGCTTTTGTCTTCTTTTCTCTTTTTTTTCCGAAGATCTAAATAACGAAATAATTAATCATCTAACCAAAAGAATCAAACAAGTGCATCTTCTTCACTGCACAGAAGACAACACATGCGAGTAAATCATTCTAACGTTTATACGAAGTCATTGTTAACAAGTCTCATTTTTTTCTTATAAGCAAAGCTACTATAGTTTATATATATATATATATATAGTGAACAAAAAAGTAAATTACAGAATTTATTTAATATGAAAAGACTTGATAGATGAAGCATCTATGTGAATTTAACATGAAAATGTTGCTGCATTTATTCAGTTGAATGCCATACGGGATACACGCTTGGGCGATCATGCAGAAGATTATCTCGTAGTAGGTTGCCATTAATTTCTCCGCTAGACTGGTTTCCAACCAAGGCTATAGAACTATAGCTATTTAACCCATAACTGGGGGGGAAGAGACTGATTAATACCTTTCCCTAGGGTATTTGCGCGTAAATGAATGCAAGGAAATCAACTGGAATACGAACTCGACTCTCCGATTTCTCGTTCAGAGCCGATATTCACTGCACATCTTCATATATTACGTTATAAATAAAAGAATGGCATTGATTAAAACAGGCATTTAGTAACATTATTTTAGATATTTTTAATAATTTACACTAAATAAGTTAACAATGTTACTAAAACGCAGGACTGCTGAAAAAATAGGCGAAAAAGAAAAAAATCATTAAAGTAAGAGAACAAAAATGATCAGAAATTCTCAGGATAAAATGCTTAACATATGATTTAAATATTTGAATAACAACATCAACCTTACACTTCATCATTTCAACTGTAGGTTGATGAGAAGTATAGCTTTGAAGTAGACATTAGAACACAGGTGATGCAAATCGACTCCAATTGAGATGACCTGGTAGAAGTGTGATATAAACGATATGCTATCTACTTCTATTGACAAAAATAAGAAAAAAACTAAATTTTAAATAAAATTTCAGAATTGAGGCGCTGATGTTAGAAATACACAGTTGAAGCAAACTTAAGAAAAAATAGGAAAAACAATACTAAACAGTAGTAAAAATGATTTAAATAATTCCACTTCTCTGACCTTAAGGGAACTCTCAATTTTTGACCGTTGTTAACCTGGCCCCTTCCCCCTTTACCCCAGGGCCTTCGCCATTTGGAACAAAACAATGTCGCTGACGTGACGTGGAAATTCTGTTAGAGATCCCATGTCAAAATGTGCATCAGACACCTTTGAATTTTGAAAATTTTCTCTAATATATATATATATATATATATATATATATATATATGGGGAAAATGCGTGTCTAAATTAAGACGAACATGTATAGTATTACTTAGAAATGAAGATGTGTTGCAATATGAAGATTTCGATTCCAAGAATATAAATATGATTTGTACGTTGGAAGAGATAACAAAATCTTTTATTTTTCGAAAAAAAATTAGAAACATTATATAGGCAACTAAATAAAATTAGAGGCATGTTTTTGTATGTGAAATTTAGTGGGCCCTTTTTTTGTTCTATTTGGGATAATTGTTTATCATTTTAAACCAATCAATGCAAAAACACAACCAAGAAGCAAAGAGTTGCTGAATGAATATGAGAAAAAGAAAACAGCATTAATGATGGGAACAACATATGATCAGGTATTCACGAACAGAACGATTAAAATCTTTAAATTCTTGGAAGATCAAAGTCGACCGTTATGCCTCGCTATTTCAATTGTATGATGATGCCATCGTGTTGCCAATCACGTAGCACGCCTCAACTCATTCAGACTGTTTTTCAAAGTGGAAAACTCATCGGAACAATTACCATAAAAACATACACTCGGTAGCTACATTACGGTAATGAATATCTGAAGAGAAATCATAACCAATAACATTTAATTTTTTTTCTTTGGATTTTTTCAAGTATCTCAAAATAGTCAGCAGAGGCAGCAGACGAGCTATATACCCGGAAAAAACGAGCTCTGATTTTATTTATAAATATTATAAACAGCTACAAACACACGCTCTTATACATAAACATATATGTGTAGGGTGATTTTGCTTCATTTTGCTTCATTTTGCTATATTAATATATCCTAATACAACCCAGTTTTCAGTTCACATTTACACATTTCCTCGACTGAGAAGGCACGCAAATCTACTGATTATTGTCCACTTATCTTAGAGGATAGGAACACCCCATTAATGTATAGGTAGGTCAGTCAGTTAAGTGCCATACGTGATACACGCTTGGGCGATCATGTCTCGAAAGAGACATGACTTACTGGGCAGAAGATTATCCCGCAGTAGGTTGCCATAGCTTTCTGCGGTAGACTCGTTGCCGACCAAAGCTGTAGAACCCAATCTGTCCTATTATTTAAGCCATAACTGGGGGAAGAGACGGATTAGTACCTTTCCCAAGGGTATTTGCGCGTAAGTGAATGTAAGGAATTCAACTGAAATTTGAACTCGACTCTCCGATTTCTCGTTCCGAGCCGATATCCACTGCACCACAACGCACATCCGGTAGGTATTGTGTACCTATCTATTGGTAGGTACACAATACAAATTTTATAAATTTTGAATATATATATATATATATATATATATATATATATATATATATATATATAAGCAGTGCGTGCAATGGGTAAAGTGTTGACATATCTTTTTTTATTTTTCTCATACGCGTTGTCTATTACTGATTTTTTTAGGACTGCACAGTATATTAGGTCAGTTGGGTACCATCTCTGGGAAAAGAGTACAATCACGCATAGACGCACTGAAGATAAGTATTATATTAACCAACTTAAACAAAGATAATTTCTGGAAAAGATTAAGAAAAATACGAAGTCGTCTGTAGACTGTATTTCATTGAATAGATCCACTCTTTAATAATTCCAGATATTTTTGTCTAACTTTGGTAAATATGTTTATTAATGTGATATCAGTGTTTGTTTTCAATTTTGCGATATTTTGACGCCAATTTATCTATCGCACTATATATATACATATCATACCAATCTGCGTACTGCGTTTGAGATATATAAATCAAATTAGTTCAGTTCTAGACAAGGCAATAAAAACAAAAAACAGTGATCTAATAATGGATGAAAAACTGTTAACTGATAATAATTCATCTCGTGCGATTCATTACTTTTCTCGTTAAGTGCGCCTTGCAAAGCGCTAATGCCCAGCTGACATCTCCCATCTGTCAGCCAATGTCTCCTTCCACCCCTGTCACGGCACTACAATTATCCGCGCACGCACTCGCACACACGCAAAAGCACACAGACCTCTGCGCGTGCGCACGCACACACACACACACGCGCACACACAGACACACACACAGACACACACACACACACACACACACACACACACACACACACACACACACACATATATATATATATATATATACAAGTTTCATTAAAATGACAGACAAGATCTCATCATTGAGTTCCTTTATAATTTTTCATGCGTTCATATGATTTTTATCCTCAGAATTCAAATTATATAAGAATTATCCAAATGTTTTGTATTTTCAAAAGTTTTCGGTTTTACTTTTAGCCATTAACAAAAATCGATTTAGTTTTACTTGTAAATAAACATGTGTAAATTTTTTTGTATATAAAGTCATGTGTCTGTTAATTTGGGAACACAGTAAGCACATTGTTACCGTGGTGTTAATTGACTTTTTTATGTGTAGGATTTCTGTCTTTTTTTAGAAATACCTCCATTGTTTTTCATTTTCATTTGCATGTGAATGATGCTGTTACGTCCATGACTCTATATACGAAATCTTTACACATATTTATTTAGAAGTTAAACAAATGATATTTGTGATAATGGCTGAACGAATATCCAAAAGTCCTCTAAAATGAAAAGCCTTTAAACATTTCTTAAATGATTTGAGTTCTGAAAAGAAAAGAGAATCATAAGAACACATGAAAAATTATATACAAAATCTTATGATAATATCTTTTTGTCATTTTTAAAGAAATTTGCATAAAAGTGAGGTTATTGGCCAATTACACAATGTGCGGATGACTATATATATATATATATATATATATATATATATACTAGTAGTATAGACCGGCGTTGCTTGGGTGTAATGAAAGCTTTAAATCTGATAAATGGTCCTGGAGCTCAGACTTTGGACGTTGGCACAAAAAACATAAGTTGTTGAAAGGTTGACCTTGAAGCCGTAGAATTTCTCTAAAAACACAAGCAGCATGCAATGCAGAAAGAAAGGACGCGTCTTTTGGCCAAAAGACGGCAATGCCGCTAACACAATCAGTCAGAAGCAGGCAAGTTAGAGGAAGTGCACTCGTGGATTACTTACACTTTGCCAGGCTGCAGCTAGCAGTGGGGTTGCTCGCAAAAACAACTTATCACTTTTTGCTATACTGGTGGCTTTTATTGTTGAAGTGAACACCTTCATTCAACCATTTAGAGGCTGCTCGGTTTGGGGGAACGTGTTTTATTCCATACAGCTTTCAGTGAAATTTATTCTTACTTCACACTTTCTCTCATTCCGCCATGCTTGCTGGTTTGACTTGCGTGGACGCGCTCGACAGATGCGACAGGTTCAACAAATCCCTGTCTTTTTTCCAATTGCATCTTGTTGCTACGACAAGATAGTTTGGGATCTAACATCTGCAATGTACGTTATTGATATCTCTTAGACAATTCGCCTGATCCGTAGGAAAGGCAAGTTAGTCGTTTTAGTAATTTTAACCGTCCTTAGACCATTAATAAATCGGCCCCATGCAAACAGAGCGCTTTAATGTGTCTTAATATTGTAAGGTTTTGAAAAAGTACTTAAGATTCCACGCAGCACATATCGTAAATTCAATTTTGGCCACCCTGATTACCTAGGTCACGCGAATTAGGGCAACTACTATTTAGAGAGTACTGTCGCAAGCTTTCGCCATTGTGGTCTGTGGATAGAAACATTACTCCTTTTATAGTAACTTTTCCTAATGCGGAAATTTAAGCTTGCCGTGAGATGCCCACAGACGCAGAGAGACTGGGAGCCGCCGGTTACCGGACAGTCTCCAATGGTTGGCAACCCTACAGAACTTTAGTGTAAACTACATTTCTCGATTTACCTAGCGGTGCTACGGCGAAAACATCACTCATACTCCCCACACGTGAGCAGCCAACGTAAAGTTGACCATGCCAGAAGCATGGTTCTATAAAGTGCAATCCCGACAATAACTATGTCTGCAACCGTTGCTCATACTGCCAATTTGCATGTCAGCACGTGAAGCGGAAAGCACGTCGTAACCAAAATTATTTATTGAGACTGGTTATCCTTCTGTTAGCTGCCCGACTTCGGTTAATGTTTTCAAACATAGCATTCCATTTCTGTGGAGTATGTGATCCTCTGTCAGATGCAACGGAGGAGACAACCCTCGCAGGCCTAGCGGACCGCTGTTCTGTACTTTCGGGAGTCCGCGAAGCTGAAGTAGAGGCACGGTTGCTTGAATTGCGAAACCTCCGCTGTTCTGTACTTTCAGCAGCCCGTGAAGCTGAAGTTAAGGCACATTTGCTTAAATTACAAACCCTCCGCTGTTCTGTACTTTCAGCCGCCCGTGAACGTTTCTTAGCAGCGGCATCCATTAATAGCCGTGACCGTTGCTGCTCTGTATTTTCAGTAGCCCTTAAAGCGGCCCTATCAGCAGTAGCTTGAGCGCTAAGCTCAGCCTATATGGAGTCATCCAACTTGGAGCGCCAAAGTATTTTACGGAATCAATCACTGGATAATCTAATGGAACGCCTATCATAAATTTCAGTTGCCCTACGTTTTGCAGAACGCAGTGCATTTTGCGATAATCGCACAGCACTAACAGAGGAGCTTTCCTTGGCCTTAATGACCCACTTTGCTGATGTCGAAACGCTTGGGCGCCCAATAAAACATATTTTCCTTGGTGGCATGGAGTTAAAAATAACGAACTCACAGAGATTACCGGACGCCTGATTGACCTAATCCGTCCTTTTTAAACAAACGCAAAATGAAGGTCGTATTGAATGGGCATGCCTCTTCATCCTACAGCACGAATGCCGGTGTCTCCCAGAGCTCTATCTTGGGCCCGACGCTTTTCCTTATTTTCATTAACAACCTCCCAGATGAGATCAAGTCCCAAGTAGGCGTCAACGCAGATGACACAGAGTTTGCGTAATTACGTGGCCAACTTTGGTCGTTTAGAAGGAATTACAGTGAAATCAGAAGAGCAGAACGTGCGTATAAGCAACCTTGCAAGTTGTAGACCGGAGTTGAGACACGTACCAATAAAAAAAAGTGCAGGATTAGGGTTCCACAAGATCTTAAAAGTAAATATGAAGGCGATGCACAATCAGACGGTTGTAATTTGAATAGATCAGTTTAGTCAAGCATAATTCAACTGACATGGCCAATTGGTCATTCTATTTGAATTCGTGAAGATAATTAATGTGTGGACACAGTTTCGCGCAGCAACGTATGTGCGAATTACAATCTGTAAAATTAATGCGTGACAAACCTTGACATTGAAAACCGTAATGGTTAAGGTGGAGTTTAATGTTGAATCTGAATTTTGAATGCTAAATAAGTCCTCCCTAGTAAATGGTATCATGGCTGAGACTAAGAACTACAATTATACCTACTTAAAGCAAAAACAGGAGCAAAAACCAAATTAAAAGGGCTGAAAACCTGATTTTGATTAAACGCCATAGGATATCGGGATATAAGAGTCAAATCATCCAAACATAAACTAACCTAAGTAAGTCCATAAAAACTTATCGTACCCATCCGGGGTAAAATTGGAGAAAATGAGCCATATTGATGGCTGAATATCGGTTTTTGATTAGATTCCATAGAATATCAGGGGTATCGATTCCGGATATCAGAAAAAATACGTCGTCTGAGATGATCTACTAATATTTGAGACTAAAAACTTTATTTTTACCAAGTTAAAGCAAATTCTTCATCAGGAATCACGATAAAGGGGCTGGAATCCTGATCTTGATCAGACTTGATCAGATATCGAGGTAACGATTTCCGATATCGGGGGGTGGGACGGAAAGAATAAGTATTCGCTGACCTGACTGGAAGCCATATGAATATTTGTGTGAAGTTTGGTGAGAATCGGATAAAATTTTGGAATTGTATAAAGGGCTATGGACATGGCTTGCAACCAGTCTCCTGCAGAAATTAATGGCAACGTATTCCAGGATAATCTTCTGCCCAGCCAGCCATGTCTATTTCGAGACATGATCGCCTAAGCCTGTATCACGTATGGCGCTTGACTGACTGACATATTCTAGCATGCCAGGAAGTGTGTTCGATATTCCCTGCAGACAACTTATGTAAAGATGCTGGGGGCACATATAAACCAAAGAGGCAGTACCTACAAATCCAGTCTACATATTAATCGTACACTAATTCTGGTTTCTAGCATTTCTTGTATCATGGAGATTCTGATCGGCCCCAATATGTTGTTTGTGTAACTCATTTTATTATCTGTTTTCCAAATGTTGCCTCATTCCGTAAAAAAATTGTGCCATAAACCAACGGCAAAAGATTTCCCATGGTGAATGATCAGAGAACGAAAGGGCTTGCACAGGTTGCAATTGATTCGGATTCTTGAGAATTAAAATATGCAGTAATATGAGATGTATTACATGCGAGTGTCACTTGGCATGGACTGATAACTACATCGTCTTCGACAGCCTGTAGAATGTGGTATTCGTGCTCAGGCGTACGACAGAATCACGGTCATCCTTGATCCATCGTTTACGGTGTCACGGAACCAGTCTCAGTAACGCGACGGTAAGCAAAGGTTGAATGACTCGGCTGGCTTAGGTATAAGAACGCAATTTGAGCCAGACGTTTTGCTTCGCGTCCATTACCGTTCACGCGACCGTATATAAATAGTATATCTGCCAGTTGAAGATATAAATATTTTACCATTATTAGATAGAACACTTCTCTGTTAATTCACTGTTACACACATCAAACGTTGAAGACAAACTAGTTACAAATGTACAAGAATGACAAATATGACGTAATCTACACTGCAACACAGCTCGTTCTACCTTACTTGTTTTTAGATTTAACTAAAAAATGAAGGATTTGAGAACATATGTTTATATAGACTTTTGTCTAGTTTTTAGTTTGAGAAACACTCCCCTAAAGCTTGTAAATGCATTTTTGATACACCTTTTTTTTATCGACATATGCGTATATTTGCGTATCTATGTGTGCATGTATATATATATATATATATATATATATATATATATATATATATATAAAATAGAGTTATAAACCCCACCTTCCATAATTAACAGAGTTTTAAATATGGAAGCTCAAGTTTATAATTCTATTTTATAAGATAACACAAATCCAGTTAAAAATTATCTTTCACTACGAAATAAAAAAAACGAAATCATGCAAAAAACTATTCACTTTTACAATTTAAACATTATTTAAAAAAGAGTTATTCTAAAAAAATAAATAAAAACAGTAAAACACCGATATTTTCAGAAAGTTTACAAACCCCAGAATATTCTAGAAAGTTAGCCTAAATATGACTCGTCTTTGACACTAGAGATAACATTGTTACATCACCATTTTTACATTAAGAGAAAAACAGTAAAGAAAATAGATAATGATTAGGAAACAAGAAAATTAAGAAAAGAAAGAATTATCACGACATTCTACCTTTTTAGGCATACGTATACTTACAGCAAACACACATGCACATACGCAGGCAACCGCCCACGCACACACGCAGACACACGCACAAAGATTAAAAACCAACCTAACACCAAATAAAAATCATATAAATTATGATTTTAACTCAATATAAAAATAACGAAAATAAATTTTGCTGATACATCGTAACTGGCGGACCAAACTATTACACAAATACTCAGGAGTAGACGTGCTGAGTATAACATCAATAAGCTAAATGACAAATGTTATATTTATATAAATCTTATATGTATTCGGGGAGGTTGTGTTGCAGTAGATACCGACTCAGAACGAGAAATCGGGGATTCGAATTCCAGTTGAATTCCTTGTATCCTCCTACGCGCAAATAACCTTGGGAAAGGTATTAATCTGCCTCTTCCCTCCAGTTATTTGTTAAAAAACAGGACAAATTGGGTTCTATAACATTGGCTTGCAACTTACTGCGGCATAATCTTTCGAGACATGATCGCCCAAGCGTATGGCACTTAATTGGCCGATATTTATTAGGACGTTGAATGTGTTATCTCTGATTTTTCATAAAAATAATGTTTTATTAACATACATTACTAAGAAACATATCACCGAAAGTATTGTACATCACTAGCCACTACATATTCCCATCTTTCTATCAACCATGTAATCCCACGTCGGAAAAAAACGAGTTGTCTTTTAAGGTTAACATTGATTCAAAATCTTTGTGGGCATATACATAAGAAAGAAAGTACTGCTCAGCCAAATTATGTGACATTGATAGGGGCAAGTGATAATCAGACGGAAGAATATCTAGTGATTACGGTTGGTGGGGTAGGACTTCCCATTCAAGATTTTCTAAGTATATTCATCCGCTTTGCAACACGTACTAGCGTTTTAACGTTGCAAAATCACGTGCTTCAATGCTTGGCTTAAACGCATCATTTTTAGTCGATAGCAATATAACGCGATGATTTTGGTCAGATGGTGCAGCTCATAATAAATTTCACCTACGTTATCCTTCCAAATGCAGAAACTTCGAATCATGCATATTCGGCTTTGCCGCCGATGTTGATATATGACCAGGCTTACCCCACGATCTTCTACGTTTGGGTCATCGTAGAGTATCCACATTTCCTCGCCAGTCACGATACGCTGAAGCAGTGATCCAGACACCGTTCGACCTCCCCCGGATTCAATCTCTTGACATTTAAATCGATGTTAAATCTTTCAATCCTTTTGAAACTGTAATGTTTTCAACTCCTAAGGATTCTGCAAGGTTAACTTGCACCTGCTATGAAAAAGTAATGCCTCCAATTTTTCGTCTTCAAACTTTTTCGGTTCGCCAAAGCGTTCATTACCTTCAATACAAAAATGACTATTTTTGAAGCGTCGAAGCCAAGGTCTGTATGTTGTTCCGACAGAACATAGTCTCCGTAAGCCTCAATACGAATTCTGTATGCTTAAGCTGCAGGGTTCTTTTGAATTAAGTAGTGCAGTAAAATTCTTCCCAAATACACATCCGTTGGCACGAAATCTGACATGTTTAACGCTATTAAAAAGAAAAGTTGTTTATACTTCGGCGAAATGACATACACTGAATTAGAAGCATGCTTATATCACTTTCTTATAGATGCGTCCGCATCTGAAACTACTTGCACGAAGTTATGGGAACGTCATCTGGTCGAAAATCATCGAGAACTTCTTTAATGTCCTCATATATATATATATATATATATATATATATATATATATATTTTATAATAATAATAATAATAATAATAATAATAATAATAATAATAATCACAGTGAAACTAACAATTATAAGAAAATAAATCGCTAGAACTGGCGCTAATTTAACTATAATTTAATCGTCTTGAACACCCAGAAGAGAACCTCTTCTTAGGGCAAAGGTGGGGGATAAAAAAAAGATACAAACGGCGTACAAGCACAAAACGTCGGGTACCCGTTAGAAAGAAAAAAAACCCGAGACGAAACCTTAACAACAAAGTGCTCGATACGAAACTACGAAAGTAGAGCCAGAAATGCAAAAAATCTAAACTTGGGCCAAAACCTGCCGCGGTCTCACCCTAGGAAGAGCCGTAGTGTGAAACCGCGGTAGGTTTTGGCTCACGTTTAAATTTTTTGTATATATATATATATGTCAGTGTTAGAGAAAATATAAATATAACATATCAAATTGAATGCGTTGTAAACATTTAGAGCAAATTGAACATATATATATATGTAATTCAATCTTCATAAAAGAAGAATAATTTATTACATGGAAGAAAGATGTAGAAATAAACTTACCGACTGACCAGCACGATCTAGTAATGAACAATGACAATAGTCACGAAAACACGATCCAACTATTAAAACTATTGTAACATAGTATTTTTAGTTGCAGTACCACAATCCCAGACCCACATAACCAACTGCATAATATACAGTGACAGCGTTTCTACCGACTATGTGTTGAGAGAAAGTCTATTTAAAAGGCTATATTAAAATGAAAAACACTCTGTATAGAAGAGACGGTTAATTTTTTGTGTGGTCAGTTATAATTTGAAAATATATATAGGTATAAGGATTGCGGACAGTGTCAAGGTATTTAGCGTGCAAAATTTATATTCCGTTTGAGTATGTTTCGTTCCCTTCTCGAAAATGATCTTGGACAATGGTTTACATAGCGAAGCTGACGGGGCTCTCTTGTCGTGAAGTGACGACATTTCTAGGTCAAAAAATCTCTGAATTCAAAACGAGCCTGACGAGGGATGGGTTGTCCTCGAAATATTGTTGATCTATAAACTGCAGTACATGAGATGATTTTACAAAACTAATAGTTTCGCCAAGGTTTATACATACCATATTAGGTTTTTAATTGACTGCTTCGCTTTCTACGGCTTATCACCAATTTACAGTTTAATCAAACCCAGAAAATAGTTTCTTTTTTCATTTTATTTAATAAGAATAATGATTTAGTGATACAATACTTATTTAATTAGCCAAGTTCAATTGACACCTTTCCTAAATTTATTTGCCCGTAAGTGAATATAAGTAACCCAAATAGAACTGAAAATCGTCTCTCTGATTAAAATCTACGCACATTCGGAATACACCGCACCAGATATTCTATAAGAGACACCCATCAACAACTTTTCTCTGTCAAATGAATAGTTTGCCCATTCAAATTACTTTTCCGACTATTCAAATTAACTTTCTACATAGTCAAATAAATTTTCTAATCAACTCAAATTAATCTTTCAACCAGTCAAATTAATCTTCCACTCAATCGAATTAATCTTCCGACCACTCAAATTAATCTTATATCCAGTCAAATAAACATTCCGACCACAAAAATGATTCTTTTACCTCGTCAAATTAACAATCCGACCACCCAAATTAATCTTATACCCAGTCAAATTAACCTTCCGAATACTTAAATGATTTATTTACCCAATCAAATTAACATTCGGACCACTCAAATTAATCTTCTACCCAGTGAAATTAATCTTTCAACCACTCAAATTACTCTTCTATTCAGTTGTATTAATATTCCGACCACACAAATTAATCTTCTACTCAGCCAAATTAATATTCAGACCACTCAAATTAATTTTATACCCAATTTTATAGCTTCCATCTATGCACATGATTAAATTAAATCTATTTATTCATAACTTTGTTGATTTTTAATTTTTAATTTATACTGCATAGTATTAACAATGTACGATATTATTGTGCTTATACTCAAAGTACACTCCGGATGTTATCGGCTCGGAACGAGAAATCAAGGAGCCAAGTTTGAATTCTAGTTGAATTTCTTGTATTCACTTACGCGCAAGTACCCTTGGGAAGGGTATTAATCCGTCTTTTTGCTCTAGTTATAGGTTACAGAACAGGACAGATTAGGTTCTATAACCTTGGCTGGCAACCAGTCTACCGCTGAAAGTAATGGCAACCTACTGCGGGATAATCTGACATTGGGGATGCTGCTGATCATAAAGGGGTTGTTATACTACACTTGGCCCCCTATAGTTACCTCGCTGGTGAGGATCTACCAGTTGGTGTTCAGCTATCCCATGATTAGGAAATATCTTATTGTTGTTATAATAAATTTAGAATGATCGTATTTTTTTATAAATTTGACTGGGTGGGAGATTAATTTGCGTAGTCGGATGATTAATTTGAGGAAGATTATGTAGCTACTGACTAGACTTGACGTTATTTATCTTCGGTGATCTTACTGCAGCCGATGTTTCTACGTGATGTTGCAGTAAGCTATGTTACATTGGGTCAGTTAAGTGCCTTACGCGATACATGGGCGGTCATATATCGAAAGAGACATGACTGACTGGGCAGAAGATAATCCCGCAATAGGTTGCCATTGCTTCCTGCGGGAGACTGGTTGCCACCCAAGGCTAAAGAACACAGTCTGTCATTATTTAACCCATAACTGGAAGAAAGAGACGGATTGTTACTTTTCCCAAGGGTATTTGGACATAAATGAATGCAATGAATTCAACTGGAATTCGAACTCAGAACCCCAATTTGTCGTTCCGCGCCGATGTCCATTGCACCACAACGAACATCCGCATTGGGTACTTGGTATGTAATATGAAATTAAAACTTTCAACTAGTAAGATCTTCAAGTAAATATGCCAAAAAATCTATATAATAGTTTTGCACTCCCTATTATTAGACACTGGTAATTAGCTGCTCAAGAATTGGAACAGTGCTCATGAGTTTCGCGCCAAAGACTAAGCTATAAACATCTTCAATATTTGAACAGAAATGAAAATCAGTAACCTGAGGCCAAATTCGTGACTTGTCCAAGTTTACCAATGAAAGTAGTTCCTCACAGGAAGATGTTCTTCCGATTATTGATATAATCTTTGAGACCAAATATATAATCCTGAGATAATTAGGCTGGAGATATTGATAAACTGTGCCAACACCGGTATTTGAAAACCTATTTGCCAACACAAAGTGTAAATAATTCTAACTGAGAAGGATTCTGTAATGTATCAAATCTAAGATAAATTGAAACGCTAAAAACAGAAAAAATAATTTTGACAAATCTTTCTTGGAAGTTATTCATTAATTTGGAAATATTGATTCAGAGATTATTCGTATTGATATCGGGATAAAACACATATAATTCTTCTAAGGGCTTTCAATTTAGAAACTTGTAATAAGAACATCAGTTAGTCGAAGTCCGAAAAGGTGAAATTTTGACTTAAAACTCAGATCACATTAGAGTTGAAAACCCATTGAGGTTCTAAAGGTACCACATCTATTGCAGCCATGGCTACAGTAGATATGGCCGCAATAAATTTAGTGCCCTTAAACCCTTCCGTGTACAAAGTAAGTTAACCTGACAGAACCCATCCCTCTTCAGTGGTATCGATATCAAATGAGTTCTTTTCGTCGTAAACTGAATTTTGAAAGCTAAAAAAGTCCACTGAGTAAATGGTATCATGGCTGAGACTAAGAGCTACAATTATACCTACTCAGAGCCAAACCCGAAGCAAAAACTAGAAACAAAAAGGGCTGAAAAAAATACAGACATACAGGCAGATAAACAGACACACAAACATCTTGCCTTATATATATATTATCGATTTTCTGCACTATTGTAAGAACTGCAACCTTGAAACTTCTGAATATCGTTTCTTAAGTCTTTGTCTATGAGTGTATCAAATTTTATTAAAATTGCACCACTCCTTCCTTAACCCGATTTATTGGAATTTTTGATTTTCGATATTTATCAGGGGTACCTCGACACAAAACCTAACCAAGAACACTCGCAGACGCTTATAGTACAACTGTGTAAATTTTCAAGAAAATCGGTTCAGCCACTTTGGAGTCTATAGGTAACGGATACACACACACACACACACACACACACACACACACACACACAGACAGACACACACACACAAACAGACAATGTTCTATTTATAAATAAGTTTAGATATCCCAAAATCCCAAAATCACGCATAGAGTGATATGAAATCTAAAACATGAACTCAAACTTAATCATTCAGTACTGCACAAATGTTCCGCCTAGTTGCAACATAATTATCATCATTATCATGAACTTTCAATCATGGCTCTCCACAACTCCCTGTAGCTCTAAACAACGTTGACTCTTTACTATACGTTCATTGTTATGCTCTTCCGTTCATTCACAAAAATTAGATCATTTTTTACTGCTTCCCTGAAACACTTCTTCTGTCTGTATATCCTGTATGTATTAAATTTTACAAGCCGTCTTTCCTTATTGTGGTGACTAGAAAACTCAAGCGTCTCTTTGTTATTTAAACTATGTTTCTAATGGACCTAGAGAAAAATATTTTTGAAATTAATTGTTACATGTTCTGTTTGTTGTATTCCCAGTATGCGGACGTATATTTAGAATACCACAGGTAGAACCACGTCTATATCGCTTCCCTTTTTTCCCTTCATTTGTACCAAATAATTGAACATTGATTGCGTAAAGGAGAATCTTTTTCTTCTTCTTCTATATTCCCTGTCCCTTCAGGACGTAGGCGATCATGGTTCTCCGCGTCTCCCTATCCCTTGTGTCTCTTAGTATGTTTGCTCCTGTTACTCCTGTCAACCACCGTTCCGTCATCCACCTGATCAGGAATTGCAAATATGTTACGCGCTGCCTTCTTCTGTCTCTTTTTCCTTCTATCTGGCCAGTCAGTATCAGGTTCTCTAAGCTCTCCTTCTTTATTGCATGTCCCAGGTAATTCAGTTGTATTTTCCTGATGCTCTGTATTAATTTCCTTTTTGTTGCCATTCTTTCCAACACTTCATCGTTGCTTGCATGCTCAGTCCACGATATCCGCAGCATCCTTCTCTAGAACCACATTTCTACTGCTTCAAGATTTGTCCTCATTTTTGATGATATTGCCCAGCATTCACTGCCGTATTGAAGAACTGACATAGCAATCCAGCACTCTTTTCTTTGTTTCTGGTGAGATTTTCCTGGAACGCATCCCTTGCCATGCAAATTTGCCTTCGGAACTCTGTGTCGCACTTTCCATCTCTTGTTAGAAAACTTCCTAGGTATTTAAGTATTTGATAAAATTTCATCTCTTCGGCTTTGTTTTGAACGACATCTAACTAATTTTTATGCATTGCTAACTTTCTGGAATGAATTTCCCCGATTCTGTGCCTTTAGATTACACATTCTGACGTCTGCTCCTACATTATAATATAGTCATTGGAACACACTGTCATACTAAAATAGGAATTTTCGTCCACTCTTCTTATTCCTTTCCATTCCTCTGAAGGTGGTTGCGAATATATCAGGAAATGCCCAGACACACACCTCAAAAGTCGTGAGAAGGGGAGTGTAGTTGGGCGACGGGGATGGACATGTCAGACCCTCCTGATTGCACATTCCAGATCTTCTTCATTTTGAGGTTTAGACACGAAAGTCTCGCCTCCACTTTGGATATCCTACGCCAGAAAACCTCATTTACAGCAACAGTTTTTCTAGATTTCAGGATCGTTGTTGACTTTTGTCAGGGATGGTTTCAATCGGTCACTGAAGATTCGTTCTGACCCTCTAAGTAGCCTCTTGCTGCAAACAGGATGATACGTTGGGGTCAATTTGGATTCATTCTGGAAACATGACCTTCCCAGCGGAGGTGAAATTGAAGTATGGTAGCCTCGATTTTGGGAAGATGTGTCCAAGAGAAGATATATGTATTGCTTGATTATAAATCCTCGGATTCAAACTCAACTGTTTGATTTTTTTTCTCTTGCTGAATATCATTTATTCTTTTTTTCCTTATGATTAAAAGTTAGCTCTTTATTCTTTCACTTCTTTTGCTTCATTCTCTGGTTTACTCTGGTTTACTTCTGAGTTCACTATCAAACTGTAAAAATTTCTACGGTCCAAATATCGTAAGTGTGAAAATTGCAATGTTTATATTCTTTAAATGTTTCAATCAGTTTTGTAAGTGCCAATCAGTCAGGTAAGTGCCATACGTGATACACGCTTAGCTTAGGCGATCATATCTTGAAAATGACATAACGGACTTCGCAGAATATTTTCACGTAGTAGGTAGTCCTTACTTTCTGCTGAAGACTGGTTGCCAACTAAGGTTATAGAACCCAATCTGACCTGCTAGTTAACCCATAAACGGAGAGAAAAGGGGCCGTAAATAACATTCTTAAGGTATATAAGGGTAAGTGAATGCAGCGAATTCAACTGGAATTTGAACTCAGCCCTCCTAGTTTTCATCCCTAGCCGATATTCACTGCACCACAACGCACATCATCCAAGACAATCACCAAAAGCCACCCAAAGAGGATGTTTTTTTTTATGGGGATAAGAGGAGGAGGAAAAAAGATAATAGTTGAAGCTAGACATGACCATGTTAATAATGTGTTTGGAAAAGTATTCTGCCGGGTGTCTGTTCCACAACGTACCGATCCTTGAGAATAAGTTGTCTTAGTGGAACTTTTTTCCCGACAGTGAAATACAAAGGGAATGTAGATGATTAGACCCTGTGTGCGTGGCGTATCTGCTCCTAGACGTAAATGTATAATTTAGTGGAAATTTGAATGTAGCTCGTTTGAACATTAAAGCAATAATAATGGAGTAGCGAACAGACATGTGACAATTGGCCTGTGCAAGAAGCGCTGTATAATGAAAATAATGCATCGCCCCAAAACTGTATAGATCTTTTCAAATCTGTCAAGTCTGTGATGTGCTAAATAAGCAGCTCCGCATAGAAATGGTAGCAATTCCTCTATATTTGTTTGGATATGACTGTTGTAACCACAGAGTATGACAGATGTTGTCAGTTAATATAGAAAAACCGTATATTTGTTCACAACATTGTTGGATCATCGAATGTAGTATTTACGTTTAGGGCCCCAGTGAACTTTACATTACCCACGTTTAAAGTACGGAGCCTGATTGTCATTATAAAAGTTAAAGGTGACATGAAAATGCTGGAATAGTGATCGGTACCTTGTCTCGTTCCAGCAATTCTGCTATCCTCTACCTTCTCAATATCCAGGTCAGGCAAAGAATGGAGAATTGCTGCTTTATATAAGCAGGATCTGCACATTCCTAACTTTCCAATCCTAATTACACAGTCCAAAAAGTATACTGAAACATGTGGATGATTAATTCTCCTCCACCCCTTTCCTACAGCAGAGTCGTTGCAAATCTCACGCTACCATATTTCTATCTGATGTAATGAATAGGTAATGAATATGCATACACCTTAGTTCCCTCTCACTGGGATGGCAAATGGCTAGTTTCAGCCATAAATATATACTAAAGCGAGGACGTCCAGAAGGCTACAGGTCTACCATGAAAGATCTACCACAAGAGGTCTATTAGTCTACCACTAGAAGACTATGAGTCTACGGCTATTGACCACGCCTACGTCTCTAGATACTGCATACTACGAGTACCGTCATTACGTTTACGTACTAGATTGTTCTACCCGGTTACATTTTGCCTAAACCACTAAAATACCTCGAATGATATATATATATATATATATATATATATATATAATTTTCTGGGATATATCACTCTCAAACAAATCGTATGTCATAGTTTGACAAGTTCTAAAATTCACAGCTGATACCCGCCATGCCAGGAAAATTGTAATGAGCAGCCTCATTCTAGTCGCATTACATTGGTGAGACGTAGGTTCAAATGTAACTGCTTCTTTTTGAAACCGACTCTAAAGATGACGTTTCCCAGATCACTGAAATTTTAACCTGCACAAATATAGAGTTAACGTTATCTTGCTCATATATCTTCATAAACTGTGCCTCTTAGCTATTGCACTGTAAGCCTCAACCTCGTGTGTCTGTTGGGCCTTGTAAGTGTGAACATTATTTTATTACACTTGAGCATAACACTTTGACTAAAATGCAACGAAACTTATACATTTTCAGTTTTACTTCACAACAAGTCTTTACTTTTATCTTATTACCAGCCCAGTTTTTCTTCTGAACACACGTTTCGCTTTCTGAGTAGCGGGAACACTCTTTGAACTCAGTCGTCGCCGTTTTATCAAGTGCCTCTACCAAATCCAATAATAATTTTTTTACAAGAATAGTTTCAAGTGCAGAACGTTTAAACTATTTAAAAATCTTTGAGTTGGCTGATAACATTTTACGTTAATTTACCAATTATTTTTGCAAGTGTATATTTTAAAAGGTTTTATCTTTTCAACTTCTTGGGGGCTTTGTGGGTAAATATTCCCTGCGGCTATTAATTTACATCATTTTTACAAAATTTCATCTTGAAAATGGCTTCGAAGGCACAGATTGGAAATCTTATAATTTGCCTTAGCTGCGATAAAGCTAACTTGAACAACACACACACGTTTAAATAATGAAAAATGTTTTTCATTGACTTCATAAATTCCCTAAATTTGTTTTGAATTAACTTCCAGCTATATTCATTCGGGTCCTCTAGGTTTGAGGGTTGGGTGGAGGGCTAACAACTGTTTGTTACAGAAACAGCAACAAAATGTTGCTGCCCTATGCATCATTGGGTGTGATGGTTAAGTGATGATGATGATGGTGATATTCAATCGAATATGAAGCAGGGGTAACGTTATAAGACATTTCAATTTATACAGGGTGTCTCAGAAGTAGCGCACCATCCATATTTTTAGAAAAAATATATATCAATATTGATTTTATTGATCATAATCATAACAGACGCTCAAATTGTTCACTCAATGCAATAATTCTCTTTCTATGTTTTAAGAATACGGTGCACTAATGCTTTGCCAATCGTTAGCTCCTAGTTTTTTTTGGGGGGTTTTTTTACTGATTTCACGGGGATTCTAACAACATTCGCCAGAATCATGGTGGATGTTTCTTCATCAGTTGCACTATTTCGTCGACCACATCTCTGACGTTCAGCAACTGATCCAGTTCCTTGGAAGCGTTTGATCAAACGACAGACAGTGGGATGGCTCAATGGTTTTTCTCGCTCAGGATGATTGAGGTTGAATTCTTGATCTTCGGAGCGGTTTATTGTCCCATCTCTTCCAAACAAAAACCAATTTAACTCTTTCTTGTACTGTTAGTTTCTCACCCATGTCAGATCAAATCTGAAACATAGAAAGAAATAATAATTAATATATGTTGAACAACTTCTGGGTTACCCTTTATATCTATATTACATATCTACATGTATATCTACTTGCTAAATATTAAACAAAAATGTTGGGTTTTCCTTAATTTAAAAAATAAATAATTTCAATGTTTTCTGTATCACAAAAACTTATTTTTTCTCTTCTAAAGAAATAATAACGAATTTCAGAGTAATATGAATTGTCATATATACAACGCCTGAATATTTCAACGTAGCATACACGAATATACAAGGTATATTAGTTTTCTGATTGTTCCTTATTTAATCATTATTCCTGATTTAATACATATTTTATGTGTTTAGTTATTTTAATCATTTCACCGAGCTGAAAGTAAAAAAGACATTAATACGAAGAAGAGTACAGAAAGAATCGGTCTTGAATTAACATCCTGCCATATTAAATAGAATATGAAGCATGAGTAATGTTAAATAAAATGTCAATAATTTCTATTTTTGTTACAGCTACTTGTCGAATACTAAACAAATACAGTATTTACATTATTTGAATTACTGTCCTCACCTTTGTTGCCATTTTTCCGACGTTTCGGCCGGTGGACACTCCGGCTTTTTTCAGGGGCTAGGAATTTCGAACCGAACGTTTTGTTACACTCATTGGGGTGTATCATTCTGATTTCTTGCATAGCAATATCTCGAATTGAAATAGCAACAAAGATGAGGACAATAGTCCGAATAATGTAAATACTGTAAATGCTACCTCATCTCAGAAATATAGACAAATACTAGGCAAATACGCAGGGTTTTATTTAATTTCAACAAATAAATAATAAGACGTTCCATGTTTTCTGCGTCACAGGATATAATTCATTACCTTTTTTTTCTCTTTGAAAAATATGAAGAAATTCAAATATGAAAGTCATATAAGCAACGCCTCAACTATTTCAATGTTTATTCGTTTTCTTCTTGTTTCTTATTTATCATTATTTAGAATTTAAATCATATCTTTTTTTTTTCATTTTCATTTAATCTGTTCACGGGAACGAAATTAAAAATAAAAACCATAAATACGCAGGAGGGTACAGTGAGTAAAAGAAAACACTGGGAGTAGGAGGGATTCAGGAAAAGGGACGCATGAAGTCAAGGGATGGAGATTTGTGTAGTATAAGTTTTTTGAATATTAATACGCGCTGTTGTGCAAGTGATGGATGTGCGTTGTGTTGCAGTGGACATCGACTCGGACCGACAAATCGGAGTGCCGAGTTCGAATTCCAATTGAATTTCTTGCATTCACTTACGCAAAAATACCTTGGGAAAGGTATAAATCAGTCTCTTCCCTCCAGTTATGGGCTAAATAATAGGACAGATTCAGTTCTATAGCATTGGCTGAAAACCAGTCTACCGCAGAAAGCAGTGGCAATCTACTGCAGGAAAATCATCGGCCTAGTCAATCATGCATGATCGTCCAAGCGTGTATCACGTATGGTATTTAACTGACTGACAGTGTATTAAGAGACAGGAAAATTTCGCTAAAAACAAAGAAAAGACTACTCGATTTCTATGTGATGTCACTTCTTCATTTTGGCAGTGAATGGTGGATCATATCATCAAAAATGAAGGAAAAACTTAAAAATTGAAATGTGATTCTACAGAATGATGCTGAGGACATCATGGATTGAGCATGTGAGCAATGATGAGGTTTTCGAAAGGATGTAAACGAAAAGGAAAATAATACTGAGCATCAGGAAGATAATAAAGTTCCTGGGACATGCAATGAGAAAGGAGAGCTTGGAGAAGCTCATGCTAACAGGCTAGATAGAGGGAAGAGATAGGGAAAAGCAGCGGATAACATATTTGAAGGACCCGATCAGGTGGATGACAGAACGAGTGTTGTGTGGTGTTACAGGAGAAAGCGTGCTAAAAACCACCAAGGATAGACAGACGTAGAAAGCCATGATCGTCTACGTCCTGAAAAGAAAAAGGCATATAGATGAAGAAGTTATCAAAGAAGAAAGTAAACGGAATTAAGTTCTGCAAGAGGGAAAAGCGCCAAAAATAAACTGTTGGTGCAGAAGTGGCTATTTCAACAGTAAGCGGTTGGGACCTAGACGCCAACCAAGTAGCAAGCTTAAATCAATGTAACCTTGGCAGAAGAAAAAAGCTCGTCAGAGCAATTATGAAAATATTTGAGCAAAAGTAAGAAGGAAGCCACATTAACTTCTAAAATCATAAGCCCGCGTGTTGTTATATCACGAACACCATACGTTTCAACCTTTGCCCAAGTAATGTCACACCGTTTGAGTGACCAAAATTTGTGACGTCATAGAAATGCTTTACAAATTTACAACCTGCGTAGCTATTTGGTGACATTTATCTTCACATAGCAATGTTTTATATCAACGCAAGATAATATCATATTTGATGATGGACGTCTTTATGTTAACATGGCTGTAATCTCTCTAATAATGGATCATGTGAGCCGAATGATTAGAAACAGCATAATAAAAAGCATCCAAATGTTGGAGAACTATTTCTTCATTTTCTCCAGGAATAAAAACAACATACGATTTTTAGAACGACACATGGTTAAACATAATAGACACACATTGTCAGCGATATGTGAAAATATATATATAATGAAAAATCTTTTGTTACCTCCATACATTAGATAGATAGATAGATAGATAGATAGATAGATAGATAGAAGCAAAAAATTAGATAGATAGAAGCAAAAAATTAGATAGATAGAAGCAAAAAATTAGAAAGATAGATAGATAGATAGATAGATAGAAGCAAAAAATTAGATAGATAGAAGCAAAAAATTAGATAGATAGATAGATAGATAGATAGATAGATAGAAGCAAAAAATTAGATAGATAGATAGATAGATAGATAGATAGAAGCAAAAAATTAGATAGATAGATAGATAGATAGATAGATAGAAGCAAAAAATTAGATAGATAGATAGATAGATAGAAGCAAAAAATTAGATAGAGAGAAGCAAAAAATTAAATAGATAGATAGATAAATAGAAGCAAAAAATTAGATAGATAGATATATAGATAGATAGATAGAAGCAAAAATTAGATAAATATATATATAGATTGATAGAAACAAAAATTAGATACATAGATACATAGATAGATAGCAGCAAAAATTAGATATATATATATATATATATATATATATAGATTGATAGAAACAAAAATTAGATAGATAGAAGCAAAAATTAGATAGATAGATAGAAGCAAACATAAGATAGATAGATAGATAGATAGATAGATAGATAGATAGATAGATAGATAGATAGATAGATAGATATAGAATGATAGAAACAAAAATTAGATAGATAGATAGATAGATATAGAATGATAGAAACAAAAATTAGATAGATAGATAGATAGATATAGAATGATAGAAACAAAAATTAGATAGATAGATTGATAGAAACAAAAATTAGATAGACAGATTGATAGAAACAAAAATTAGATAGACAGATTGATAGAAACGAAAATTAGATAGATTGATAGAAACAAAAATTAGATAGATTGATAGAAACAAAAATTAGATAGATAGATTGATAGAAACAAAAATTAGATAGATAGATTGATAGAAACAAAAATTAGATAGATAGATAGATAGAAGCAAAAATTAGATCGATAGATAGATAGAAGCAAAAATTAGATAGATCGATAGATAGATAGATCGATAGATAGAAGCAAAAATTAGATAGATAGATAGAAGCAAAAATTAGATAGATAGATAGATAGATAGAAGCAAAAATTAGATAGATAGATAGATAGATAGATAGTTAGATAGATAGATTGATAGATAGATAGATAGATAGATAGATAGATAGAAGCAAAAATTAGAAAGAAGAAAAAATTAGATAGATAGATAGATAGAAGCAAAAATTAGAAAGATAGAAGCAAAAATTAGATAGAAAGATAGATAGATAGATAGATAGATAGAAGCAAAAAATTAGAGAGATAGAAGCAAAAATTAGATAGATAGATAGATAGATAGATAGAAGCGAAATTAGATAGATAGATATATAGATAGAAGCGAAATTAGATAGATAGATATATAGATAGATAGATAGAAAGAAGCAAAGATTGGATAGATAGATAGATAGATAGATAGATAGATAGATAGATAGATAGATAGATAGATAGATAGATAGATAGAAGTAAAAATTAGATATATATATATATATATATGAATTGATAGAAACAAAAATTAGATAGATTGATAGAGACAAAAATTAGATAGATAGATTGATAGAAACAACAATTAGATAGATAGATTGATAGAAACAAAAATTGGATAGAGAGATAGAGAGATTGATAGAAACAAAAATTAGATAGATACATAGATTGATAGAAACAAAAATTAGATAGATAGATAGATAGATAGATAGATAGATAGATAGATAGATAGATAGATAGAAGCAATAGATAGATAGATAGATAGATAGATAGATAGATAGATAGATAGATAGATAGATAGATAGAAACAAAAATTAGATAGATAGATTAGACAGTGGAATATGAAGAGTTACATCAAAAGATAGATAGATAGATAGATAGATAGATAGATAGATAGATAGATAGA
The DNA here is from genome assembly GCA_037127315.1 of Ascarosepion bandense. Classification (NCBI taxonomy): domain Eukaryota; kingdom Metazoa; phylum Mollusca; class Cephalopoda; order Sepiida; family Sepiidae; genus Ascarosepion; species Ascarosepion bandense. The sequence goes on from JBBBDQ010029504.1 coordinate 731,153, forward strand.
TAGATAGAAACAAAATTAGACAGATAGTTAGAAACAAAAATTAGATGGATGGATAGATAGATAGAACCAAAAATTAGATGGATGTATCGATAGATAGAAACAAAAATTTTATGGATAGATAGAGAGATAGAAACAAAAATTTTATGGATAGATAGATAGATAGAAACAAAAATCAGATAGATAGATACATAGATAGATAGAAATAAAATTAGATAGATAGATAGATAGATAGATAGATAGATAGATAGATAGATAGATAGATAGAAATAAAATTAGATAGTTAGATAGATAGATAGATAGATAGATAGATAGATAGAAACAAAATTAGATAGATAGTTCGATAAAAACAAAAATCAGGTAGATAGACGGAAACGAAAATTAGATAGATGGATAGATAGATAGAAACAGAATTAGATAGATGGATAGATAGATAGAAACAGAATTAGATAGATGGATAGATAGATAGAAACAAAAATTAGAGAGATAAATAGACAGATAGAAAGATGGTTAGATAGATAGATTGATAGAAACAAAATTACATAGATAGATTGGTAGAAACAAAAATTACATATATAGATAGATTGAGAGAAACAAAAATTACGTAGATAGATATATAGATTGATAGAAACAAAAATAGATTGATAAAAAATAGATACTTTGATAGAGAAAAATTAGATAGTTAGATAGAGAAAGAGAAACAAAAATTAGAGAGATAGATAGATAGATAGAAACAAAAATAGGGTAGATAGAATAAGAGATAGAACCAAAAATTAGATAGATAGATAGATAGAAACAAAAATTAGATAGATAGATAGATAGATAGATAGATAGATAGATAGATAGATAGAAAAAGAATTAACCAGATACAGAGATAAATAGAATCAAAATTATACAGAGATGTAGACAGAAAAGAAACAGAATTTCCATATCGATATATTGATAGGTTTATAAAAACTGAATTCATTAGAAAGTTTGAGAGATAGGTAGTAACAGAATTAATGAGATAGATACAAAGATATATTGAGCGAAAGAGAATTAAGCAGATAGATCGGTAGATAGATAGAATCAGAATTAAGAAGATAGATAGATAGATAGATAGATAGATAGATAGATAGAAACAGAAATAACCATATATATATATAGATAGATAGAAACTGAATTAACCAGTGAGATAGTTAGATGGGTAGATAGATACAGAATTAACAAGATGAATAGATAGATAGTTAGATAGGTACAGAATTAACCAGATGAATAGATAGATAGATAGAAACAGATTTAACGAGAGAGAGAGATAGATAGGTAGATAGATACAGAATTAACCAGATAGATAGATAGTTAGATAGATAGATAGATAGATAGATAGATAGATAGATAGATAGATAGATAGATAGATAGATAGATAGATAGATAGATAGATAGAAAGAAACAGAATTAACCAGATAGATATATTGATTGAAACAGAATTAAATAGATAGATAGATAGATAGATAGAAAAAGAATTAACCAAATAGATAGATAGATAGAAACATAATTAACCAAATAGATAGATTGATAGAAACAGAATAAACCAGATAGATAGATCGATAGATAGAGAGAGAGAGAGAGAGTGAAACATAATTAAGCAGATAGATAGATAGATAGATAGCTAGATAGATAGAAACAGAATTAACCAGATAGATATATAGTTAGAAACAGAATTAACCAGATAGATTGATAGATAGAAACAGAATTATCGAGATAGGTAGATAGATAGAAACAGAATTAACCAGATAGATAGATAGATAGAAACAGAATTAACTAGATAGATAGATAGATAGATAGATAGATAGATAGATAGAAACAGAATTAACCAGATAGATAGAAACAGAATTAACCAGATGATTAGAGAGATAGAAAGATAGAAACAGATTTAATAAGAGAGATATATAGATAGTTAGATATAAGCAGAATTAACCAGACAGATAGACAGATAAGAAAGCAGAAACAGTATTATCCAAATAGATAGATAGATAGATAGATAGATAGATAGATAGATAGATAGATAGATAGATAGATAGATAGATAGAGAGAAACAGAATTAACCAGATAGATAGATAGATAGGTAAATAGGTAGGTAGGTAGATAGATAGATAGATAGAAAAATCAAAATTAACCAGATAGATTGATAGATAGAAACAGAATTATCCAGATAGATAGATAGATAGAAACAGAATTATCCAGATAGATAGATAGATAGATAGATAGATAGATAGATAGATAGATAGAGAGAAACTGGATTAACCAGACAGATACATAGATATATAGAAACAGAATTAACCAGATAGACAGATAGATAGATAGAAACAGAATTAACCGGATAGACAGAGAGATAGATAGAAACAGAATTAACCAGATAGATAGATAGATAGAAACAGAATTAACCGGATAGACAGAGAGATAGATAGAAACAGAATTAACCAGATAGATAGATAGATAGAAACAGAATTAACCAGATAGATAGCTAGATAGATAGAAACAGAATTAACCAGATAGATAGATAGATAGAAACAGAATTAACTAGATAGATAGATAGAAACAGAATTAACCAGATAGATAGATAGATAGATAGATAGATAGATAGATAGATAGATAGATAGATAGATAGATAGATGGAAACAGAATTAACCAGATAGATAGATAGAAACAGAATTAACCAGATAGATAGATAGAAACAGAATTAACCAGAGAGATATATAGATAGAAACAGAATTAACAAGATAGATAGATAGATAGATAGATAGATAGATAGATAGATAGATAGATAGAAACAGAATTAACCAGATATATAGATAGAAACAGAATTAACCAGATGAATAGAGAGATAGAAAGATAGAAACAGATTTAACCTGAGAGATATATAGATAGTTAGATATAAGCAGAATTAGCCAGATAGATAGATAGATAAGAAGACAGAAACAGTATTATCCAAATAGATAGATAGATAGATAGATAGATAGATAGATAGATAGATAGATAGAAAAAGAATAAACCAGATAGATAGATAGATAGATAGATAGATAGATAGATAGATAGAAAAAGAATAAAACAGATCGATAGATAGATAGATAGATAGATAGATAGATAGATAGATAGATAGAAAAAGAATAAAACAGATAGATAGATAGATAGAAAAAGAATAAACCAGATAGATAGATAGATAGATAGAAAAAGAATAAACCAGATAGATAGATAGATAGATAGAAAAAGAATAAACCAGATAGATAGATAGATAGATAGAAAAAGAATAAACCAGATAGATAGATAGATAGATAGATAGATAGATAGATAGATAGAAAAAGAATAAACCAGATAGATAGATAGATAGATAGAAAAAGAATAAACCAGATAGATAGATAGATAGATAGATAGAAAAAGAATAAACCAGATAGATAGATAGATAGATAGAAAAAGAATAAACCAGATAGATAGATAGATAGATAGATAGATAGATAGATAGATAGAAAAAGAATAAACCAGATAGATAGATAGATAGAAAAAGAATAAACCAGATAGATAGATAGATAGAAAAAGAATAAACCAGATAGATAGATAGAAAAAGAATAAACCAGATAGATAGATAGAAAAAGAATAAACCAGATAGATAGATAGATAGATAGATAGATATATAGATAGAAAGAAAAAGAATAAACCAGATAGATAGATAGAAAGAAAAAGAATAAACCAGATAGATAGATAGAAAGAAAAAGAATAAACCAGATAGATAGATAGATAGAAAAAGAATAAACCAGATAGATAGATAGATAGATAGATAGATAGATAGATAGATAGATAGATAGAAAAAGAATAAACCAGATAGATAGATAGATAGAAAAAGAATAAACCAGATAGATAGATAGATAGAAAAAAATCCAGATAGATAGATAGGGAGAAACAGAATTAACCAGATAGATTGTTACGTAGATAGAAATCGGATTAACCAGATAGAAATTTAGATATAAACAGATCTAACAAGATAGATAGATAGATAGATAGATAGGTAGATAGATAGATAGATAGATATGGGCAGCTTGAGAAAGCGCGACATACGCCGATTTTAATAGATTACAAATACATGTATGCACCGTGAGAGATCGTGTAAATAGGGTCAATAAAACAAAGAATCAATATTACATGCGGCAAAACTTAGACGGAAGCGAAGACACCAACGAATAATGCTACAAGATTGGATAATCTTTTCACTAGTAATTTTAGGAAATTTTAGATCCTACAGACAAATGTCCACCAAGTTATGAAAACTGTAACACCACATTTCCTGAGAAGAACTGCAGGTGGCATCCACTGTAAATTGTATATACTTAAGAGAAAATATGTATAGCTTCTAGCCGCTGTCAGTGACCACTACTATCTCAATCATTTTCAAGAGATCTCTGCGACGACAACCATCAAAACGACGCTGTGTTTCTAGCAGACAGATGCATCATTAACCAATCCGCGCCATTAATTCTGCCATGGTGGATCTTGTATACGACGCACCCAGCAGTGACGATGCTGTGTCTTTAATAAATTGTGGAAACTATGTTTAATTCATAGAAATGAATGAAGCCGAAGGAGAGATCTGTTATTTCCTGCCGATAAGATTACGCAGTGTATAAAGAACGGCACCTGCAGTTCTACTCACGCATAGTGGTGTTTCAGTTTTCAGGTCTCGGCGTCCACTTGCTCATATGAACAAAACATCCTAATTAATAGCAACGATCGCACACATCCTGTAAGGAGATGGCGCACAAAAATATGAATATAGAATTTTCCCCCTTCGGGAAAATCATGTGATTTTGAGACTGTATTTATTCTTGAAAAGAATGTTGGGGATAATCTACAATTTCTCCATTAAATGAAAAGGAAAAACTATCCTATCTGTCTATCACAGCAATCACATTCACTTTGGCCCGTGATATCAAAATCCAAATCTATAAAATAATAATTTTGTCTATAGATAATCACAGATAAACATCTTCGCAGTATTACGATTCCATATGGAACATTTACTATAACATTGTAACGAGCAAAACTAGTTCTAGATTTAAAAATTCAAATGCTAAACACTAACTCATTGGTTTTGTTAAAAATAAATGAATTTTCTCGTATTTACAAACAATGCTTAACACATACAAAACTCGTGAAATTTCCCACCCCAATGCGAAATATTCTTCAGCCAAAAGAAAACTAGGAAACATCAAAAAACAAAATAGAAACGCCAGAGTCAAATCCGGGAGTGAATTCACAAATGAATTTTCGGAGTCCCAGAAAACGAAATAAAAGATGGAGCAAGCTCGACCGTCGCCATAGTGAAAATATGACGAGCGTAATATACACGCACCTTTGATAAACGTTAAGGAATCTTAATATTGTTTCTATCTTTCTCTCTCACCTCTCACCTCTCACCTTCTTCCTTTTCACTATTCACTCTGAGCAATAACTCCAAAGACAATCCCACCTATAAATAAACGCCCATACATACATACATACATACATACATACATACATACATACATACATACGTTCCTGCCTACGTACACATAATCTCACTTTTGCAAGTTATACTCCGAACTCTTGATAACGTTAAATTCTTAATGATGTTTCTCATTGAACATTAACTTCTACCAATTCATGTTATTCTTTCCTATTAATAAATTTCTTACCTCGTTCGAAACGCAAGCATAAGACACAAATAAAAATCACCGGCTAGCTGCCCTCATTATACATGAAAGTGACGAACTGAAAACAATTCGGAAAATTACTAGACTTGAGCTTCTATCGTTTGATACGCAGGCTTAAGGCTGAAATAAGAAATCAAGGGTTGGCTGCTTTCTTCAAATATACAAGGACCAACCGAAAACATACTGAAATCACTAGACTTGTGATTAAATCGTTAGAAACAAAGCATAAGACACAGATAATAAATCACGTGCTAGGTACCCTCGTCGATGATAAAAGTATCAACTCTAAACAGCACTTAAAGCCACTGGACGTGATATTAAATTGTTTTAAACTCCTGCATTAAATCGAAATAAGAAATCACAGTCTAGCTGCCCTCATCAAGGATCAACTGAAAACAACACTGATGCAATTGAGCTTAAATTGTTTGAAACACATGCATAAAACCGAAATAAAAATCACGTGTCGGCTGCCTCCATCGGAGATACAAAGACCAACAGTAAACAACATTGAAACCCACTAGATTTGAATTGCAATCATTAGTAAAACATGCGTAAGTCCTAACAAACTGATATTGTTCCATTAATATCGGTAATAAAGAACTCAAAACCACCAGAAACCACTATACAGGCAATTTCATCGGCTCTCTCATGCAAGAATTGTTTTTCTTAGTCATCAATGCCGTCATCATATAGGAAGCGAGCGGATAAGTAGATATTGAATCTTGTCATAGGACATAAGGCCGCCGCCGTTTAAAAATATGTTTTATTATCAATGCATTCAAAAAAGCGGAAACTATTACTATATTTTGATAGTATATATATATATATATATATATATATATATATATATATATATATATATAATTTAGAAAAGATTTTATATTATTACAATGGGTAATACATATTTCAGCGCATATTGCGGCTTGCCAGACCAAATGGTACAACAGTTGATCCTCCAAATACCTCCCCAAGAAAAGTTATTTTACATATATGCTAACATATTCATATTTAGAATAGACATTTGTACCGGTAATTTACGAAAAATTACTCGCTCATTTAAAATAAGCCTCAAATAGTAGAAAAAAGCAACGATAAAGAAAAAGTAGCCGATTGATTAATGGAAAGAGACAAAAAAAGAGAAAGAAAACAGAAAAAATCGAAGAGAAAGAAAGAAGAGAAAAAGGAAAAATAGAAAAACTAAGGACAAAGAGATAAAATAAATAGAAAATAAATAGTATCCAGAGAAATAAATGTTATCTCCATGTATCGAAATAGTGTCTCTAACACCCGTCTGTTTCTTACAAATTATAACGTGGAAAATTTAACTTTGAAATTTAGTTTAAAATATAATGGGATACATTTATATTTAAAAGAATTTTAATACAATTGGAAAAAATAAATACACTTATTATTATTTTTAAAATTCGTAATACTTTAAAAAATACAGTTAAAACTAAAAATTATAATTATAATTAAATATCGAAAAAAAGGGAGAAAGAAAAAGAAAGAGAGCAAGAAAAGAAAGAGAGCAAGATAGGAAAGGAAAGAATTTAAAATAATTTGAAGTAAACGTCCTGGGTAGAAACCGACGTCTATTAAACTAATATTCATTCTTAGTAACGCGACATGGGATTTACTCTTAAATTAAAATATACCGACTATGGGGTATATTTATGATGAAAAATAAACGATAAAGCATGCATTATAATTAACATTACAATATAACCACTAGGATAGATTTATTATAAATAAGGTTGAAGTGATAACTCCTAGTAAGAAAAAATATAAATAAAATATTAAAATACAATCTTAAAAAACATCTTAAATATTAATAATAAAACTAATAATGGATAATAATAATAATAAATATAATAATAATAACAATAAATAATAATACTAATAATAAAAAGTAATAAAAAATAATGATAATAAAAATATATATATACATGTATCAAACAAAATTTCTCTAAGACGTTAATAATAATGATAATAATAATAATAACAGTAGTCATTTTATAAAAAACGAAGGAAAAAGATATACCTATAAATATAAAAATTATAAAAATAAAAAATACAAAATTAAAAATCTGAAAAACCTTTGCTGCAAAATTATATTAACAGCCGATTCCAGACTTTTCCCAAAATAAACACCTTTTTAAATTAAATTAATGTAAATTAATTGAATTTACATTAATTCAAATACTGGTCCAGGGATTCAAGAGATGTTACTCTAGCTACGGGGAAGTGTTCGCTGACATATACACCAAGCCCATGCATATGGACGTTGGAGTCCTTCCTGAAGAGGGGAAGGTAACCAGGAACATAGAACGCAGCGGAGGTGATAGACGGGTCAAGGCTTAGATATCAGGTGAAGAGTAGACTGGGATTCGTTCCGTGACTTCCTCTGCGACGTCCCTTGGAACAATGTTTTTAGTCTTCCCATCGACGACTGTGCATCAGAGCCATTGTCACCGGAATCACTTCTTCCGGCTTTATCGTAGCCACGCATCGGACCAAAACAGGCGCCTTTTCGCCTCAGCTCGTAATAAATGTAAAAAGATATTTAACGAAGCTAAGATGCTGTTTGCTGCCAAAATGAACCAGCGCATAGCATCCTCTAAGTTTGGTGCCAAAGACTACTGGCGCCTCTGTAAAAGCCTGATTACCAAGAGTAAGTCCTCAATACTCCCATTAATCAACGAGTTTGAGGTCCTCACCTCCTCAGCGTACAAGCCTGAATGCTTTGCTCGTAGATTCTCGACCAATTCGAGTCTGGATTCGTCTGGAGTCCATACACCCGATTTCCCATCTAGAACTGAGGCCCAATTGAATGACGTCTACATCACACCCTCGCTGATTTCTAGAATAATCTCAAAAGTGGACCCTCACAAAGCGAGTGGTGGGGACGGAATCCCGATCATAGTCTTAAAGAAATGTGCCCTTGAAGTCTCCTCTGTCCTTTCTAAGCTCTACAACCTCTGCCTATCTTCCTCCTGCTTCCCTGCCAGTTAGAAGTCTTCTTCTGTGGTTCCAATATTCAACAACACTGGTGAACCATCGGACTCCGCAAATTACAGCCCTGTCAGCCTTCTTCCGATCTTCGGCAAAGTTTTCGAAGCCATTATCAATGCCGAGGTCGTTCAGCATCTCACAGCACACGAGTTCCACTCGGACAGACAGTATGGTTTCCGCTTCACCTGGTCTACTGCTAATATGCTAACAACCATCACTGAGTATATATACCAGACTCTCGACAAGAATGGTGAAGCCAGAACCGTCGCCTTTGATATCTCTAAAGCATTCGACAGAGGATGGCATGCCGGTCTTCGACGGAAACTTTGAAGCTAGGGCATAACTGGACTTTTGTTGGACTTAATCCAGTTATTCCTCTCTAACCGCACACTGTAGGTGGTATTAAACGGACATGCCTCCCAGAACTACCCTACAAACGCGTGTGTCCCCCAAGGCTATATCCTAGGTCCTACGCTCTTTCTAATCTTCATCAATGATCTCCCCGATGACATAAGATCACAAGTAGGCATGGACGCCGATGAAACCACAGTTTACTCTCACCTCGATCAAAAATCTTGTGTTGGTGACAAGGCGAACGTCGCTGCCGAGCTTGAAAAGGACCTCCAATCCGTGGTGGATTGGGGGTAAGAAATGGCTCGTAAAATCCAATTCTTCCAAAACGAAGCTGCTGTCATTTAACCACCACAGACAACCGCACCTCACTCCCAGTAGCATGGAACAGGTTTGCCTCCCAAAGAGTAAAACACTACGCCTGCTTGGCCTGACACTACGTCGAATCCATTGCTAAATCCTCTGCTATGAAAGTGGGCTCTCTGTGTAGTGCCCGGAAATTCTTTCCGTCTGAATCTATCCTGCACTTATATAAATCTACCATTTACCCGTGTATTGAGTACTGCTGCCACATCTGGTCAGGTGCCCCTACTATTCTCCTCAGGGTTCTTGACAAAATACAGCGAAGAATCTGTAATGTGAGTGATACCGAATTGGCTGACCGCCTGCAGTCACTCTCTCACCGGTGTGACGTGGCTTCCCTGTGCCTCCTCTATAAATACTTTCATGGCTTATGCTCTGATGAACTTAAATCACTGGTGCCCCCTATATGTGAATTTACACGAGATACTATATTGGCAACTAGGTCCCACCATTTTACAGTGAAACCGATGAAATGTAACCGCAGTTTTTACTCCAACAGCTTCTTTCCTCGCACTTCCCGCTTGTGGAATTCCCTTCCGCATGATTGCTTCCCCGACGGCTACAACCTCCAGGAGTTTAAATGTAGGGTCAATAGACACCTCCTAACACACTAACTCGCTTCAATTCTTTCAAACACTCTTCCCATCCACCCAACCCCCAGCATCCGTATCCATACCCTTCTATCACCCTCCTTTTGACATTTCCTATATCTAACCACTCTTTCTCTTCACCTTCCCCTATGCAGCCCCAAGTGCAATAGTGGCAGTGGAATGCCTTGCTTGGGGTGAAATGATTAAAAAAATGGGATCTCTGAACTCCAACATATTCTCAAAATTTTGTTAGCCTATTTATTCTTTACAACTTGACAGCGTATAATAATATAAATGTTGAGTATATAAGGTTCTACAGGAATGATGGGCTTATGGTAAAATATTCCAGGAATGTTAGTTGGTTGTTTTGTTTTTATGGCATATCAACCTAGGCGGTTCATTCATTGCCAATTAAATTTTTATTTATTTATTGCTGGTAATACCTTTTTCTTTCAACAATTTATTGTTGTTTTTTTTATATAAATTTTGTGTGTGGTAATACTTTTTTCTTTTCGAGTATTAAGATTCATTGGGATTTGTTTTTAAGGGCAGAGACCCTAAGTTCTACCCTTGTTGTTTAACCCATAACTGTAGTGAAGGGACGGATTAATACCTTTCCCAAGGGTACCAGTGCTTAAGTGAATGCAGGGTATTCAACTGGAATTCGAACTCGGCTCACCGATTTCTCTTTCCGTGCCGATATTCACTGCACCACAACGCACATGCGTCACTAAACGCTTACAGCACCTGGTATTCCCAAGCGGTCACCCATCTAAATACTGACCAGTTTCAACGTTGCTTAACTTCGGTGATCGAGCCTGAACCGGTGTATTCAACGTGATAGGCCGTAAGCACCAGTAATGTTAAAGCCAATATAATTAGAAAATTGATCCACAGAAAAGTTAAACTTAAAATGACTATAAAAACTAATCTAAAAATGTATACTTCCTAGATGTAACACTTGATCTGGTCGATAACACTTCCCCTACTTTAATGTAACGCTAATCCTATATACAACAACACTAATCCTAACCTCACTCGATCAATGATTAAGCATATACCTTTCTCTATTGAAAACCGAATTAGCAACAATTCTTTTAATGGAAACATCTTTTACAAACATAGCAAATTCTAGGAAACTCCTCGTAAAAACAGCGGCTATAAATTTTCTGACCTGAAATACAACAAAACTAATAATAGTAAAACAATAAAAAGAGGAAGAGAAATATTATTTAGTACAAACGCACGTTTAACCAAATGAACAGTACAAAGTTAGGGCATAAATTCTTAAAATTAGTTGAAAAACACATTCTTCAAAATACCCCTCTTAACAAACTTTTAAACAAAAATACTCTGACATTAAGATATAGCTGGATTGATAACCTTAAGAAGATCATCAAAAAGCATAATAATCGAATTTTAAACAGATATATTGACATAAACAATCAACAACATCTTAATAACAATAATTGCAATTACCGAAAACCTACTGAGTGTCCATTAGTAAATAAATGTCTAATTGACTTTGTAGTCTACCTATGCTCAATTGTCACCAAAGTAAACACCACTGATTTAAAATATTATATTTGTTGTACAAAGATTATTTTTAAAGTCCGCCATTTTCTCCCACCTTATATTTAATAATAAGACTTACCGCAAAAGCACATCTCTTTCTACTTATTATTATTTATGTCAATAAAGCTCATATCGCTAAATGAAACATATTAGAAAAACAGAAATTGTAAATCTTTACAAGATCCATGTTTACTATGTTTACAAGAGTAATTACAAATAATCAAATTCCCAAAACTAAATTTACTTACATTTAATTGACATGATCGTCTAAAATATAACATAGTGTATAGTTTATTTTTCGTAATATAACATATCTAGAGTCTACCCACTATTGATCGAATCTCCCATCTTCTGATAATTAATTTGTTACGGCTTAACGTTTAGAGCACCCACTAAGTCATCTATATATGTATCACGTGAAGTGTATTTTAAAAAAATCTGATCCATTATTCATGATAAAACCCTCACATGTTTCCTGGTTCCAAAAAATCTAATATAAAAATAAATATACGTTCATTAAATATTTTTTTAATCATCTCACCCCAAGCAAGGCATTCCACTGCCACTATTGCGCATGGGGCTACATAGGGGAAGGTAAAAAGAAGGAGTGGATAGACATAGGGAATGTCAGGAGAAAGGTGACAGATGAGTAAGGATAGCGAGGATGAGGGTCGGGCAGATGGGAAGAGTGCTTGATAGAATGGGAGCAGGTTAGTGTGTTAGGAGGTGTGTATTAACCTTACATTTAAAATCCTGGAGATTGTAGCCGTCGGGGAAGCAATCGTTTGGAAGAGAATTCCACAGTCGGGAAGTGCGAGGAAAGAAACTGTTGGAGTAGAAGTTACGGCTGCATTTTATCGGTTTCACTGTAAAAGGGTGGGATCTAGTTGCTAATCTAGTATCTCGTGCAAATTCGTATTTAGGGGGCACCAGTGATCTAAGTTCATCGGTGCAGAAGCCGTGAAAGTATTTATAGAAGAGAGACAGGGAAGCCACGTCTCGCCGGTGGGAGAGAGACTGCAGGCGGTCTGCCAAGTCGGTATCTATCACATCACAGACCCTCCTCTGAACCTTATCGAGAAGCCCGAGGAGAACAGCAGGGGCACCCGATCAGATATGGCAGCAGTATTCAATGCACGGGCGGATGGTAGATTTGTAAATGTGCAGGATAGATTTAGACGGAAAAAACTTCCGGGCCCTACACAGAGAACCGACTTTATGATGTCAAAAAAAACTTTTACCCTTCAATTTATGAAAAAGATTTGATGGAAGCGTTTAATTTTGCTAAAATTACGTAAGCATACTATCTGAACATATTGATATTATTATACATTGCCGCACATTAATACTTTTCCACAAAGGTAGAGCATGGATAAAAAAATGAAACAACGGTACCTTTAATGTACCACAGGGATCGCATGACGGATCAGAAATTTCAGAGTTGATGGGTATATACATTTTAAATAAAATCAACAAAATAATCCATATAGACAACCACATATAAAGAGATGACGTATTAATATCACCCTACTACAAAAAAGAAAATGATAAAATGAGGAGAAAACTTTTAAAATTATTAAAAAATCTCGATTTTGAAATTATAGTAGAAACAAATAGAAACGTAGTCCAATATTTAAATGTGAAAATAAATTTATAAACTGGCAGTGTCTCTCAGTACAAGAAAACAAACACTAACTTAAAGTACATAAATACAAGATCCAGCCGTCCCAAAAGCATAATCAAGCACATTCCCAAAAGAATAGAGCAGAGGCTATCAGAAAATTCGTCAAACAAAACAATATTTGATGAAAAAAACAATTAAGATGAACAAAGAAAATCTGGCCATAAGAACATTTTAGAAAAGAGTTCACAACAAAATAGACAAATAAAAAACGATGATATGAAACGAAATATTATCTGGTCTAACCCACCATTTAACTTAGAGGTAAAACGAAAATAAAACAAATATTTTTAAAACTGACCCATAAACGCCCGCATAAAATCAGAACTAAACAAAATTTTTAATAGGAATACTAGCAAGCTAAGTTATAACTGTACTAGTAATTTAGAAAATTTCATAATGAAACAAAATGCCATAAATATACATAGCATTGTATAAAACAAGATAATTACTAAAGAATGCAACTGCCAGGACAAAGATAAATGCCCAGGAATTTGTAATACAAAAGAAGTCATTTACAAAGCACGAGTACATGATTTAAATAGTCCAAGAAAAACATATTTGGGACCAACCAAAGACACTTTTAAAACCAGATGGTTCAATCACAGGTCTACATTTAAAATAGAAAACTTAAAAAAATTGTACAAAATTGGCTACTCACGTGTGGATGTTGGAATTAAAATATGAAAAAGACCCAGATATAATGGGGCGTATAGTGAAAACAGCCTTACAACGGTGGCAAAATATGTAGACTGTGCCAGGAAGAAAAGTTAGCGATTATGTTATTCTCAAACAAAAATTAATTATTGAATGAAAGAACAGAAATTATGACTAATTGTAACCATACCATAAAATACCTATTAGGTTCATGCAACCATGGAAAAAAACGTTAAAATTTGATTTGATTTTAAAAAATTGCGCGTTACAAAAATTCTCCGTTACGTGAGCGTTCAAAAAATCACTGTTGCGTGTGTTTAAAAAAAAACGGTAAAAAGTTTTAAAAAAAAGGTGAAATTAGTTATTTCAAATCGCTTGAAGACGCCATTTGTACGTTTGTTATTATGCGACCTAGGTTGCATAATAACAAACGTACAAATGAAGAATATTTAGAATTTCTAAGTGCTACAATATAATTGTATTGAACACTTTTTAATATAACGTTTTACTGATCTAATTTTATTATGACCAAAAATTAAGTAATTCAACAATCAATCAATCAATCAATATATATATATATATATATATATATATATATGTCTCATCCACATATCACAGCTCATCAATTTAGCTAGGCATTTACTTCTTTCTGGCCTGTAACAAACCTCGATCGATTTGATATATATATTGTGTTTTGGGCCATCAATCTATTTTTTATTCAGGTTTCATTAAAAATGACAGCCAAGTTGTTATGGTAAATTTATTAAGAAATAATCTTTCATGTGATATTATACTTTCTTTATTTTCGGAACAATATTCTACTCAATGTGACCCTCTTTGGCCTAAATTACCCTCTGAACACCTTTGAAAAAGAAGTGGCCGAGGCACGCACATTTTTTGGTCGAATTCTGGCCAAGCACGAAGGAGAACTCACTTCTGTGTGTTTTTGCACAAGACTTTGACTCGAGGATTGACCATATTGAATCGTCCATACGATTTAAATCCGGTGACGACGAAGATTGATTATTGGTTTCATGTTGCTTATGCATGCTGTTCGGAATATAATGATTCCAATCTCTCAAACTTTTATCAGAAACCTGTAAAATATAAGCAAAACATTAATAAATCCCAAAATTAAACGAAGAGAGAAGTAGGATGCTGGTTAAAATCTAAAATTTAACCCGATAATATTTGTTATCTCTTGTTTTTAACGATGAGGTTAACAGATTTAAATTTTGTGCAAAAGATAGTTAATTTAATTTTTTTCTTTAAGTCAATATAAGTTGCCTATTTTTGGATGATATTTTGAATGGTGTTTCGACATAATACCTTATCTCTCATTTTTAGTGAAAGCTGCATGTATAAAAATATAAATGTAAACAAACCAGTTACCGCCTTTGCACCCCGCACTTAAACCCAACGGGGCTTAATTTTATTTTATTCATATTTATAATTCAATTTTCAATCTGTTTTTTCTTCCGACATGTTTTTAGTATCCCATTCCATTTTTAGGTTTCGCTATTAACCTAATATGTTTATTATGCAATTAATAAATTATTAGGGAATAAGATTTTTAACCATTACAAAATTTAAAAAGGAATTTTAATTAAAAGTTCATTAGAAAAAGACCAGTATCATATGATAAGCACCCGAGGATTGCTGAAATGCATGAATCTCAGAGTGGTGCGTAAAACATAGAATAATATGCATAATTTTTAATATATATATATATATATATATATATATATATATATATTAAAAAAGGATTAACTCAATGATGTTGAATGACCATATGAAAAACCCCACGGGGGATAACACATCAGCAACAGAAAAATCCTTTCAGAAACTGAAGAAAAATCAGTCTATATATATATATATATATATATATATATATATATATATATTATATATATATATATATATATATATATTGTGTGTGTGTGTGTGTGTGTGTGTGTGTGTGTGTGTCATGGCGGCATCACCCACAACGGAATTAACTCTTCCAACCAATATATATACCTTCCCTCACAAGAGATTAGAGTAGATAGCCAGGTAGATAGCCTAAGTAGCTTTAGAGAATATCCTGAGGAGAGCGCCATGATCATGGCCGAGGTCGTCTACGAACACTGCTTCCGTAACGACCATTACGAGTCCTGTCCGAGGGTCGGATTATAGTATTACACACTAAGAGTGTCATCTTTCTATTAACAAAGT
Source organism: Ascarosepion bandense (assembly GCA_037127315.1). Lineage (NCBI taxonomy): Eukaryota > Metazoa > Mollusca > Cephalopoda > Sepiida > Sepiidae > Ascarosepion > Ascarosepion bandense. The sequence continues at coordinate 747,313 of JBBBDQ010029504.1, forward strand.
TCCAAATGTTCTATTTTGCCGTGTTTAATATGTATCCGTTATTCCCTATTTTGGTTGTTGTGTATCATTCTTGCTAGACCTTTAACCGGGTCCACGACAATATATATATATATATATATATATATAACCACAGAGGGCAAAGATGGTGGGTTAGACCAGATAATATTTTGTTTTATCTTTAACTTTAAATGGGAAAATATCTCACATTTATTTTTCCAGATATTTCTAAGACTTAAATGTGGCACGAGTTCAAAATTATCATGTCAATCTTTTTTCTTCCATCTATAATTAAGTTAAGACATGTTACACTAACTTCTTTAGGGCAGACGTTAGCTATTTTCAATCTAGCATCAAATCACGTCAGATCTTATTTTGGACGATTTCCGACATTTACCCGTCACAAATGTTAAATGATACATTTTCTGCGGCATGACCAAGTCTCTTATCAAAAAACAATCAATGCTTAGTCAGCCCCGTTCATTGTTTCTATGAATCGATTTGAAGACTTTTATTGCTTTCCTTTTTAGCTAATATACCTATTTTTTCTGTTTTTCTTATTTCGATTATAATCTGTTTTTGTATTTCCATATGTTCGGCTTCTTATAGTTTCACGTTGATTATTCTATATTTATTTTGATCTCCAGACTTGTAAAGCCAAGCCCAGTAATTATTTTGGGCAGAGGTTCTTGGCAATGTCATCGAAAGAGGCAAAGGAAGGAATGAAAGCCAACAGAAAGAAATGGCGACAATTAGCCGCGAAGAGAACCAGAAAAGGCGGTCAAAGGTTTATTATGAGAGAGAGAAGAAAAAGGTCGCTCAGATCACAAACGATGTATCAATATTGATGATCTATGATTATCGCGCGTTGCGAAGTGCGTCATTTGAATGAAAGCAGTAAATTATCATTGAATATGATAAAACGGTTCAAGTGGACAGCTTTTAAGTGAAGCGTATACTTCTGAAGCCTTTTCTCTTTTTAGTCTTTATTCCGCATTATAACTTTTCCGACTAGTTTTATTTCTTGAATTCTAAGTTCAATTTCTCCTCACATAATCAGGGCACTCCTTGATTGATTGATTCGTTTTCTACGGCCCATCAACACTTTGCTCATTTCTTAATGCCGAAAAATATTTTGAGGTTGCATGATTTTTTTTTTTTTTTTAGATGTTAATGGTTTTAGCGATATATGTTTTAGTACATAATTCAAAATCAGGGAGAGAAAGTTCGTAAGTGAACATAACGAAGTAAACTGGAATTAGAACCCGATTCTCCGATTTACAATTCCGAACCATTATCCATTACACCACTTGATTCCAGTTCTTTCTACATCACCCTGTATATCTTTTCCTTTCTCTCTACCTTTGCAGCTCCCATTACACTTGTATTCCGATCCCTTGCTCCTTTCTCTGACACGCCTCTGTAACCGGTTCGTATTTCTCTTTAATTTCCTCTTACCTAATCTTTTTCTCTTATGTTGCCCCCAGCGCATCAGTGGCATTACCGCCTTGCTTAGGGTAAAACGAACTTACACCACCTTATTTTCTGAAACAGAAATCGTATTTATTTTCGATTTTTCCCATTTCTGGAATCGTCTATCATTTATATTTGGAATGGTAATACGCTTTCTAAAGGTTTATTTTATTATTGTATTCTTTCTTTCTTTTTAAATATAATTTCTTCATGATTTTTTAAATCCTAAATTCTTTTGCTTTTTCAATAATTACTTTGCTTTGTATTATAACATTTAGAGCCTTTTATTTTCTTTATGTTCGTCCATATATTTAGGGGACTGAGATAGATAGTTAAAAACATAGAATGGGAATAGGACTCAAATAAAAACCTAATAAGATGTATAAGTGAACAGTGAACACTCATATAAAATAACTGAGATATTAGGTAATGAAGTGACTGAGATAAAGGTCGCAGACAGCTGATCTTCTAATGGCCTCTTACATGCGGTACAAGGCCGAATATATAGGGCACCCAGTGAGGATTGATTGAATTCACTATTCAGTTGAAAGAGAATCTAGTGAGACAAGCTTGATAACCACTACATCACGTGAAGGTACCAAAGACTGGCACATAGATAGATAGATAGATAGATAGATAGATAGATAGATAGATAGATAGATAGATAGATAGATAGATCAGCGAAAGAGGATAGAGACTAAAAGATAGATGAAGCGAAAGTGTGATATAAACTAGATAAGTATAACATTGATACACAGATTAGCGAAATGGAGACATAGATAGATAGATAGATAGATAGATAGATAGATTCATCAGCGAAAGAAGATATAAAATAAAAAGATAGATGAAGCGAAAGTGTGATATAAACTAGATAAGTATATACACTGATCCACAGATTAGCGAAATGGAGACATAGATAGATAGATAGATAGATAGATAGATAGATAGATAGATAGATAGATAGATAGATCAGCGAAAGAGGACAGAGACTAAAAGATAGATGAAACGAAAGTGTGATATAAACTAGATAAGTATAACATTGATACACAGATTAGCGAAATCGAGACATAGATAGATAGATAGATAGATAGATAGATAGATAGATAGATAGATAGATAAGGAACGCTCTAAATCCAAATCGGAAACAAATGCGTTGCTGGTTAGTAAGTAAATAACGATGGAATTATAAATAAATATAAAACAGTTGTATTTGAGGAGTGGATCAGCTATGTAATATCAAATTATGTCCCGGCAGGTACGTATAAAATCGATTATAGGCTGTCAAATGCATGTAAATATTTATTTCTTATCCACAAGTAACATTGGATGTAGATATTAACCATGAACAGTCTTCAATTGAATCGTAAATATGCGTAAACCTGAAGCAAAAATGATTAACATAGTAAAAGAGTTTATTTTCATCTTTCTTTTCAGTTGCACAGAATTATAAATAAATACAGAACACGAGCCTGAGATTTATTGAATAAATTCGACGTATATTTTTATTTTTTTATTTTTTTTGCGTTCAGCGTAATTCTTGCTTTGGTGAAAAATCTAAGAAAATAAACGATGAAACAAGTTATTATAAATACAATCATTTCAAGAATACATTTTTCTCACTCGATTGAAGATAATAATGAACGTATAGCGACTTGTATTAATTTTGAGCACTTTTTTTCTGAATATGATTAAAGATATACGTAAAGACAAATGGCTACCAAAACGTGCTTCTTTTGTGAGTTGAAATCTTAACATCTACTGGCATATATCAAATGTGTTCGCACTTAGCTTGACTTCTAGTAAAAGATCTTCGCATATCTGCTGCAAGGCCCCTGGTGGTTATCAGTCTAATACAGAACCCTCTGTAATGCGTTCAGTGGATATCTGCTGCAAGGTCCCTGGTGGTGATCAGTCTAATACAGAAACCTCTGTAATGCTTTTAGCGGATATCTGCTGCAAGCCCCCTGGTGGTGATCAGTCTAATACAGAAACCTCTGTAATGCCTTCACCATCACCCGGTTTTACACTCCCCCCCCACTTCTTATGAACGGGAGTAGAGGTAATTGCCTTGTTTATTTTTTGAAAGGGGTTTCCCGTTCACTTTTCTTCTACTTCGGGTTTAGCGTTAGTTCGGCTGGAAGCTCTTTGCAGTTATTGAGCATGGTGGCCATGCCTCTTCATTCTGAGCTGAGTCTTTCGTTCCTGGTTATCTTCTCCTCTACAGGAAGGACTCCAATATCCACATGCATGGGCTTGGTGTTTATATCAGCGAACACCTACCTCCAGCCAGGGTAACATCTCTCGAATCCCTGAATCACGCTTTCATGTGCTTCCGTCTCTCCCTTCTAAGATCGATTAGCTATCTCTTCTTCCTCTACCGCTCCCCCTCCACCTCTAACTGTTCGTTCACTCTTTTCTTTTCTTATTTTTTTTCATTTGGAATAAGTAGGCTAAACTATCGCCCGGTTCATACTACACCCACGTCTATTGAACAGGTGAGGAGGCTCATCCCTTGTTCCATGGTTAGGATGTGGTTTCCGGCTTTCTCTCCCAATCTTTTCACTCTTTTAATTTTTTTTTCCAATTGGAGTAAATAGACTACACTATCGCCCGGTTCATACTCCACCCACGTCTATTGAACAGGTGAAGAGGCTCATCACTTGTTCCCAGTTTAGGATGTGGTTTCAGGCTTTCTCTTTTCCAATCTTTTTCACTCCTACGTAGCCCCCTGCACATCAGTGGAGTTACCGCCTTGCTCGGGGTGATATGATTAAAGAAAAACACACAAAAAAAGATATCTGCTGCAAGTCCGCTGGTGGTGATCAGTCTAATACGGAACCCTCTGTAATGCTTTCAGCGGAATGTTTGTTCAGAGCTGTTGCTGTGGTGACATGGTTGACTAGTTGTTTTTCCTTTTTATATTCTAGTTAATCAATTCAGCCTTGCGTTCATTCTCGGAGAAAGAGACGGTTGACACTGTCTCCCGTTTTGCTGCCTAGGGCAGACCGCTTGCGATGATCGATGTATCAAATGTGTCTTTATATAAGATTTTGGGTGCCCTATTATCACACGTTCTAGTGTATACTATATCAGATAGTACAACCTTGCGAAGGTTTTGGTTGTTGAACCTGGAAATATATCCTGCCAAACATAGTTTCGTATTTAATAGCATGAGATCAGTGCATGTGACTTTCGTCCATTTTAGAACTTCAACAATGCTGAAAAAATTCCTCTAATGCAAGTTTTAGATTTTTCGGTAGACACATTGATGGAAAGAACGGTCATTAAAAATGTACCTGTAAACACTGATAGTATTACTAGTGTTTTAGTAGTTGTTCTTACAAATTTGCTTGTATAAACCACTTATAATTTTGTTGAATGTGTCTCAGTAGCTGTTCTAATGTCATGATATGATTAATATAAGGTTTGCGAACTGTTACATTATCTTCAGATGATAGCAAATGTAGATTTACAATTTTTTAAGCTAATTTCGCATCCATAGAATTTATATTCCGCTATCTGGCCAGTATCTAACGTCGCACCTATACCAAGAGAAAAAAACGTCAGTATAAAACTCTTAAATTTCAACTATATAATATCAAATTCATGAGAAGTAGAACAACTATGTAATATCAAATTCATGAGGAGTGAATGAACCATGTAATATCAAGTTTATGAGGGGTGGATCAACTAGGTATATCAGATTTATGAGGAGTGGATCAACTAGTTATATCACTTTAATGAGGAGTAGATCAACTATGTAAAATCAAACGTATGAGGGGTGGATCAAAGATGTAATATCAAATTTATGGGGAGTGGATCAAAATGTAATATCACATTTATGAGGAGTGGATCAAAAATGTAATATCACATTTATGAGGAGTGGATCAAAAATGTAATATCACATTTATGAGGAGTGGATCAAAAATGTAATATCACATTTATGAGGAGTGGATCAAAAATGTAATATCAAATTTATGAGGAGTGGATCAACTAGGTAATATCAAATTTATGAGGAGTGGATCAACTATGTAAAATCAAACTTATGAAGAGTGCATCAAATATGTAATATCACATTTCTGAGGAGCGGATCAAAACTGTAATATCAAATTTATGAGGAGTGGATTAACTATGCAATATTAAATTTCTTCCATACAGGAGGAATGTTCTGTAATCTTTCTTTGCTTTTAACCAAACGTATCTGTTTCTTATGAGATCCTAATGGAAATCTCAGCGAGATCTCATGAATGTGCCTGAGCTTCAGATAAAATAAATAGCTTAACATTTGACCTGGAAGAAAAAATTTCCCAGAACGGAAAGATTAATTGTGTCGATCTTAAATAAATTTATTTTTGCTTGCATTTGTACGATTACAAACTCAATAAAAATGAATCAAAATAGAGAATGCTTGTTGTTGATATTTATTTCTCTTTTTATGAGTATCTCGAAACTGAAACTTCATCGTCAATATATATTAATGGATTGCCACTAGTATCTTCACCTTAAAGTTATATTGTTATAGGATGAGAATATTTTCTACGTTTGTTAAAGGTCTTTCCACATCACACAGAAAAAAGTGAAATAGCTTATTAGCCTGTTCTTCTAATGAAAATCTAAGATGAAGAATGAAGCACAAATTATCGATTTACATTTTAATCCGGGGGTTCTTCATTCAACAAAATTAAAGCAATTTTATATGTAAAGAGGGAGTATATAATTACAATTTCATTGACTCAATAAAATATTAAATTCGATATGTTCACGACAAAGCACAACAGAAAATAGAAATCACTAGAAATCATAATTTGTGGCCTCAATATATACAGTGTAAGCTATGCAGATAACACAGTGCTGATAGAAGACTCGAAAAAGCATTGTTACAGAAAGTAGCAAAAGAAAACGAGAAGAAGAGTTTATAAAAAGTACTAGCAGTATGGCCCAGCGTTCCTCGGGTGTAATGAAAGCTTTAAAACTAATCCATGGTCCTGCAGATCAGACTCTCTGGACGTTGGCACGAAAGAGTAAAAAGCAATAGTTGTTTCCAGTTAAAGCGAAACCTTAGACTGAAAGAAAAATAAATGGATGTAAGTCAAAGTTTGATTTCCTGGTATCGATATCAAATAAGTTTTTTCGTCGTAAAACTGAATTCTGAAGACTGAATAAGTCCTCTGAGTAAATGGTATCATGGCTGAGATTAAGAACTACAATTATACCTACTTAGAGCCAAACCCAAAGCAAAAACTAAAATAAAAGGGCTGAAACATACAGGCAGCTAAACAGACACACACACAAACATCTTGTTTTATATATATGTATATATATATATATATATATATATATATATATATATGTGTGTGTGTGTGTGTGTGTGTGTGTATGTGTATATATATATGTGTATATATATATGTGTGTGTGTGTATATATATATATATAGGTATATATTATCGTTTTTCTTCACTATTGTAAGAACTGCAACCTTGAAACTTCTTAATATCATTTCTTATGTCTTTGTCTATGAGTGTATCAAATCGGACCACTCCTTCTATAACCCGATTTTTTCGATTATCGATTTTCGATATTTATCGGGGGTACCTCGACACAAACTCTAGCTAATAACACTCGCAGACACTTATAGTACAACTGAGTAAAGTTTCAAGTAAATTGGTTCAGTCGTTTCATAATCTATAGGTAACGGACACACACACATACAGACTCACATACACACACACACAAATTTCCATTTATAAACAAGTTTAGATTAGTTAGTAATAAGACATCTAAAATGCTAAGACACATTGGAATCGCAAAATATGATTTTCAGTCGTAGAACAATGTATAAAACAATAGGAAAATGTCATTAGAAATAAATAAAAAAGAATACTTGATATAATATATGTCTTGAACATAATTATGAGTTCATATCTTTTAGACAAACAACAATTTGAAACAAGGACAAAAAGACGGCTAACCAAATGCAAATTACATCTATTGATACGCGAAAGTTAGCATGTTTGCATGGGACTAAATTGTGTGTAATCCTTCGGAATACGAGCTGGGTGCGTACATCTGTTTAGAGTAAATCGGATAAAACCTGAATCTGTGATACTTTGGTATGATTTATCCTACAGAAGGTAGCTGAAGAGAGTGACACAAAAGGAATACAAATCAACTGCGAGAAAATTGAAAGCATGATCATCAGCAAAACGAGCAACCCAAAATGCCAAATACATGTGGCAGATACTAGAATCAAGCAAGTACAAAAATTTAAATACCTAAGAAGTGTTGTAACAATAGATGGAATGTGCAACACAGAGATCAGAATGCGAATTGACATAGCGAAAGACGCATTCCAGAAGCTGAGTAATGTATTAAGAGACAGGAAAATTTCACTAGAAGCAAAGAAGAGAATGCTAGATTGCTATCTGATGTCAGTTCTTCAATACGGCAGTGAAGGTTCATTGAAGATGAAGAAGGAATTTGAAGCAGCTGAAATGTATTTCTACAGAAGGAGGCTGCGGATATGCTAGCAATGAAGATATGGTAAATGAAAAGTAAAGAATGGTAATGAAAAGAAAATTAATACAGAGCACCGGGAAGAGACAACTGAAGTTCCTGAGACATGCAATGAGGAAGAAGGGTTTAGAGAATCTAATACTGACAAGCAAGATAGAGGGGAAAAGAGACAGAGGAAAGTAGTGGATAACATATTTGAAAGGCCTTAACAGGTGGATGACAGAACGGGGTTTGCGTGGTGTAACAGGAGAAAGCCTACTAAAAGCCACCAGGGATAAGGAGAGGTGGAAAGTCATGATCGCTACACGTTTTGAAAGGACAGGACACATAGAAAACGAAGAAGAATCTCTACCGGAGTTTAAATTCAGCAAGATTAATCTGCTTTCCAAATTTGCACATATCCGTTAAAAATTTGCATGCATAGTTTACTATGTAAACATATCTACGTTTTAAATCTGATACACTTTATTCATCTCCAGTTATAGGTTAAATAGGAAGATATATTGGATTCTATAGACTTGGTTGGAAACCGGAATACGGCATGAAGAAATAGAAACCTACTGTGGGAAAATCTTCTACCAAACCATGAACCGAAAGAGACATCACCAAACCATGTCTCACGAATGGCACCATACTAACTGACTGAATACTAGGTATAACAACGTAACGGCACAGTTTCTTTGGTGTTATTTTTTCAAATCTGTAAACCAATCTCTGGCAGTTTATTATGCACGTCGCTATGGTGATATACAGTTTTTAATTCAGAGAAGACTTTCTTCTAGACTGATTGCCAAACATGCTTTGGTGTTTAATGCACAACGGAAGGTTTGAATTTATACTTTCTTAAGTATTTTTGTGCGTAAGGCAATATTATGAACACGAACGAAATTTGAAATTGGATAACCTATTCTTGTCCAGAACCACTAGTACTTACACTAACTGCACATCTTGAAGCCTAAAGCTTGTATAATAAAAAAGATACTGTAATAGTTTCGATAATATGGTTACTGCTTTCGCCGTCATATATTATTTCTTTTTGCGATTTTCAACAGTGCTGCAAAAAAGTAATTTTGATAACTTCTGCGACTGCAAATACATCTATTTTGTTTCTGTTCTGTGTTTTATTTTTCTGACTTTGCCAAGGCTATAATAAAGTTTATGAATATGAATTCCTTTGTGCTAAGTGCCAAATTGACTTTTCCTGTCCGCCTCTTCAACAAGTCACATAGGTTATCGCATCTCCCAATCAGATGATTTCTCCTGCATTTTTCTTTTTCTCATATCATTAGGTTTTAGTCTTGTTTTATCATTTATTTTTCATATTTATTCAAAATCATTTAACTTTTCTGGAATATTCCCAAAAAAGATTATATGATAAAGAACATAACAGGTGCTTCACAAATAAATATAAGACTGGTTTCTGGGTTGGAAACGTTTGGGAGCGAAGAAAATGAAATTCCGAATTCAGCAGACACAAAATGAAGAACAATAAATATTTTATTGGCAAGTTAAAGTATTTTTACCATTACTTAATAAAAACAATATATATATATATATATATATATATATATATACTGTTAAATATAACAAAACAATGAATGTCTATTATGTTTAATCATGAGTCGTTCTAAACGTCGTATTTTGACTTTAATTTCAGTTGAATATAAAGACAAATATTCTCCAACAGTTGGATAATTTTTTATTTATTTAGTTCTAAGCTTTCGGCTCACACGAGCCACCTTCAGAAAGGTTATTAAGACGGTAACACAATAACATGAATACATGATTCTGTTGTCATTTCGCGCTATCACGCGATGTGACAACATAGAACCGCATTGCAAATTTGCGAACCGCGTTTGGTATTTTTGGTAAATATTGCCGTTGCCTAGCGAAGTTTTATGTCAGCACAAAATACAATCGTTGGTGATGGTGGTTGTTATTGTGATACCGTCTAAATAAACTCTATGAAGAGGGTTCAGGTAAACCGAAAGTGTATGACTAAATTAATAAAAAATTATCAAAATGTTGGAGAATTTTTGTTTTTATTTTCAACTGTAATTAAAGCCAAAATACGACGTTTAGAACGGCACATGATTAAACATAATAGACATTCATTGTCTCTTATATTTAACAGTATATGTTTAGAAAATTATTTACTGCCTCGATACACTATATATATATATATATATATATATATATATATATATATAATATTGTATTATAATTTCATAATAAAAGCAAAAGTGCCGTTGTGTTTCAGTACTATCTTATTAACATATTGTCAGACAGTGAAATATTTTTCTGTTACGAACGATTATATATAGAAACTTTAAAAAACACCATTTTTACCAAATCCAGACAATTAATGTGGGGGGGAATTTAGAGGGTTTGTCTCAGTAAACCAATATATGATGTCTAACAGAAATTTGATTTTAAGGGCGATAGAAACCTGAAATGACTTAAGATCCAGACATTTTCTATGCCAGTGATGAAATAAATTAAATGATATATATATATATATACATAGCATTAAGCAAGTCTAAAAAGTTATCGCATGTCAGTGTAACATGATTACATGGGGTTCTTTAAGTTATTTTACATCTCCTAGTCGTAAACAAGAGACAAGAACAGGAAAGTGTTTTTTTTTTTTTTAATACACTGCGCGTCAAACATATCTAGTTGACTTAGTGGATGAACTATCCGTTAATCCGCTAGAAATTAATTGTCAGAAAATGGAAGAATCAATCAATAATCTAATGGATATATTATAAATGTCAAGTTATGTTGTATTAGAAAATATCTATAGTTTATGGTATATTTTAGAAGATAATGGCAATTGGAAGTTAGTTCGTTACGTTGATTGTGTATCTTTAGTTTTGGGAATCTGATAAATTGTGATTTTTCTTTTAAACTTAGAAAACATGTCTTATGTAAAGATTTGCAAGTTCTGTTTTTTAAATATTTTCCATTTTACGGTAGAGACTTTATTGGCATCTTTAAATTGCCGATAATAAGTAGAAAGTTATGAGTGATTGCGGTAAGTTTTACTATTATCATAAAAGATAAGGGGTAAAAATAATCGCGTGTTTTAAAAGTATTCTTGGTACAACCGATATAAAACTTTATTAATGTGGAATTTTCTATGGTAGAAATGAAACATAGGTAGACTGTAGAGTCAGTTAGATATTTATTTGGTAATGGATACTCAATAGTTTTTTCGGCAGTTGCAATTAGACTCTGCTAATTTAACTGATGAAATTAAACTTGTTACGTTTCTTGTTCTTTTTTTTTAATACTTTCTCTATAATTTTTAGTTATTATTTATATATAGCTTGCAATTTCCATTCTTTATCTTAACCTTTCAACCTCTTCATCCAGGACTTTCTTCAGCAATATCATTTTCTGAATTTCAAACTTTGATTTTTTACGTTTCCATTTGCTTTGTTTTGTTTATACATTTTCTATAACGTTTATTTATTATTTACCTACGCCTTTCAGATTTTATATTTATTTTAACCTTTCAGCCTCGTTCCTGAGTTTATCTTCGGAAATCTCATCTGTTAGAATGTCAAACGATGATCTTATACATTTCTTTTTGCTTGGTTTTGCATATACTTTCTGGATTACGTTTAGTTATTATTTATCTCTATCTTTCAAATTCTATTTTTATCTCAAACTTTCAGCCTCTCTTGCTGGATCTTTCTTCAGTAGTCTTATTTGTTAGAATGTCAAACGATGATCTATTTTATGACTCTTATTATTTTGTTTTGTTGATACCTACTTTATTACATTTAGTTATTATTTATCTCTGCCTTTCAAATTCTGTTCTTATCTTAACCTTTCAGCCGCTCTTCCTGTGTCTTTCCCCACTAGTCTCATTTGTTGGAATATCAAACGATGGGCTGAAAGAATATAGATTTTCTTTTCCATTTATTTTGCCTCCATTCAATAAGAATAGGGACAAAAAAGAGAGCAACTAGCTATGACCAATTTTATTTTTATATTTTTTATATTTTTCCTTTTTAACGACCAACCTGTATGGAGTAAATATCGTGCGTGCTGCGCCATAATTTATAAATATAGGTACTGGATATAAAAGATATAGCTCGCTTCATTGTAAACAGAATGTTTAGGATTAGAAAAAACAAACCACTGACAACTGGCACGGATTTATATTTTGAGCCTACGAACAGTAAAATTCTGTCATTCAGTTGACGTTATGAATAACGATTGAAAAAGGGATTAAAATCATTTATGTTCCAAAATTCATTTTACTTCAAAAACATATTCTGCTATTGACACCTTCTCTTCTCTCTTTCAATCACTCCCTCTCTCCCTCTCTCTCTCTCTATATATATATATATAGATATATATATATATATATATATATATATATATATATATATATATATAAGAAACCATGACAAATGCATAAAATCGAAAAGGATAATCCCAAATAAATTATGATTAATATAAAATATTAAAAGGATAAAAATAATGTGATCAATGGATATTATCTAGAGCAAAATGAAATATGGAAATGAACAGTGAACACATAATTCCCTACAAACACACACACACACGCACACACATGCACACACACATACACATACGTATAAACATGTAATTATATATATATATAACATGATTATATATATACATAATTACATATATATGATATATATAATATAATTACATATATATAATATAATAATCATATATATATAATTACAAATTTGCAATAAATATATAATTATAATATACATAAATATATATATATATAATTATAATGTAGATATTTATATATAATCATAATACGTATAATTATATATAATAATATATACATATATATAACGCATAATTATCTATATTTTTTCGTCCTCCTGGTTCTCACCCGCTTGCTCGGCCGCTATTGCCCACCGGAACCATTTCTTCCGGCTCTATCGAAGCTGCTCGTCGAACCAAAACAGGCGCCTTTTCACCTCAGCACGGAACAAGTGTAAAAAAGTACTGAACGAAGCCAAGAGGGCGTTTGCTACCGGAATTAGGCAACGCATAGCATCCTCTAAGTTTGGCTCCAAAGATTACTGCCGTCTCTGCAAAAGCGTGCTCAGCAGGAACAAGACTTCAATACCCCCACTAATCAATGAATTTGAAGTTCTCACCTCCCCAGCCGACAAGGCTGAATGCTTTGCCCGTAGATTCTCAACCAATTCGACACTGGACTCGTTAGGAATACCTACACCAGACTTCCCACCCAGAACTAAGGCTCAACTAAATAACGTCCACATTACACCCTCGCTGGTCGCCAAGATAATTGCGCAACTTGACCCACACAAAGCGAGCGGCGGTGACGGAATCCCAGTCATAGTACTGAAGAAATGTGCCCCAGAACTCTCCTCTGTCCTCTCTAAACTCTATAACCTCTGCCTATCTGCTTCCTGCTTTCCTGCCTGTTGGAAGTCCTCCTGCGTAGTCCCTATATTTAAGAATTCTGGAGAACCCTCAGACCCCGCCAATTACCGTCCTATTAGTCTCCTTCCAATCTTTGGCAAAGTTTTCGAAGCCATTATCAACGCCGAGGTGATTCAGCATCTTATGGCCAACGGGCTTCTCTCTGACAAACAGTATGGGGTTCGCTTCACCAGGTCTACTACTGATATGCTAACGACCATTACCGAGTACATATACCAGACACTCGACAAGAATAGTGAAGTCCGAATCGTTGCCTTGGATATCTCCAAAGCATTCGACAGGGTCTGGCATCCTGGCCTCTTGTGCAAACTGCGGAGCTATGGGATAACTGGACATCTGTTTGACCTCATCCAGTCCTTCCTCTCTAACCGCACATTGAATGTGGTATTAAATGGGCATGCCTCCCAAAACTACCAGACGAACGCGGGCGTCCCTCAAGGTTCTATCCTAGGTCCCACGCTCTTTCTGATCTACATTAATGATCTCCCCGACACCATTAGATCCCAAGTTGGCATGTATGCCGACGACACAACAATCTACTCCCGCATCGATCAGAAACCAGGTCTGGACGAAAAAGTGAACCTCGCTGACGTATTTGAAAGGGACCTCCAATCCGTAGTGACCTGGGGTAGGGAATGGTTGGTAAATTTCAATGCCTTCAAAACAAAACTGTTATCAACTAACCATCATAGACAATCGCATCGACCTCCCATTAGCATGGGACAGGCTAGCCTCCCAGAGAGTAAAATACTACGCCTCCTTGGCTTTACACTCTGGGCGGACCTCAAATGGAATGACTATATTGAATCCATTGCCAAATCTGCTGCTATGAAAGTGGGCTCCCTGTGCAGGGCCCGGAAATTTTTCCCACCTGAATCTATTCTGCACATATACAAATCTACCATCCGCCCGTGTATTGAATATTGCTGCCATATCTGGTCGGGTGCCCCTGCCGCTCTACTTGTGCTTCTTGACAAAATACAAAGGAGGATCTGTAACGTGGTTGATACTGACTTGGCAGATCGCCTGCAGCCGCTCTCACACCGGCATGATGTGGCTTCCCTGTGCCTCTTCTACAAGTACTTTCATGGCTTCTGCTCCGATGAGCTTAGATCACTGGTGCCGCCTAAGCACGAATTTACACGAGATACTAGATTAGCAACTAGGGCCCACCCTTTTACAGTTAAACAAATAAGATGTAACCGTAAATTCTACTCCAACAGCTTCTTTTCTCGCGCTTCCCGCCTGTGGAACTCCCTTCCACAAGTCTGCTTTCCCGACTGTTACAATCTCCAGGTGTTTAAATGTAGGGTCAATAGATACCTCCTATCACACTAACTCCCAACTATTCTCACAACACTCTCATCTACCCAACCCTCATTCTCGGTATCCTTACCCGCCTATCACCCACCCTCTGTCATTTCCTATATTTAATCAGCCTTTCTCCACTCTACGTAGCCCCCTGCACAGTAGTGGCAGTGACATGCCTTGTTCGGGGTGAAACGCTTATAAAAAAAAAAAAAAACATCTATCTATCAATATATATATATATATATATATATATATATATATATTGTTGTTTTAAGAATTGATTGTTGCCATAATTCTTTGTTGCATGGCTGGTGTGCTTTCAGTAATTTACTCATAAAAAAGGTATTTTGGTATGTTGGTTCCTTGTCGTAAAATGCTCGATAAGGAGACAGAGATAAAGCGTTAATAAGATTCATATGGATCTTGAAGTGGCGTCATATATTGAATGAGAATCATATTTCCCAATGATCGAAATTAAATGGTTCGGTTCGAAATTCTAAGCCGGAAACCCGGTGCGTACAAGCTCGTACGGTCCTGACCTAGCATCTAATTTCCGTAAATATAGCAATAATGATGGAGATCAACAGAACGAAAAATGGGAAAAAAATGTTAATATGACAGTAGAGAAAAAAAAAGTATGTTTGTCACGTAAGCAAATGTAAAAACATCCCGATATATAATCTTAGAATTATTTCGAACCTTTGTTCTCATCTTGGTTGATGCAGGTGTTATAATAGACGCAACGTTTCGATCAAATAACCTCTGGTCATCATCAGGGGTCCATTGATTGGCTTCGAGACGGTAGTGTAGTGGATATAATAGTTGGCTATACATGTGGTAGTATCATCTAGTTGTCATGATTTCGATCCTTCGACCTGGTAGTAACGAACCAAATCCATCATGAAATAATAATAATTGATTTCACAGCATAGTTCAAAATAATCAACGAGATAATTCACATCAGCCAAACTATGGATACCTGATAATGTCAAGAGGGTACTTCATCGAAATATAGTGTATTTTATAACGCTTATATCAACCAAGATGAAAACAAAAGTTGAAAAATAAATCCAAGATTATCTCCTGAGATATATAATCTATATGACCAATTGTAACTTACGAGTCTTGTTCTCCTTTAGTATCGAAAAGGTTTCATATGTACTGCAGCCAACGCAGCAGTGGGTGTGTCTAGGGCAAAATATTCCGATTCAGTCTTTCTTTCTTCCGGTTTGTTTTCCTTCTCTTAAGCTGTGTACAAACATGTTGGGTTCGTACATCTATTCAGAGTAAACCAGGTAAAAGGTGAATCTATGATATATATTTTCAAGTGCATTAGCATGATTTAAATAAACTATGCGTTGTGGTACAGTGGATATCGGCTCGGAACGAGAAACCGGGGAGCGGAGTTCGAATTCCAGTTGAAATCCAATGTATTCACTTACGCGCAAATAACCTTGGGAAAGGTATTAATCCGTCTCTTCCTTCCAGTTATGGGGTAAATAGCAGGACAGATTGGGTTCTATAGCCTTGGTCGGCAACCAGTCTACCGCAGAAAGCAATGGCAACCTACTGCGGGATAATCTTCTGCCCGGTCAGTCATGTCTCTTGCGAGACATGATCGCCCAAGCGTGTATCACGTATGGCACTTAACTGACTGACTGAATATAAAAGTTGGAATCATTATTAAGGCTTCTACTGGTCATAAAGTAGGGGATAGGTTTTCTATTGCTACAAAGTAATAAACTGATCCCCCACTAATTACGACGTAATAATATAATACAGCTCTTCTCGCTCTAGCTATGAGTCAAATAACAGTACAGATTGGGTTCTATAACCTTGGCTTGCAACCAGTCTACCGCAGAAAGCAATGGCAACCTACTCCGGGATAATCTTCTACCCAGTCAGTCATGTCTCTTGATCGCCCAAGCGTGTATCACGTATGGCACTTAACTGACTGAATCTCTACCGGAATTTGCACTGAGCTTGAGTAAACTGCTTTCTAAATTTCCACATACGCGTTAAGAATTTTCATGCATCGATTAAAAATATTGGATCATTACGTTTTAAATCCGATAAAAGCTGATAGTTTCTAATAATTTTAAAAAGGAATGTCTGAATATCTTATATCTCCAAGTTGGGAAAGTTAAAAAAGTATCAATTATTAAATGACGAGCAAAAATATATGATTCAGTCGTTAAAACTATAGGAATATTACGGTTTGTTTTGTTTTGTTTTGTTTTTAATATGAAAACATTATAAAATAAATAACGATAAAGTGCTCAATGAAGGCTCAACACTTTTCTTGTGAAATATGAACAAAGCTATGTTTTATTTTCCCTTTCACTTTTTATCTGCTACTTCATTTGTTTATATGTTGCTATATCGTGGCTTGGAAAGGCAGGAAGGCAAAACACACACGCATACATAAGTCATCATGTTAAAAACTGATTAAACAAATTAATCTTTATAATCTTAAATTTAAAAAAGAATATTGAAAACCCGAAAAGTAGATTTTAAAGCAGTTGAGTGTAGAGGAAGAATAACCTCCTTTGAGAGAACAATGAACTATGAACGGTTAAGGTGACAAACATTTATCATGAAATAAATGAAATATCCGCAAAGAATTACTGTTCATCCGTTATAAAATTGGAAAACAAATCCAGTAATTTATTAATCTTTGGAACGAGGGTATTGAATTCAGTTACATATGTAGGTCAGCTTACGTTACAGATTACGGATGTATTTTAATATGAACAAAACGTTATCTGTCGACAAAAGAACAGAAAAGATAAAAAGAGATAGGAGGTTTTTTTTAAAAATAAATTTATGATTTTTAATATATCAGAAGGAATAGGCCCGCATTTATACAGTACAGAAAAGCAGAATATGCACCTCACCATTAACCTTGATCATGTTGTCATCAAGGTTAATGGTGAGGTGCATATTCCGCTGTAATTTACGCCAAGCTACGTCATGGTGAGGTGCATATTCCGCTGTAATTTACGCCAAGCTACGTCATGGTGAGGTGCATATTCCGCTGTAATTTACGCCAAACTACATCATGGTGAGGTGCATATTCTGCTGTATATTTACGCCAACCTACGTCATAGTATCTATTGGTTTACAACTTCGCATCCAGTGCTTTTTCTACAATTGAATTTGTCACCATTTATGACATCTATATTAAAGTCGCAGATGTGCGTTGTGGTGCAGTAGATATCGGCTCGGAACGGGAAATCAGGGAGTTGAGTTCGAATTCAAGTCGAATTCTTTGCATTCACTTACGCGCAGATACCCTTGGGAATGGTATTAATCCGTTTCTTCCCCTCTAGTTACGGGTTAAATAACAGGACAGATTGGGTTTTAAAGCCTTGGCTGGCAACCCGTCTACCACAGAAAGTAATGGCAACATATTGCGGGATAATCTTCTGCCCACTCAATGATGTCTCTTTCGAGACATGATCGCCTAAGCCTGTATCACGTATGGCACTTAACTGACTGACTGACTGATATTAAAGGCACGATTCGACAAGTTTACTTCAGAGGATTACTTCAGTTTTTATTTTGATGTTTCGATTTTGTAGCAATTTGCGGTGTGGGGCAAAACTATCGGTGACAAAGCCTCTTCTATGTTCAATTTCTTTATTTCTTATACTACATTTGTTGTAATTGATCTATACAGCGTACTCTCACGTGAAGTCACGATACTTGTCTTGCGTGTAATGTAAATATAATTTAACATTAGAATTCTGATATAAAATAAATTAAATTTTGCCAGTAATTAAAAAATTAGAAGAAAATCTCCACTAAAAATTCATTCTAATTAATCACTAATTTTAATAATAAATCAAATTTTTATTTGCACACTTATATCTTCAAATCGTCGCAAATGTTTCAAAAAAATTGACAATCATTCTCTGTATAGTACGCTTGTAATTTTCCTTCATGTACCTCATTGTTATTGTGAGTCTGGTGATTTTTTTTTAATCATTTCACCAAAGCAAGTCCAAACTGCAGCTTACTACAGTGAGAGAGATGACTGTGTACAGGGCGTTTTGAGGAAAGGATAAAAGTGTAACAGTATTCATTAAGATGGAAGATGGTGATTGATGTTGAATTTAAATTTTTCTGAGATTGTATTTATCGAGGAAGCAATTAAACGGAAGAGAGTTCCATGGGTAGGAAGTGTGAGTAAAAAAACTGTTAGAAGCGGTTACATTAAAATATTTCATTGCTAAAATTTGGTATTTAGAAAAGGACGAGCTTAAATTCAAGTGATCGGTGCACCGGAGAAATAGCATATCTGTGCAATTGCCATGAAAATATTTTAGAAAAGACAGAAAGAAACCACGTCACGCCGATGAGTAAAGGAAAGTGACTGAAAATCAGATGCTAGGTCAGGACCGCTTATATTGCAGATCATTATTAGGATTATTTTGAGAACTTCCAAATGAATAGCAGGAGCAACCAACCAGATATGGTAACACTACTCCATCCACGAAAGAATGGTAGATTTATAATTTGCAAGATGAATATTGACGAGAAAAACTTTCTGGACCGAAAGAGTAAACTCACCTTCTTAGCACTAAATGCAGCTAGAGATTCGATGAAGTCGTTCCACTTCAGGTCGGTTGATCAATTTGTGAAAAAGGATAATGTGTAGGACTACATTAACTCATGATGACACTTATAGAACATGCTAGGCCGATCAAATATATTATTCAGTAGTGATTATCTCTTACATAAAGCAGCTTTATTATGAGCAGAATTTCTCAAAAAATACGTCAAAGCTTATCTGAAATAGTATGATTATGTAATACAGTTATTTAAAAAACGTCAAAGCTTATCTGAAATAGTATGAATATGTAATACAGTTATTTAAAAAATACGTCAAAGCTTATCTGAAATAGTATGATTATGTAATACAGTTATTTAAAAAACGTCAAAGCTTATCTGAAATAGTATGATTATGTAATACTGTTATTTAAAAAATACATCAAAGCTTATCTGAAACAGTATGATTATGTAATACAGCTATTTAAAAAACGTCAAAGCTTATCTGAAATCGTATGAATATGTAATACAGTTATTTAAAAAATACGTCAAAGCTTATCTGAAATAGTATGATTATGTAATACAGTTATTTAAAAAACGTCAAAGCTTATCTGAAATAGTATGACTATGTAATAATGTTATTTAAAAAATACGTCAAAGCTTATCTGAAACAGTATGATTATGTAATACAGTTATTTAAAAAACGTCAAAGCTTATCTGAAATCGTATGAATATGTAATACAGTTATTTACAAAATACGTCAAAGCTTATCTGAAATAGTATGATTATGTAATACAGTTATTTAAAAAACGTCAAAGCTTATCTGAAATAGTATGACTATGTAATAATGTTATTTAAAAAATACGTCAAAGCTTATCTGAAACAGTATGATTATGTAATACAGTTATTTAAAAAACGTCAAAGCTTATCTGAAATCGTATGAATATGTAATACAGTTATTTAAAAAATACGTCAAAGCTTATCTGAAATATTATGATTATGTAATACAGTTATTTAAAATACGGCAAATCTTATATGAAATAGTACGATTATGTAATACAGTTATTTAAAAATACGTCACAGCTTATCTGAAACTGTATGATTATGTAATGAAGTTATTTAAAAATACGTCAAAGCTTATCTGAAACAGTATGATTATGTAATACAGTTTTAAACAAAATATGTCAAAGCTTATCTGAAACAGTATGATTATGTAATACAGTTTTAAACAAAATACGTCAAAGCTTATCTGAAACAGTATGATTATGTAATACAGTTTTATACAAAATATGTCAAAGCATATCTGAAATAATATGAGTATGTAATACAGTTATTTAAAAATACGTCAAAGCTTATCTGAAATAGTATGATTATGTAATACAGTTATTTTAAAAAATACGTCACAGCTTATCTAAAATAGTATTATTATGTAATACAGTTATTTAAAAATGTCAAAAACTTATCTGAAATAGTATGATTATATAATACAGTTATTTAAAAATACGTCAAAGCTTATCTGAAATAGTATGATTATGTAATACAGTGATTTAAAAAATACGTCAAAGCTTATCTGAAATAGTATGATTATGTAATACAGTGATTTACAAAATACGTATAAGCTTATCTGAAATAGTATGATTATGTAATACAGTTATTTAAAAATACGTCAAAGCTTATCTGAAATAGTATAATTATGTAATACAGTTATTTACAAAATACGTCAAAGCTTATCTGAAATAGTATAATTATGTAATACAGTTATTTACAAAATACGTCAAAGCTTATCTGAAATAGTATGATTATGTAATACAGTGATTTACAAAATACGTCAAAGCTTATCTGAAATAGTATGATTATGTAATACAGTTATTTACAAAATACGTCAAAGCTTATCTGAAATAGTATGATTATGTAATACAGTGATTTACAAAATACGTCAAAGCTTATCTGAAATAGTATAATTATGTAATACAGTTATTTACAAAATACGTCAAAGCTTATCTGAAATAGTATAATTATGTAATACAGTTATTTACAAAATACGTCAAATCTTATCTGAAATAGTATGATTATGTAATACAGTGATTTACAAAATACGTCAAAGCTTATCTGAAATAGTATGATTATGTAATACAGTTATTTACAAAATACGTCAAAGCTTATCTGAAATAGTATGATTATGTAATACAGTGATTTACAAAATACGTCAAAGCTTATCTGAAATAGTATGATTATGTAATACAGTTATTTACAAAATACGTCAAAGCTTATCTGAAATAGTATGATTATGTAATACAGCATTATCATCGAAGTTAAACTTCCGGTTAGTAACAACGATGGTGTTTCTAGTTTTGTCAAGAATTTATCCTGTTTCCCAGCCATGCTGTTTACTATCGGCAGTATAATGAGGCTCTGAATATTTGTGACAGAAATGCAACTGACATTAGGATTAATTTTTTAAAAGAAGTAATAACAGTATTATATGTAATGATTGCATATATCATAACTGAGCAGTTATAAACAAAATTAGGTATTACGATTATGTCAAAACTGTAAAATCCTACGAAGAAATGCTGAAAAGGGTCTGTGTTACCCAGTACCTCAAAATTTGGTTTACATATTTAAATGAGCAACATATTGTACTTGTATTAAAGCTGTATTTTAATAATTAATAATTGTGCAAGTACTCTTCCTCAATTCCGAAAGAAGCTTTCAAATCCGTGAAGCGTTTATGCATTTTTAAAAATCATGCAAAGCAACATCTGTAGATTGAATAATTCAATATTTTAATCTATTCAACAACCACATCATGAATTATCCACTATGAAACATGCCGCTTGTATGCCGATTCTTGCGTTTTTTACTGGGGGCAACGACAGAAATGTGGTGCTACAGATGGATACTGAGATTACCATAGACGGATCGCGAAAGCCCACATACTTAAAAAAAAGGAAGCAAAAGTAAACAGAAAGAGCCATATACCCCGTAACAGTTAAACTTTCCAAGCCTCGTTTCCTGGTTATGTGTCAAAATAATTTCAGCTGACTCTTTCTGTTTTTTTTTTTTTTAAGCAAAAAAGATAAAGGTATGCTGTAGTTCACTATCCTGACGAGCACGTGCGAATGGATGGCATTTGAGAAAGGGAGAAACGCTGCTAAGCTGCAAAAAGTGTAGGAAGTTGTGCGGGGCTATGACCGCCAGATATCTTGAAGAAATTGAGTGTTCAAAAGAAGAAGAATAACGCGAACAATAAGGTGGAAAAGAAGAAAGGAAAGAGGAAGAAAAGAAGAAGAGGAACAAGAAAAAAGTACAAAAAGAACACAAAGAAGAAGGAAAAGGAAGAAGAAAAGGAAGAAGAAGGGAAAGGAAGACGAAAGAAGAGGAAGAAGAAAAAAGAAGGAAAGAAGAAGGCAAAAAAGACGTGTGAGAATAAGAGAAGATGAGAGGTAAATTAGATTGGCGTCTGTCATGACAATAGATAGGATGTAAATTAATGTTATTGACTTCCTCTATGCAGAATAGGCACTAGGTCTCTATTAGACATTACATAGATGCTACACAAACAGGACATATTAAAGGAAAATGGTGAGAGGAAGGCAGCGGAACGCTTACCTTAAGTGTTTGCATCAATGGAGAGCGGAAAGATGCGTGTAGATATTTCGCGAAAGGAAAAATATTCCTAAGAATTACAAGGAAAGAATGTTGCGGAGAGCCACAACCACTTTTTAAAGGACACAGCACATAGTTGTTATAATCACAGCTTTTTCATGGTAACCGTAAGGGAAGAATAATAATAAAACATGTCAATGAATCAAGATTCTAGATTCCATAAAAGTCATTCCTCTAAAATGATTTTCCAATAAGAATGTTTGCCATTAAACAGTTCAATGGCATACACGATACACGCTTCAAAGATCATGCCTCGAAAGAGACATGACTGATTGGGCAGAAGATTATCTCGAAGTAGGTTGCTATTGCTTTCTGCCGTAGACTGGTTGCCAGGCAAGGCTATAAAACCCAATCTGTCCTGTTATTTAACCCATAACTGGAAGGAATAGACAGATTAAGACCTCCCCCAAGCGTATTTGCGCGTAAGTGAATGCAAGAAATTCAACTGGAATTCGAAAACGCGACCCAAAACATATAAAAAGTAGGTTTACAAATATATTTTATTAACGTCTTCGTTCTCTCCGCTAATGAAAAGTAGTCGTTAAAATTTGCTTCCGATGGGCAGTAAAAACTGTCAAAACCTATCATATGCATTGAGTTATTTTTAAAAAAAGCTACTTGTGAAAAGACGTTCAATTAGATTTTAAAAACGAAGTAGAGTCAATTAACCTGTGGTATACTTGTCTCAAGAAGGCCGGAAATACCGGAAAAACTAACTTTGTGAGGCACGCGCGCCATTGAACAAATATTGAGATCAATAAAAACTTTTTTTAGAAATATTTGCGCAAACACATAGAGAAAAGTTACAATGTCAGAATGCACTAGAATGGTTATCATAAAAGATCAACTTTTCATCACAAGTGACTATTCGGTCAAGTAATTGATCATTAGTGTTACGCAGAATGAGCATCGAGTACTCTTTAGAACGCCCAAGTTTGTAATTATCTTTGAGATCGGGGGAAACCTATTGATCGAGTTTTTTTTCACTTTGCCAATATTCTGCAAATGGTGTCAGACTGTTGCCGTGCGTATGAGGCATTTCTCTGACGTTATGATGTGGGGCTTGCTCAACAACTGCATGCAATTGTGCGTTGTCAACACTGCATGACCGTTCTTTAGCTTCTTCATTTTCAAGTTTCTCATAACCAGCGCGGAATTTCTGGAACTGCCTACGTACTGTGCGATCACTTGCGGACCCATCTGACAGTACTCTGTTGATATTGGCAGAAGTTTGGGAATCACTGTGCCCAAGTTTGAACTCATGCAAAAAAGCAAACAAAGATCATGTGTTATGTTAATAATTAAGAGCTTCTATGCTTCAAGAATGTATTCGTCTGAAGATATGTTAAGATATATTAAAGAGAACACATTAGTTATTATGTATACCAAATTTGATCTAATATATACCGAGAATAGTACGTTAAAGTAGCTTTTCAAAATAACAATACTTCAAGCGGCTTATATATTTGTAGATATCTAATACTTTTGCGAAAAGCAACTGCAATAAAAAGTGTTTAATGACGCTTGTATGCAAGTTTGTATATTTATTTTTGCATTTCTATCTATCTATCTATCTATCTATCTATCTATAATATCTATCTATCTATCTATCTATCTATATATATATATATATATATATATATATATATATAATTTACTATATTTTCGAAAGGAAAATTTCATGATATCAAAGAATTTTTCAAGTAAATACATTGCAAACATGAAACATTTAGTGCTTTCAGCGATATTGAGACAATGCCAGAAGTTGACATGAAGCGTGGAACTGTTGATCTCTTGATCTATATATCCATGCACAAGATCTCTGTTCCTGATTATATATATATATATATATATATATATATATATATATATATATGGTGTAATACTCAGCAAGCTTGTCTCCCTGAAATTATTAAGATTGAGTAGTGAGTTTGATCTTCACATGATATTCAGAACTTTGGAACATGTGCCAGTGCCACATATTGGCTACGATAAAAGATCAATATATATATATATATATATATATATATATATATATATATATATATAGAGAGAGAGAGAGAGAGAGAGAAAGATTTGCTTACTTGCTTTGATGATAAACTACATTTTGAAGCAAGGCTCCTGAAAGGGAGATTTCAGCATTTTAGGAGTAAGGAACAACCCCCTCTTTGGTTTTGTTCCGAGCTCGACCCTGACCCAGACAAACCCCCGAACAACACATTATTAAGTAGAAAAATACATTAATACATTCCATAGTAAAAAATACAAGCAATTACTATTTGTAGTAAAATGACCAGCAATAAATTATATACCAGAATTCCAGAGAGTGCATTTTAAGGCCAAATAGACAACGATATATTTTCTCTGTAGTAAAAGCCATAAAATTGTGTTCTAAGTGTTTACATTTCGGTATTCGATGGTTCGGAGGTTTAAATGCCGCTGGACAAAATCGATCCAACAAATAATATGAAATAATTCTTTTCATGGCATTAACCTATATAATAACTTTCAATTTCGTAAAGAAATCAAACTGTATTCAAAATTATAAGTTCAAAAAAACTACAACATAAAATACATTATCACCTCGAGTAATCTAGAGAAAAAGAAAGAGAGATACAGACATACTGAAGATCGCGTTGATTAGTGCTTTGGGCCTTTTTTTTTTTCGTTTTCTTAACGTTAAAACTTTGTCCTGTTGTTCTTGCTAAAGGCATTATGCACTTTTAGTTATTGTCTAAGTAGGTATTATTATTTTTACTGTTTCTATTTTCTTTCGATCTTTAACGTTATTTTCATTCCTGTTTCCTTCATGCTTTGTTTTTTTTCCGTCGTTTCAAGTTTATTCCATTTTGGGGGTTTTGTTTGTTATCGCTGCTGCTCTGTCTTGGTCTCTTTGCTAGAGGCGGTGAACAATTTGGGTTATTGTATAGATAGGTGTCTGTCTCCTCGCTTCTGTTTATATTTTTCCCATTTTAGTGCTGTTTTTATTTGTTATTTCTTCCCTATATTTCATTTTGTGTTGTTAGAGATGCATTTGTAATCTTTACCAATATATATATATATATATATATATATATATATATATATATATTCCATTTGAAAACAAGTTATTACACGACCAAGTTTCTACCATGAGTGGTGTCTTCAGGAGATTTTCAATGACTGATTTTATTGTTTACCGTTTTTGTTTTAATTTTTTTAAGATTGCTCATGTAACGGTGTTTTTTGGGGTATTTTTAATGCTCACGTGGCAGGGAATTTTTGAACGGGCAATTTTTAAAATTACAAGGAATTATAACGTTTTCAGCTATGGCTGTATGAACTTAAGAGGTATTTTTTAGTATGTTTACGCTTAGTCATAATTTCTGTCTTTTTCATTTAATAGTTCGTTTTTGTTTGGAAATAGCATAATCAATAACTTTTCTTCCTGGCACAGTTTATATATTTTGCCACTGTTGTAAGGCTTGGCTGTTTTTACTATACTCAATGTTATGTTTGGGTCTTTTCCATATTTTGATATTTAATTTTTAAACGTGGCTAGCCAATTTTGTACAGTTTTTAAAGTTTTCTATTTTGAATGTAGACTTGTGATTGAACCTCCTGGTCTTAAAGGTGTCATTGGTTGAAGCCAAATATATTTTATTTTGGTCATTTAAGTCATTTACAAGGCAAAGGTATATATATATATATATATATAGAGAGAGAGAGAGAGAGAGAGAGAAGCATTAAACAACCGCCCCAAAGTTATTAAAGAATGGCGGTCGATACAAAATTCAATAAGAAAAGAGAAAAAGTA
This sequence comes from Ascarosepion bandense, assembly GCA_037127315.1. Lineage (NCBI taxonomy): Eukaryota > Metazoa > Mollusca > Cephalopoda > Sepiida > Sepiidae > Ascarosepion > Ascarosepion bandense. Next base: position 774,101 of record JBBBDQ010029504.1, read on the forward strand.
TATACCCAATAATTAAAGCTAATTAAGAATATATATATATATATATATATATATATATATTTTGAAATTATTTCTTTGAACATTATTCTTAATTTCAATAATAGCAACATGTCGGTTGTTATACCATTTCGTTAATCTTCGACATTTTCCGTAACAATATATATATATATATATATATTACGATTTTTAGTAAAAAAAAGTTCTAGCTTAATCTTCATGAAAAGGAATGTTTTTTTTACTAAAAGTAGTTAAGAAATATGCCACTGAATGTATTGTTCACTGCTAGTCACTAATTTTCCCATTTTTCTAGCAGCATTTGATTCCACGTGAAACCCTTCATTTCCTTTGAAGCTAACTAAGAGTCAACTAATTTTTTGGCATCTTCATAAGAATGAAAGAGCTGCTCAACCAGGCCATGTCCTATCAACGGGAACAAGTGATAATTGAGCAGGTCAATATCTGGTGAATACGCAGGAGAAGACCTTCTATTTAAACGTCTCCAAGTAGGTTTTAACCATTTTTGCAAAATGTGTCCAAGCGTTGTCATATTGCGAAATCACGTTGTTTTCCTCTGCTCGTATAGCGGTTGTTGTTTTTTCCTTCAATACTCGGTCCAAACGCAACAATTAGATTCGATAGAGATTTCACGTGATGGTTTCAGTTGATTTGAACAGCTTATAATAAACTACACCCAAATGCAAAGCAGAAGCTTCCAACTATGTATATTTGGCTTTACCGCCCATGTTGATGCATGGCGGAGCGTACGCCACGATGCCTATTTCACTGCCGGTCATGGTTGGATACAAAAAACTTTCTTTTCTACCGTTGAAACCGCTGTTCCCACGTGACAAGACGCAGTTTGACGACTTTCGGCTTCAACTTGTACAGCAATGGATGTCCTTGCCTTCGAATCATTTCTAGTATGTTTAAATGTTACGAAACACTAGTGTGATCAAATTGTAATGATTGCGCAAGTTCACTTAGCACCTGATATGAGTCTTTATGAATTACTGCCTTCGACTCTTCGTCTTTACAGTATTTTGTTGCGCCAGAGTGTTCCTTATCATCAACATAAAAATCATTATTTTTGTATCGTCGAAACCAATCTCTGCATGTTGTTTCCGACGGAGCATTGGTGCCGCGAGTCTCAACAAGAATACTGTGTACTTCATCTGCAGGTCTCTTTTTAATAAACTAGTGCAGTAAATCTTCCCGCATATACATTTTCTGTCGCACGGAAGTCAACATGTTAAATCTATGAAAAGCAAAGTTTTTTACACTTAGGTGAAAGACATACACTGATTTTCAAGCTTGCCTATGTTTCTTTCTTATAGATTCGTTACCATATGAAACTACACGCAGGCAATTCTGGGATCGACATCTGTTGGAAAACAACTAAAACCCATTCAATGTTCTAATACACACACACACACACACGCACACACACAAACAAATACGCACAAACATATATATATATATTTGTGTGTGTGTGTGTGTGTAAAAAAGCAAACATAATAGCAATACTAAACCAGCTAGTCTGAAAACGCCCAAACCAGTGTGCATCTCTTTCACTAACATACGTGGTATCCGCACTAACTTCCTCAGCGTAGATTCATTCCTTCACACTAACTCACCTGATATCTTAGCCTTCTTCCATTCTTTCAAACAATCTTCCCATCCTCCCAACTACCTATCACCCCGCTTCTGACATTTCCTATATCTAACCACTCTTTCTATTTACCTTCCCCTATGTAGCCCCAAGCGCAATAGTGGCAGTGGAATGCCTTGCTTGGGGTGAAACGATTATATATATATATATATATATATAGATTATGATAATGTTTAGCGTCAAAGTTGTTGTTTTTCAGTGGTTTTACTGATGAAATGTATTTTGCTAAGCAAGAGTTTTTATCGTAAAATTCTCGATATCGGGGAGGAGATAAAGTTTTGATAATGACAACGAATTTATTGCTTTAACAGTGCCGACTTCCCACTCGTTAGCTTTCGTTATTTTTCTTGTTTATATAGAATATGGTGTGATCTTTTGATCGTGGCCTTGTTTGTGATCGCTGAGTTATATTTTATTTTTTAGAAAAGAAACAACAAAAACATAGAAACAACAAAAACATCGTTGAAAAAAGATTCAGTAATCACAAAACATCATTCAACACAGAAAAACACAAAAACAATACAACATTATTAATGTATATATATATATATATATATATATATATATATATATATATATGGAACCAAAAAGAAAAAAATCATATTATCAACAAAATTAAAGAGGAAATAGTGAAAAACGCACTACCACATTGAAATAAAAGCAAAAGTTGTAAATTATTTTGTTTAATCGTATCACCCGAAGCAAGGCGGTAACGCCACTGATGTGCATGGGGATACATAAGTGTAAAAAGATTAGATAGAAGAGAGTGAAAAGAGTGAAGAGAAAGACGAACCAATTAGAAAGGAGCAAAAGGATGGGAATATAGGTGAGATGACAGTTGCAAAGGTGGAGAGAAAGAAAAGGATATACAGGAGTGTGTAGAAAGAACTAGAGTCAAGTGGTTAAGAGATGTGTATTGACATTGCATTTAAATTTCTGGAGGTTGTAGCCTTTCGGAAAGCAAGAATATAGAAGCGAGTTCCTAAAGCGGGAAGTGCGAGAAAAGAAGCTGCAGGAGTAGAATCGTCGTCTGAATTTGGTTGATCTAACTGTGAATGGGTGAGACCCACTTGCCAGTCTGGTTGCACGAGTAAACACCTGTTACAGAGGCACCAGAGACTTAAGTTCGTTGGAGCAGAAGCCATGAAAGTATTTTTAGAACAGACAGAGGGAAACCACATCCTGTTGGTGGGAAAGTGGCTGAAGTCGTGCCGCTAAGTTGGTTCCTATCACATTACTGATTCTCCTTTGGAGCATGTCAAGAACACTGAGATGAACAGCAGGGACTCCTGACCATATATGACAGCAGTACTCCATGCACGGACGAATGGTTGATTTGTATATATGCAGAGTGGATTCAGGCGGGAAAAACATCCTGGCCCGACACAGTGACCCAACCTTCCTAGCAGTGGATTTAGCTATTGACCCACTTCAGATCGGAAGAGAGAGTAAGACCAAGGAGGCGCAGTGTATTTCTCTCAGGGAGACTCGCATGGTCCATGCTTATGGGAGGTCAGAGAGGTTGCGTGTGATGATTGACAGAAAGCAGCTTGGTATGCATGGAAGAGAAGCTAGCAATAATCAGTTTTGAAAGCCAAAGTAAAATATTAAACAAAAAAGAACGAGAGAATAGGAAATTGCAGACATGCGTCCATATATTTACATTGCTGCACTAAGAACAATAAATAACAGCAGAATCAAACGAAAAAGATTACAAAAAATATAGATAAAATAAGAGATTAAAAGGTAAAATTCAGAGACTATTAAAATCATTACGAGACTTTACAATGGAAAACGTAATATTATATAATACAGTCTGTTTTTTTTTCCGTTGACAATCACATTAATTTGGAAATTCTTGCAATAATAAAATAATTGTCTGATTTTAATGAAAATGTCTGCATTTATTCACAAATGAATTAAATTATTTTTCAAATTATTATTTTTAAAAATTCTTTGCAATTTTTCATTTACATCTGTTACCCACCTCTCCTCAAATTCATGAAATTTTAAGAAATTAAAATTTGTTGAGATAACAGGTTTTATTAGATATATTGAGGAATGCAAATCATTTTTCATTTTTTTAAAACATCTTTACTTACTTGCTTCCAATAACAAAATAAAAATGAAATATAACTATGGCATTATTTAATTTAATACGCTTTTAATTGCTTGAATAAATAATATTAGTAATTAAAGCCTGAAGAAAAATATAATTTTAAAAGATTTTTTTTCCTTTTTTTAGTTTAAATAATTTAGAAATTTCAAAAATATTTTTAAAATACTTCAAAGATTTGGTGTGGTTAAGTTAACAATTTATTAAGCGAAGACTAAGTTTACTAATCGAAAATCTAAAAAATTAAAACAAATCGTCGTGCCATCCTATCTTTTATTTTTTGGGTGTATTTGAAGTTTTTTTGCATGTTAATTTATATGTGTCACGTGTTTCAGAGTTTCTTTTGCTTAAAGAAGAAAATGTACAATTATGTCACTTGAGATTGCCATACACTTACCTTATCTTAAATCTGTCGAATCTGTCAACACATACGGTGGAAAGGTCAAAAGGCTGAACACTGTGTTTAAGAAAAAGTTTTATTCTATATTTCATGTTATAAATAAGTAATAATGGTTTAAATCAGATTAATATTAAATTCGATAATTTTTTCAAAAATCATGTGTCACAGATGTATATTTTATTTTCACAGAAATTTAAAACCGAGAGTAAACTTTTGTTTACAAATGTGTCGATGCTTAATAATAGATGAAAAAATTTTTTTCTTAAACATTGAATTTAAAATTTACAAATCGAAAATGAGAGGAGGTACACACACACACACACACACACACACAAACACACATATATATATATATATATATATAGATATATATATATATATATATATCGTGATATACGAGTTAGGAGGTACGTATGGAGAGTGTTGGAGGGAATGCGTGCGAGTTAGTGTGTTAGGAGGTGTCTATTGATCTTACATTTAGACTCCGGGGGGGGTTGTAGCCGTCGGGGAAGCAGTCATGCGGAAGGGAATTCCACAGGCGGGAAGTGCGAGAAAAGAAGCTGTTGGAGTAGAAATTGCAGTTACATTTCGTCGGTTTCACTGTAAAGGGGTGGGACCTAGTAGCCAATCTAGTATCTCGTGAAAATTCACACCTAGGGGGCACCAAAGAATTAATTTCATCCGAGCAGAAGCCGTGAAAGTACTTATAGAAGAAGCACAGGGAAGCCACGTCACACCGGTGAGAGAGTGGCTGCAATCGGTCAGCTAATTCGGTATCGATCACATGACAGATTCTCCGCTGTCTTTTGTCAAGAAGCCCGAGGAGAATAGCAGGGGCACCCGATCAGATGTGGCAGCAGTATTTAATACACCGCGGATGGTAGATTTATATATGTGCAGGATAGATTCAGGCGGAAAGAATTTCTGGGTCCTGCACACAGAGCCGACTTTCATAGCAGCGGATTTAGCAATGGATTCCACGTAGACATTCCACTTGAGGTCAGCTGAGAGTGTCAGGACAAGCAGGCGTAGTGCTTAACTCTGTGAGAGGCCAGCCTGTTCCATGTTAATGTGGGGGAGGTGCGGTTGTCTGTGTTGGTCAATTAGCAGCAGCTTCGTTTTCGTTTTATATATATATAAAGGGAAATGGTAACTCGCAAAGACGGAGAGGATAATCCTGAAGATTTCTTTTAATTAGAATAAATTATTAATCAGATAAAAAGAGAGAGCTCGATGGATATTAAAACTCAACAGAATTAAACGTTAATATATCCAGAATTTATTTCCAAAAATAATTTTACATTGTCTCTTTCAGACCGTTGAAAAATTAATATATACAAATAAATTGCATTTACATTTTGACTGTCTGAAAGAGACATTTTAAAATTGCATTGTTGAAATTATATCCGTATTCATAAACGTTTAATTATCTGCTAAGTTTTCCTCTCAATCTTATATATATATATATATATATATATCAACATGCCCTGTGGACATAGAAGAATAACAAAGGATTATCCTTTACATATAATGGTAGGATAACTCTCTACGAGAGCTCTAAACATATATGCATATAAATACATATAGAGCAAATATAAGAAAAATTAAGACAGACGCGTTATGGTAATTCGGAAGTATGGGCCTATTTCAGGCGAGCCATCTTCAGCTTCCGTCTTTATTCAACGAAGCATTCTATATGGATGGGATTCACAACAACCTAACCCGGCGAATAAAAAATAAAAAATAAAATAATAACATATAAGATGATAAGAATATAACTGTCGCTCCCCTAAAAAAGAAAATAAGAACAATCCATCCGTTTGTCGAACCAACAGACATTCCTACAGAATCATATGTAAAAGTCGCATAAAACCCACACCAGATAACACGTCAAGACGCTAATTCATCGCCCCTAAACAAAGTTGATGCCGGCCGCCCAGCGGTCAGTGTCGAAGAGAGTTCGAGGGAAGCAGGTATATATATACTATGTATGGTAGGTTTGATTGATGTCATATCAATTTTATTATGGGACATTTATGAGTGAAATTTAATTCTGATGGGAGCCTGGAAGTAACAAAAAGATATATCTTATTCTGTTCACATGGTAGATGATTCTCAGCTTTTGTTTTAATGCATATTAATGTGGAGCATTAGGATGTGCGTTGTGGTACAGTGGATATCGGTTCGAAACGAGAAATCGTGGAGCCGAGTTCGAATTCCAGCTGAATCCATTGTATTCACTTACGCGCAAATACCCTTGGGAAAGGTATTAATCCGTCTCTTTCTTCCAGTTATGGGTTAAATAGCAGGACAGATTGGGTTCTATAGCCTTGGTCGGCATCTAGTCTACTGCAGAAAGCAATGGCAACCTACTGCGGCATAATCTTCTGCCCAGTCAGTCATGTCTCTTTCGAGACATGATCGCCCAAGCGTGTATCACGTATGGCACTTAACTGACTGAATGTGGAGCAGATCACTAGAGGTGATTATATTAGTGTTTTATGTTGTAATATCCTTGAATTTATTTTTTAGAATAAAGTTACATTTCTTTAAGAAATTACAGTAAAATATATGGATTAATCTCATAAAAGTGTGACTTCATGTTCTTTTTTTGTTTTTGTTTTATTTTTGTCAGGTTAATTTTATCTCGTTCCATATCGTTTTATCTCTGTTACTTCGAATGTCGAAATGTAAATATTTACAACAGAATTTTATTGCTTGTACTACAGGGAAAATATATTGCTGGCTATTTTGTCCCAAAATGCACTCTCGGAAATTCTTAAAATTTATTGTGTGCTATTTTAGTAGAACTATTTTAGCATTGGCTGTATACAGTCGGGCAATCAGAGGCCTTGCTTACAAATATAGCTTTAACACACACACACACACACACACACACACACACACACATGTGTCATGGTCACACACACACATGGTCACACACACATGTGTCATAGTCATTCATGGTCGGGAGGTCTAAGACGTGCCAGATCATATGGTATCTTCTCTTCTGTGGATAGGGGTTGCAGGTTCAAATCCTGCCGAATCACACACATTTTCGTAATAAAAAATTATCGTAAATAATCAGGCCGGTAGATATAAATATATAATACTATTTAATTAAAAACAGAATATCTACTTAAATAAGAGTATCGATTAAAGATAACGTCCGAACAAATCACACACACACACACACACACACACACACATATTTCTTGACAAATTGAACGAATCAAAATTTATTGTCCTACTCATATCTATCACAACTAGAATTGAAAAATATCTAAACTCAACATGAAATTCGATCCAACTAATAAAATAATAAATGAATGAAATAAAACAAAACAAAAAAAAGAAAATAAACAAATACCTGAAGGAGGAAATATTCCTTACCATCTGTAATATGTCACAAGAAATAAAAAGAAAAAAAACCAAGGAATTAAAATAAGAGATTATGTGAGCACAATATAGATCACATATATAAACATCGACGCAACAGTTGCTTTCCGTAATGAACCTGACCATATTTCTAATTGAAAATACGCTTGTCAAAAATAAAAGACGGGGCAATTTACAAGAATGAAAACGTTTGGAAAGAAACTTTAACGTTATAAAATTAACTTATATTTAATCTTTTCTGACAGATTTCTATCATCACAATGTTAGATATATTATCTTAACGGTTAGGGACGCATAAACAACAAGGAAAACAAACTAAATGCAATATATTTTTATCATTTCACCCCAAGCAAGAAAGAGTTGCCACTGATGCGCAGTCGCTTACATAAGAAGTGAGTGATGAGAACGAGAAACATATTACAGGAGGTGTCAGAGAATGAGTAAGAGAATGGTGAGAACACTAGTGGGAGGAAGTCTGCATAAGAGTAGAGTGGAAAACGAGAAAAAATGACACAATAGTTGTCAAGGAAAAGATTCAAATCAAGGAGATAAGAAGTGACAATTGACATTGCATTTAAATTCTTGGATATTGTAGCTTTCAGGGAAGCAAGTATACATAAGAGAATTCCAAAGGCAGGAAGTGCAGGCAAAGAAGCTGGTAGTGTAGAGGTTGCGGTAACATTTGACTGGTTTCACTGTAAAAGGGTGGGACCTAGTCGCTAATCTAGCGGCTCGACTAAATTCATGCTGAGTGGGGCACCAGGGAGATAAGCTCATGGGAGCAAAAGCCGTAAAAGAATTTGTAGAAGAGACAGAGGGAAGCCACATTACGTCAGTGAGAAAATGACTGGAGTTGAGCTAAAAGGTCGGGATCAATTACATTGCAGATTTTCCATTGGATTTTGTCAAGAAGCCCGAGATGAATAGCAGGTGCACTCGACCATATGTGACATCAGTATTCAAATCACGGTCGGATGGTAGAATTACATATGTGCAAGACGAGAAAAATTTTCTGGTTCTACACATGAAACCAAACTTACTGTCAGCAGATTTAGATATGGATTCAATGAAGTCATTCCAGCTGATAAAGTGTTTGTTTCAGGGAGACTAGACTGATCCATTCTGATGGTAGGTAGGAGCGATTGGCTAAGATGGCTAAAAGATATCAGCCTCGTTTTGGAAGCATTAAGATTTACGAGCCATTTCTTACCCTAGTTCACCACCGATTGAAAGTCCTTTTTTTTAAGATCAGCAGCAAAGTTTGCTTAAAACATATCTTAAAAAGTAAATAAAACATTGCCAGCGTCTCTTTACCATCGTATGATAGAGAGACGGGATGTAAGCATCAATTTATACCGATGAAGCCATAAAGATGAAACTCACTAAACGAAATATTCTCACACTCTGTCATAGTTTTCTTTGCTCCTAAAATATTTCTTTATACGAGGGTTAGCTGAAAATATCAGCCTGGCAAAGATACTCTCATGGAATGCGACTGAATGAGTTTTATTTTTCAATGAATTCCTCACTTGCGGTCCACAGATTTCTTCCATGGGTGTAGCGTTATAGGTATCTCTTTTGTGGAAAAGCTTTCATCCTGTCGGTCCCCCAAAATCAATAAGAGCAGGTACGACGTCATCATCAGTGAGATGCCGGTTCCTAGGGAACTGTTTTGTTTTTAATTTTGGGAAACTGATGATACTCTGATGGAGTAAAATAAGGAAAACCACGAGAGGGTGATCAGCCAATCCAAGGCCACAGATACGCAATTCAATCACTGAAACCAAGGCCTGTACTGGGGGCTTGAACTTAATCGACTTTCGTAACTGCCTCAGACATTTGCCATAGTACACTCCATTGAAATCGTGTCCGTTTTTAAAATAGTCAATAAAACCAAATTCCGCAATAAACTGAGGCCATCACCTTTCCCGGAGATAAAACGACTTGGTGTTTGTTTTGGAGCAGGTGAAAAGCATGGATTATTTTTTGTCGCTGGCTCAAATTGAAAAACGCAGCACACATCTTGGACTAGGAAACTTTCAAAGAAATCAACTTTGAGTCCAGCCTCGTATACAACAATTTAGCTACGCGATTACACACAAGTAGATTTATTGTTTTATTTTTGCGATCCATTTCTCAGATTTTGAAAGTTAAATGTATGTAAGTTTTTCTGAATCTTTTTAGCAATGCTTATCGATTATCAAAGTATATTCCTTTCTCCTTATATGGATATGTCTGTAGTTAGGGTTCTGTTTATATCATGGTGTCTGTTTTTTAATACCTTCCTGCTTCGTGGTGTTTTTATCTCATTTTTCTTTCCAGTAACGTGAGATTCAAGTTTTAGAAATAAAAAACAAACTAAATGTAGAAATTTCCTTAGTTTGACTTGCTCAGACTTTCACTGCCAAGAACATCGATGTCTTGTATACTATGGCCAATATTTTCCATTCTTTATGTCTTTCTTTGGTATGTAATGAGTTTCACCAATTCGATTTCTTTGCTCAAATATAATACTCCCGAGATGATGCTTTCGTCACGACTACAATCTTGGTCTTTTTAATCCATATTTAATCGATATCTGTCGTACATGTATTCATAAGTTTTTTCTCTGACGCATCATGCAGACTTCCATAAAAATGTTATTAAACATCCTGATTGAGTATCCTTTAGACTGTGTACTAAATCAACTAACAGTATAAATATCCCCATAAAATAATACAGAATAGATATTTATGCATATCTATTTATAAATGCACACTTTTAACATGAATTTCAACACTGATTGTTGGATATACATTTCAGACATTAAGCAAAATATCACTGAAGATATATAAACGAAAATTAGTATGACTTCAATATTCACAGTTTGTCTAGATAACTAGCTATTCATCCATCTTTCTATTAATCGATCGAGCTATGGATCTAATATATCTGTATAATGAGAGATTAAAAAACATGTTGAAATGGACTAAGTGTGGTCTAAATAAAACAAAATTTAACATATTACTGAAATCTCATTAAAAGATATATATTTATTAGAATTACACAAAAATATCTTGAAATACTAAAGAATAAATTTATTTAATGAAATCGACTTTAGCTCTAAATATGGTAACCGGGAAAATTCGGAATCTCCTGCAACTGCTCTGGACTGTGTCTTGTTTCAGTTGATGAATGCCGCCATAATCCTAACCTTTGGTTTATCTTTGATTATACAAGGATTTTTATTTTTTTTGTCTTTTGCTCAACTGCGCTTCACAGATAATAATCAATGGGGATTGCTGTCTAGGGAGTTAGGTAGCCGGATGTAAAAGGGATCTGGTCGCATAAATTGTCTGACACCCATGACTGTATGAGTTAGGGTTAGGGTTTAGGGTTTAAGGTTAGGTTTAGGGTTTACGGTTAAGATTTCTCCTGCTTCGTCTGACATGGTGCAGAGAGCTGTTTACAGACATACGTCCCTTTAATAGTCAACATGTTGAACCCAGTGCAGCACTACCTTCTCAAGGTATTTGATGTCGTTCTCTGTGTTGAGTCTGAGACGTTATGGAAGATAAATGAAGGCATAAATTAGCCATCTTTAGTGGTCACTTCAAACAAATTCATAATCACCATTAGACTCATCCAACTATTACCAAATCTTCTGCACCCACCTCAGATTGAAGTCCAAACATTTCCAAATTTTCATATTTGAGCTCCCGGCATGAACCCCAAGCAGTACAGTGTACCATTTCAAAATTTATGGCGGAGTGAACTTGCACATTTGCTCAAAGACGGAATCCAACTATACTATGTAGGCTACTAAGTCAAAAATAAACAATGCGTTTGAGTAAAATTAACAATATAAAATGGTGGCAATTACCCAATCATACCCTGCATAGAGTTTACTTCTTAAAATGTTCATATGAGGCAATGGCTCACTTTCAGAGCTAGTGTGTTTAGATATATAAAGAAGCAGCGAGATAGATCAGCACTGAACGCTTATTCCTTTGCCACACGCTCCACATCTGTTTATACGCTTTGCATTTCTCTCGTTCTGTATATTTCTTTATCTATCTATCAATCTATCTATTTATTTATCTTTTATTTAAATATTTTTATCCGACATTATTTATTCCTATTTCTATAAATTACAAAGAAAATAGCATTTATAGTAATAAGTAATATATATAGTCATCTGCAGACACATCTGTTTTGCAGTATCACAGCACATTAGTACGGTGAGACAGACGATTGTTTTGACACAGGATTGAAACCCGATCGAATTGGCGTCAGTCAGCGATTCTACCTCTGAGCTACGGGTGCTCGATAGAAGGAGGTAGACATTTTAGCGTGTATTATATCATGTATATATATAGGTATGTATAAGTATCTCTGTATATATATATATATGTATATATATATATATATATATATATATATATATATGAAATAGATAAATAAACGAATCAAACAACCATGCAACACTAGTCATATGAATGTGTGTGCGCGCGCATGCGTGTATCCACGTTATCCTTAAGCATTGTATCAGTCAATCAGTTAAGTGCCATACGTGATACACGCTTGAGCGATCATGTCTCTTTCGAGACATGACTGACTGGGCAGATGATTATCCCGCAGTAGGTTGCCATTGCTTTCTGCGGTAGACTGGTTGCCGACCAAGGCTATAGAACCCAATTAGTCCTATTATTTAACCCATAACTGGAGGGAAGAGACGGATTAATACCTTTCCCAAGGGTATTTGCGCGTAAGTGAATGCAAGGAATTCAACTGGAATTCGAACTCGGTTATCCGATTTCTCGTTCCGAGCCGATATCCACTGCTCCACAACGCACATCCCAAAGACCGTACTTGGTCTAAATCTCATTTCCGATTTCAAATGGAAAGAGAATGATCGTGCGATGTTATAAACAGGGTCGGTACCTTCAATCACTTCAAGTAATTGAGTTTGGTCGACAACTTTTCAGCACCATGTCATTTGTTCAGAAGATTTTAATTTGGATATGAGTGCGTTGGAAGGAAGAGACTCATTAATAACTTTCCCAAGGGCATTTGCGCGTAAGTGAATGCAATGAATTCGGCTGGAATTCGAACTCGGCTCCCCGATTTCTAGCATTGTATCACTATTCCTTAATAATATTCCACTCTTTATGCACTCATAATACAAAACCTGAATCGCATGCGATAAATGAAATGCGTGGAAAATAGCAAGACTTTTGAAGGGTAAACGGAAAAAAATTGTTTTGAATAGCAATTCCAATAATCAAAATGAAGATATAAAATTCCTATGCATTCTGAGTCTGATACATATAATCAAAGTATATTTTTAGAACACCATAATCCAGTCATTCCTCTCTAACCGCACATTGAAGGTTGTATTAAATGGGCATGCCTCCCAAAACTACCATACGAACGCGGGCGTCCCTCAATTTTCTATCCTAGGTCCCACGTTCTTTCTGCTGTACATTAATGATCTCCTCGACGACATTAGATCCCAAGTAAGTATGTACGCCGATTACACCACAATCTACTCTCGCCTCGATCAAAAACCCAGTGTGGGCGACAAAACGAACCTCGCTGCCGAGTTTGAAAAGGACCTCCAATCCGTAGGGGCCTGGGGTAGGAAATGAGTAGTAAATTTCAATGCTTCTAAAACAAACCTGTTATCATCTAACCACCATAGACAATCGCATCTACTTCCATTAGCATAGAACAGACTTGCCTCCCAGAGACCAAAACACTACGCCTCCTTGGCCTTACTCTTTCGGCGGACCTCAAATGGAATGACTATATTGAATCCATTGCCAAATCTGCTGCTATGAAAGTCGGCTGTCTGTGCAGGGCCCGGAGGTTTTTCCGGCCTGATTCTATCCTGCACATATACAAATCTACCATCCTCCCATGTATTGAATACTGCTGTCATATCTGGTCGGGTACCCTTGCTACCCTCCTTGGGCTTCTTGACAAAATACAAAGGAGAATCTGTAGCGTGGTTGATACTGACTTGGCAGACCAGCTGCAACCACACTCTCACCGGCGTGATGTGTCTTTCCTGTGCCTCTACTACAAGTATCTTCATGGCTTCTGCTCCGATGAACTTAGATCACTGATGCCGCCTAAGCACGAATTCGCACGAGATACTAGATTAGCAACTAGGTCCCACCCATTTACAGTTAAACAGATAAAATGTAACCGTAGTTTCTACTCTAACAACCCGTCTTTTCTCGCACTTCCCGTCTGGGAATTCCCTTCCGCAAGTTTGCTTTCCCGACAACTACAATTTCCAGGTGTTTAAATGTAGGGTCAATAGATACCTCCTATCACACTAACTCCCAATTATTCTCAGAACACTCTCATCTACCCAACCCTCATTCTCGGTATCCTTACCTGCCTATCACCCACCCTCTGACATTTCCTATATTTAACCATCCTTCCTCCACTCTATGTAGCCCCCTGCGCAGTAGTGGCAGTGAAATGCCTTGCTCGGGGTGAAACGCTTATAAAAAAAAATGCGATTTTGCCTATCCTCAAGCGTTGGACACTTTTTGTTCATGTCGGAATTCTGTTAGTGTTTTTAACTAACTTGTTAATCTGCTGGTCAATCACTGTTTTTTTCATAACGAAGCACAAAACTTTTCTCATCACATGCGCCATTTGTTACATTTCCTTGAAGTTAAGTGCGCGGTTCAATCTAAATTTTTATTTCTTCATTATATTTACATTGTGTTGTCCGGAATTTTCATAACGATTCTTAAGCAACAATAAAACACAAAACAAAATTATGCCTATTAAATATTTATCTTACCAAATATGACCTATTTTTTCCAGAGTGGTCAGTCGTAATGAGAGCATAATATTCGTCATATTAGAGCATAAAGACAGTAATATCCCGAGTAATTTCAAAACTCGACCCCCATAAGGCGTGTGGAAACGATGGAATCCCGGTGATAGTCCTTAAGAGGTGTGCCCATGAACTTTCCCCTGTCCTTTCTAAACTGTTTAACTACTGCCTTTCTGCTTCCTGCTTTCCTGCATGCTGGAAATTCTCCTCAGTCGTTCCTGTCTTTAAGAACTGTAGTGAACCCTCGGACCCATCCAACTATCGCCCTATCAGTCTTCTACCGATATTCGGGAAAGTATTCGAGGCTATAATCAATGCTGAAATAGTTCATCATCTCACCGCCCACAAACTGTTCTCCGACAGGCACTATGGATTCCGATTTGACAGGTCCACAGCCGACCTGCTAACAACTGTGACGGAGTACATGCTACAGGCCCTTGGTGAGTCTGACGAGTCTCGCGCGGTTGCTCTGGACATCTCCAAGGCTTTCGACCGGGTTTGGCACCCTGGCCTCCTATGCAAACTACGCGGTTATGGTATTACCGGTCGCCTGCTTGACCTAATCCAATCTTTCTTAAATAACCGCAAAATGAAGGTCGTTCTGAATGGGTGTGCCTCTTCGTCCAAAAGCACAAGGCTCTATCCTGGGCCCGACGCTCTTCCTTATTTTCATCAACGACCTCCCAGATGAGATCAAGTCCCAAGTAGGCATCTACGCAGATGACACTACAATATACTCCCGCTCCAGTAAGAAACCTGTCGTGGCGGACAGACATAATCTCGCTGCTGACCTTGAGCAAGATCTACACTCTGTGGTGAACTGGGGCGAGAAGTGGCTTGTCAACTTCAATTCATCTAAGACCAAGCTGTTTTCTTTCAACCATTACAGGCAACCTCTCCTGCCTCCCATAAGCATGGACCAAGTGATTCTCCCGGAGAGTAATACACTACGCCTCCTCGGACTTACTCTGTCCTCAGACCTCAAACGGAACCACTATATTCAATCCATAGCAAAATCTACTGCTCGTTTATTGTTTACTCGTGCAACCAGACTGGCAACTGGGTCCCACCCATTCACAGTCAGGTTAGCCAAATGCAGACGACAATTCTACTCCTGCAGCTTCCTCTCTCGCACTTCCCGCCTGTGGAACTCGCTCCCGTATTCTTGCTTTCCTAACGGCTACAACCTCCAGAAATTTAAATGCAAAGGCAATACTCATTTACTAACCACTGGACTCTAGCTCTCTCCCCTCCCCTGTATAAACTTCCCTTTCTCTCCACCTATGTATCTGTCATCGCACCTGGTTTCTCAGCTTTCTATTGTTCCTTTCTAACTAGTTTGTACTCCTCACTCTTTTCTAATTAATCTTTTTACATTTATGTAACCCCCTGCACATCAGTGGCGTTTCCGCCTTGCTCGGGGTGAAATGATTAAAACAAATAAATAAATATAAATAAATAAAAAAATTATCTTTGAGTCAAAAAGAGTTGTTCCTTCAAATGACGGCTACATATCGTTCATTAGCTTTGCATACTTTGTACGGAATGACTACATCTTTAAATATTTTCAGTAGTATGTTATTCGTTTCACTTTCGAACAACAATCATTGTACACACAAACAAATTTAAATCTTGAGCAATTTTTTCATACCTCTTACTATCTTTTTGCAGCTTTATAATCTTGTCTCAAGTTATTTGAGTATTCTATTGTTTTAACCATTTTAATAAGTGTAGATAGTGGAACACTCTGTTGTGTAACAAGAATGTTATTTCTGTGTGCCGATTGAGTGAAGATCTGGTTAATAGATATATTGCAGACAACCTGTGATGAACTTGTTGTGATACCGAGCAAAGCGAGAACAGAATATTTGCACTCTCACAACCAGAAATCATATAACCAAAACTGGTCTGCTTTCTCAGCTTTCTATTGTTCCTTTCTAACTAGTTTGTACTCCTCACTCTTTTCTAATTAATCTTTTTACATTTGTGTAACCCCCTGCACATCAGTGGCGTTTCCGCCTTGCTCGGGGTGAAATGATTAAAAAAAAATAATGAATATATGAAAATCCGAAGAAGCAATACCTGGTGAAAATGGTGAGTGGGGCAATAAAAGCGTTGATAAAGACCTGATGTTTTCAAGTAGGGGATAATGTTGGTTCATGTAGCTTCTTTTTAACTGAACATTATTGTAAACGATCCATTCCCCATCACCCGTCACAATTTACTTCAAAAAGTGCACATTTTCATTGTATCTTATAATCAAATCACAAATAGAAATGTTATCCAAAAATGATTATGACTCAAATGAAGTGGTACCCAAATATCTTATATATATGATCCCTTAATCTTAGTGTTTCATACAATACCATTGTGGAGTAATTTGCTTTTTTTCAATCATTGTCTTCATTAAGTTGTCATCTTTAGTCGGATTCTGCCTCAGCTTTCCTCATCAATAAAGCTATATTTACCAACTCTAAACTAAAAGAACAACTAACGTCTAATTTCTTGTGAACATCTTTGAATTTAAGAGCACATATCATTTTTATTTTTTGCCTTTGAGACATTTTTGCTTTTTCGGTTATAAAAAGAGCATCAATCAGTCAGTTAAGTGCCACTTTTTGGCGATCGTGTCTCTTTCGAGACATGACTGACTGGGCAGAAGATTATCCCGCAGTAGGTTGCCATTGCTTTCTGCGGTAGACTGGTTGCCAGCCAAGGCTATAGAACCCAATCTGTCCTGCTATTTAACCCATAACTGGAAGAAAGAGACGGATTAATACCTTTCCCAAGGGTATTTGCGCGTAAGTGAATACAATGGATTCAGCTGGAATTCGAACTCGGCTCCACGATTTCTCGTTTCGAACCGATATCCACAGCACCACAACACAAAAAGAGCATAAAGTTTCTAAAATGCGTCTTACAGTATTCTATTTTCATAGGAATGCAAAATTGATATAAACTGAGTAATGTTCAACTGTTTTTCTCAAGAAATAGTTTGCAATTTGCTGTAATCGGAAATGTAAGCATATCTGTCGATAAACTGTTTCGCCTTTCGGTATATGGTTTATTATTTCCTTCGATTTATTGTTAAACTGTTCATTCCATCTATCAAATCTACCATCCGCCCGTGCATTGAATACTGCTGCCATATCTGGTCGGGTGCCCCTGCTTTTCTCATCGGGCTTCTCGATAAGGTTCAGAGGAGGGTCTGTAATGTGATAGATACCGACTTGGCAGACCGCCTGCAGTCTCTCTCCCACCGGCGAGACGTGGCTTCGCTGTGTCTCTTCTATAAATACTTTCACGGCTTCTGCTCCGATGAACTTAGATCACTGGTGCCCCCTAAATACGAATTTGCACGAAATACTAGATTAGCAACTAGATCCCACCCTTTTACAGTGAAATCGATAAAATGCAGCCGTAACTTCTACTCCAACAGTTTCTTTCCTCGCACTTCCCGACTGTGGAATTCTCTTCCAAACGATTGCTTCCCCGACGGCTACAATCTCCAGGAGTTTAAATGTAAGGTCAATAGACACCTCCTAACACACTAACCTGCTCCCATTCTATCAAACACTCTTCCCATCTGCCCGACACTCATCCTCGCTATCCTTACTCATCTATCACCTTTCTCCTGACATTCCCTATGTCTATCCACTCCTTCTCTTTACCTTCCCCTATGTAGCCCCATGCGCAATAGTGGCAGTGGAATGCCTTGCTTGGGGTGAGATGATTAAAAAAAAAAAAAAAAAAATTCTCTAAAGTAGGCTGCTCGAAGCGAAGAAAGCAAACATTTTCTCAGCAAGCATTTATTATATCTTGCATATGTTACTAGGACCACGGTACATTGCACATAATCACTATAGAGATTGATTCTACCGTTGTACAGGCGCATATAAAATTATCCGGAAACAAACGCGACTTAAGGCGATAAGACACTCACCTGAACATCAGCCAAAAAACAGGTCCATCTATGTGGAATTGTTTACGAGGTAAATATCGTTTCATCAACGGAATTATGCAATGGAAACTCCTGATCATATCACTGAGCTAAACTTTGGCCTGTTTTTATGTGTACCGCTTTGGCATTGGCGTGCTGCAAGTCTTTTAAACAAACGTCCCGATTTCTTTCTGAGGAGAGCTTCTTTTAGTCACTCAAATCTATTGTGGTGTAATAGGTTGCAGCTCTAAAACAAGAAATCAGAGAGCCGAGTTAGAAACCTAGTTGAATTCGTTACATTTGCTTACGCGCCAGTACCCATGGACAATTATATTAATCTATCGCTTCTAGCCCCAGCTATAGTTTTAAAAGCATGACAGATAAGATTCTATAGACTTACGCAGAAAGTAATGACAACCAATTTTCAAAAAAGATATTATATTTAAATACCTAGGAAGTGTTCTAACAGTGTTCTAGGAAGTGTTCTAACAGGAGATGGAAAATGCGACACAGAGATCCGAAGGCGAATTGGCATGGCAAAGGACGCGTTCCGTAAGCTGAGTAAAGTACTAACACACAGCAAAAGTCCACTAGAAATAAAGAAAAGAGTGCTGGATTGCTATGTGATATCAGTTCTTCAATACGGCAGTGAATGCTGGACAATATCATCTAAAATGACGACAAAACTTCAAGCAGCGGAAATGTGGTTCTACAGAAGGATGCTGCGGATATCGTGGACTGAACATGCAAGCAATGATGAGGTGTTAGAAAGAATGGTAACAAAAAGGAAATTAATACTTAGCATCAGGAAGAGAAACTGAAGTTCCTGGAGCATGTAATAAGAAAGGAGAGCTTAGAGAAATTGATACTGAAAGGCCAGATAGAAGGAAAAAGAAACAGAGGAAGGCAGCGGATAACAAATTTGCAGGGCCTTATTAGGTGGATGACGGAACGGGGGTTGTGAGGTGCAACAGGAGCAAACATACTAAGAGCCACAATTGGTTAGGGAGACGTGGAGAATCATGATCGCCTACGTCCTGAAGGGACAGGGCACATAGTAGAAGAAGAAGAATTCTACGCAGTCAGTCATGCTTCGATTGCACCAAAGTGTATCACGTATGGCATTAAACTGACTGACTGAATCTATCGTTACATTTAGATAATTATTTTTTTATCGAACATTGATTAATCTATAAAAACTCTGGTACATATCTTTCTGTATTGCTCTTTCTGAAAACATTAGGCACGTAAATATTTCTTTCTTTATTCATCAGAATTTGGGTTATAAGTTTTGTCATATATGTTTCTTTTTGTGGCTCTATTTATTTTATCTACCCACATCTTTTCAATCATGGTATTTCACTCCTGACCAGACATCTAGACTTCAGACACTTTCTCACCGATGTGATGTGGCTTTCCTCTGTTTTTTCTACAAATATTTTAATGAAAACTGTTCTGACGAGCTTTGTTTCCTGGGTTTCCAGTACATGATTTTAAGCGTACAATTAGGTTGGCATTTCACTCTAACTAGCTTACTATGAAAATAGCAAAATGCAACCACCACTTCTACAATGAGTTTACTTTCTCGAACTTCCTTCCTTAAACTACACTCTTTAAAAATTTGTATATGACATCAATCACCATCTTATGTTTCTTCTCTCTCCTTTCTCCAATCAATTGTCATCTTCTGTTTTCTTGAATCCTGTTCAACATTTATCCTTTCTTCAATTCCCTCTATTCTCAGTTTTCTTTTTTTTTAATTATACACACTGTAAGCCCCTGGATATTAGTAGCCTTCTCTCCTTGGAGTGAAATGGATAAAAATAATTGTCACTAAACAGTACTTTCATATTCCTGTCGTTCACTGGTAATATTCTGCCATCAATTTACATATGTCATTAAATACGTTTTCTTTCTTCATTTAAATATTTAAATTCTTCAAGTCCAATATCCACATTATGTTTCTTAAATTTCAACTCTCTCTATCAGATCCCAATTAATATGAAGTATTGAGGCGTAAAATTAAAATAATCTGGCCGTAGGAGAGAATTAGTTTGCAAGGATTGATTATTAACTAAAGCAAGATTATGCGCGTGAAAACATCTACTCACGGATCAATTTCTTTTCACAAGCAGTGTGTTTTGATGCACTAAATGAGTTAATACAACAGCAAGGTACATGTACCGCCAATCGCGTTAGAAAAGATAATATTTAAGTTAATACAAAACAAGAAAAGTGGTGAAACAGTGATGAACAAACATAGAAAATTCGCGAAAAGTTTTATCAGACAAGATTATTTAACACCGCACTCGTTTCCATATAATTTTTTCACATTCATTTCGCCTTACGATTTGCTATGAGTTTTTACAAGCCCCACCTCATACACACAAAAACAAATATATATATATATATATATATATATATATATATATATATATATACGCATCGTTCATTCAGTAATGAATTAGAACACTCTAACTACTGGCGTATGTATACATGGTATATTGCACGCTAAAAGTTTGCCTCCTTCTATCGAGCGCTCATAGCTCAGGGGAAGAATCCCCTTGACTGACGCCAATTCGGTCGGATTTTAATCCTGGATAAAAGCAATCGGATGTCTAATATTACGGATGAGCTGTGATACAGCGAAGCAGATCTATCTGAGGATGACTTTTTTAAGGTTTCACACCCTGATTGAGCACTCTGTAAGAATGGTAAATTTTGAAAAAACAGTAGCTACTCTAGCATCTACGTATCGTTCATTCAGTAATTAATTGGAGCACACTAATAACTGGCGTATGGATACATTGTATATCACATGCTAAAAGTCTGCCCCACTTCTTCCAAGCGCCCATAGCTCAGGGGTAGAATCGCCGACTGACGCCAAATCGGTCGGGTTTCAATGCTGGTTAAAAACAATCTGATGTCTAAACGTACTGATGAGCTGTGAAACAGCGAAACATGTCTGTCTACGGATGAATATATATATTTATTTAAATCCTTCACGTTTTATTTTTCAGGCTGTTGTACTTAAAGCCATTAAGAAAAACACTATAGTTTTTCTCATTTCTTTAATTTTCCCAAGTATTTTCAGTCTCATTCATGATCATTTTCAGGAGAGAATTTCTTTGGAAAATGTTATTGTTTTGACAGTTAAATATTTGATTGACAGATACTTTAACTTTTGTCTTAGCAATTCACTCCTAAAGATGACCTATAATATGGTGGAGGGATTGCTGCCTTTACTTTTTCGCAACAACTACAATGAATGAAATCTCTGAATTTACAACCTGTGGATGATTGTTTGGTAGCATATCATACTTCTGCTATCTGTTAATCGCATTTATGAGAAATGTAGCTTGTTCTGTAAATACCTTCTTTACTATAATCAAATGATATATATATATATCGGTATTATGGCGGAGCTTATCAAGAACTGAATAGTTAGCAAATAATATATTCCATTATGAAATTATACGGAAATTTACAAAATTACTATTAACCGACATATTTATTTAAATTTATTTATTTAAACATTATTTTTAACTGATACTAGCATTTGAGTGCATAGACTGCTATTTGTTTCCCTATAATTCAGCAATACATTTTTATTATCTACCGGGCTAGGTGTTAGAAAAATCTTGTTTGGAAAATATCTATCTTCTTTTTTTTTTTTTAATCATTTCACCCCGAGCAAGGCGGAAACGCCACTGATGTGAAGGGGGCTACATAAATGTAAAAAGATTAATTAGAAAAGTGTGAGGAGTACAAACTAGTTAGAAAGAAACAAAAGAAAGCTGAGAAAGCAGGTGCGATGACAGATACATAGGTAGAGAGAAAGGGAAGTTTATACGGGGGTTGGGAGAGAGCTAGAGTGCAGTGGTTAGTAGATGAGTATTGACTTTGCATTTAAATTTCTGGAGGTTGTAGCCGTTAGGAAAGCAAGAATACGGCAGCGAGTTCCACAGGCGGGAAGTGCGAGAGAAGAAACTGCAGGAGTAGAATTGTCGTCTGCATTTGGCTAACCTGACTGTGAATGGGTGGGACCCACTTGCCAGTTTGGTTGCACGAGTAAACAACTGCTGGGGAGGCATCAGTGACTTAAGTTCGTCTGAGCAGAAGCCATGAAAGTATTTATAGAACAGACAAAGGGAGGCCACATTTCGACGATGGGGAAGTGGCTGCAGTCGAGCCGCCAGATCAGTACCTATCACATTACAGACTCTCCTTTGGAGCCTGTCAAGAACACTAAGGAGAACGGCAGGGGTACCTGACCATAAATGGCAGCAGTACTCCATGCACGGACGGATGGTTGACTTGTATATATGCAGGATGGATTCAAGTGGAAAAAACATCCTGGATCGACATAGTGATCCAACCTTCTTAGCAGTAGATTTTGCTATGGATTCAATATAGTGGTTCGATTTGAGGTCTGAGGACAGGGTAAGTCCGAGGAGGCGTAGTGTATTACTCTCCGGGAGAATCCCTTGGTCCATGCTTATGGGAGGCAGGAGAGGTTGCCTGTAATGGTTGACAGACAACAGCTTGGTCTTAGATGAATTGAAGTTGACAAGCCTCTTCTTGCCCCAGTTCACCACAGAGTGTAGACCTCGTTCAAGATCAGCTGCTAGATTATGTCTGTCCGCCACGAGAATTTTCTTACTGGTGCGGGAGTATATTGTAGTGTCATCTGCGTAGATGCCTACTTGGGACTTGATCTCATCTGGGAGGTCGTTGATGACAATAAGGAAGAGCGTCGGGCCCAGGATAGAGCCCTGAGGGACACCAGGATTCATGCTGTAGGAAGAAGATGCACGCCCATTCAGAACGACCTTCATTTTGCGGTTATTTAAGAAAGATTGGATTAGGTCAAGCAGGCGACCGGTAATACCATAACCGCGTCGTTTGCATAGGAGGACAGAGTGCCAAACCATGTCGAAAGCCTTGGAGATGTCCAGAGCAACCGCGCGAGCCTCGTCAGACTCATCAAGGGCCTGTAGCATGTACTCCGTTACGGTTGTTAGCAGGTCGGCCGTGGACCTGGCAAAGCGGAATCCACATTGTCTATCAGAGAACAGTTTGTGGGCGGTGAGATGATGAATTATTTCAGCATTGATTATAGACTCGAATACTTTCCCGAATATCCCAGCAGGATTCGAACCTGCATACCTACTTTACAGGAGAGATGACATCATTAGATCCGGTGTGTTTTATCGCTCAACCACAGAAGATATCATGGTAGTCAAAGAAAGAATGATGCTTTTTAAACAGATATTTTCCTGGTTTCGTTTCGGAAAAACTATTTCGGCCCGGGATCGTATCCTAATGCAAACAAACGTAACCGAAGACTATTTTACGAAATTACGTGGAAATTTAGGAAATTAGCATTAGCCGATATATTTATTTAAATTTATTTGTTTAAACAGTAATTTTAATGGATATTCGTATTTGAGTGGATAGTCTTTTTTTTTCTAAAAATAATATTTGAACATATAAATATGGGTGTATGCCGGTTCGAATCCTACCGGAAGATATATATTTTCCAAACAAGCTTTCACGAACATCTAGGTCGGTGGATAATCAAAATGTACTGTTTAATTACAGCAAGGAGAAACAAATTATTCACTCAAATACGATTTTCAATTAAGAATAATATTTAAACAAATATATATTCCATAATGTATAATCTAATTTGTGATAATATTAATTTTATAATACGATTTTATTCCAGCCTTGGTAAAAAATAAAATCTGTTACTATTTTTCTAGCATTCTATTTTTTTAAGCATGTACAATATTTAAAGTCACCAGTATATTGACAGGGGGATTTTGTTTGCTCTAAGAATATCGTCCTTCTGTCAATAGACTCTCAGGAATCAATCTCAATTTCACTTTCACCCAAAATCTGACAGTCAATCCTCGCCTACTTCCAGTTTCCAAGGCTGATGTCACTGTTGCTCACTTTCCTCTCCCAAGTGATGTGCGTGCCTAACAACGCGTAATGGCGTTAGTCCGATCCTTTACCGTCTTCCACACGAAGAGCTTCACTTAAAAGGTACTGACCGGTTCATGGCTGAATAGCACTATAGCCGGCGATCCTTTAACAAATTCACTTTCTTCTTCTTCACACATTCTTCCAAGTAACGACCTTGTTGTAGCTGGCCATCAATGCAGAAAATGACGGACCCATTTTTGTTAATGCACACAAGAAAGCAGGGAAAAGGTCGACACGAATGCACGTAACGCATGTTGACAATACAGCTTCATTTTGTTTTGACCAAGTAATATATTCATGGTTTAGATTGAGAAGTTTTCAGCGACAAAATTCTTTGAAAATAATCATGAAATAAACAGTAAGTAACATAAAAACGATGCAAATCTTTGTTTACGTCTTATGCTAAAACCTAAGGCATGAGAAGATTTTTCTTTTTTCTTTTTCTTTATTAAATTGTCTGTATTATTTTTATTAATGTATTCTCTATAAAAGTGTTCTTTATTATCCTTTATTAAATATTCTTTGTTATTCTTTCTTAAAATATTTCTTGTTATTATTTATTAAAGTGTTTTTATTATTTTCTCTTTAAATATTCTGTGTTATTCTTTATGAAAGCAACTTTTATTATCCTATATTCAAGTATTCTTTATTATTCTTTTTCAAGTATTTTTTATTAGTCTTCATTCAAGTATTCTTTATTATTCTTTATTCGAGTATTCTTAGTTATTCTTTATTCAAGTATTCTTTATTATGCTTTATTCAAGTATTCTTTATTATTCTTCATTCAAGTATTCTTTATTAATCTTTATTCAAGTATTCTTTATTATTCTTTATTCAAGTATTCTTTATTAATCTTTATTCAAGTATTCTTTATATCCTTTATTAAAGTATCTTCTATTATTCTTTATTTAAATATTTATTATTGTTCTTTATTAAAATATTCCTTATTATTTTTATTAAAAGATCTTTTATTATTCTCTATTAAAATATCTATTATTATTTTTTATTCAATTATTCTTTATTATTTTTTATTGAAATATTCTTTATTATTCTTTAATAAATTATACTTTATTATTCTGTAAACATAGAAAAATGGCTCAAGTAGGGATTTACATGTCCTGTTCTTTTTCTTAATATTTTCAATTTTACTGTAGGAGTTTCATTGGTTTCTTTTAATTGACAATAGTATAAAGAAAGTGATTTGCTATTGCAGTAAGTTTTATTATTAAAAGATAAGGTGCTGATAATAACTGTTTTTAAAAGGGTTTCTGTTACATACGATATTTTTTTTACTGTAGGATTTTCTATGGCAGAAATAGAGCATAGGTTGACCATACAGCCAGTTAGCCACTTCTAAGATATAGGTTAGTTAGATATTTGGAAGTTATATATATATATATATATATATATATATTCTAATCATATACTGTTAAACATAAGAGACAAGGAATGTCTATTATGTTTAATCACGAGCCGTTCTAAAAATCGTATTTGGACTTTAATTTCAAGTGAAATTAAAGACAAAATTTCTCCAACATTCAGATAATTTTTTATTAAGTTGATTCTAAGCTTTCGGCTTACATGAGACATCTTCAGAGAGGTTACAAGGACGTTAACATAAAAACATCCACCATCAGCGACAACTTTATTTTGTGTTGACATAAAATTTTACTAATCAACGATAACAGTTACCAAAAATAGCAAACGCAGTTCGTAAATTTGTAATGCAGTTCTATGATGTCACACTGCGTGAGAGCTCAAAATGATAACAGAGCCATATATTTAAATGCAAATATATTTTCTATATAATTGCCTTACGTAAACACCGTGAATCGCTAACGGAAAGCAGAAACTGAAATCATCAGGGTATGCTTTTTTTTTGTTTTTTGGTAATTGAGTGGAGGTACCTAAATTCGTAGTTTCTTTCTTCTGCTTGACTACAACCTCCATCTCATAGGTGATAAAAAAATGACAAATCTGATTTTCTCAACGATTTTCTATAAAAAAATTACTTATTTTTTATAATTTGTTTCTCGGTGAAAAAAAAATACGCATATTTCTTTTATACACATAAAAGAAATATGCGTATTTTTTTTTTCTTTCAAATGTCCGTCTTTAATTTTCGTAAGCGGGAAGGAAATATAGATGTTGAGTCAAGGATAATATTTTTTCAGATGTTTATAAAAATCTGTGAGCGTCTTTAATCTGGGCGACAGAGACATTTTGGCTGTACTCTGGAAGCGTTACTTAAACGAATGTTTACACTGACCAGGACGATAAAAGCGAGATAGGAGCTTGTCAATCTAAATTCCATTTGTCAGATCCTGCTTTGATGATTGCGGGATGTCACTGTGTTTTGTCTAACCACACATATCGACGTAAATCAGGCGCGATGCATAAGACCGAAGAGTTCAATAATGTCGTTTTTTGTCATTCTAAGTAACTTGTGAATCTTCAATGATACACTTTTGGGTTGTAAAAGGAATCAGATTCCCTTTTTCTATATTTGAAGGAATACGTTTCATTGCAAAATTTTTAATCAGCCGCGGGCGAGTAAAGCAATAAATTTGATGGCCCAATTACGTTTTTAACCGACTCAGACGATCGGGCGAGTGAAATCTCAAAGGCTATATATATATATATATATATATATGTTGTGATGGGTAATTTTCGGTGTGTTTTGTTTATTTTTTAATTTTGCATGAGCATTTGTTTGTCTTTGATTTTGCCAATTGTGCAGTATATTAGAGTCTGTTGCCACTATGGCGGAATTAATTCAGCAAGTATCTTGTAAGCGCTATGTTAGACTGTTTAGAGTTTGCACTGAAAACTTCATTACGAATATTTTAGAGTGTGTTGGGTGTCACTCTGAAGACAGTGCAAAGGATTCAGAAAGAGCTGAACAATATATTCAATCAACATCATAGTTTTGCAGTAATCACTACAGATGGCGAAGTTTATATGTCTATTCGTCTTCCTACAAAGCCGCAGACTACATCAAGGTCTACATCAAGTGCCCTTATGAACCAGTGCTGCCCTAAATTAAGACAGTGGCTACTGGAAGGATCTATATTTGAAAACAATACCAGTCATAGATATTAAACAATTTATGCGACCATATCACATTTTACATCTGGTCACCTCTAGCCGGACTGCAACCCAGTTCAAAAATTATTTGAGGGCGCAGTTGAGCAATAAATCAACAAAAATTCTTTTAACTTCAGTTATAAACTAAATAGTTAACCATTCTCATTCTGATAGGCGAACTATGTCATCATGTGAACTAGAAACGCAAATATTTCAATAAAATAACGAGGATATCGTAAACTCTCACGAAGACTCAAAATAAGAGAGATTTCAGAACAACAGAAAAAGACAGATAGCGTTTCTGCGACGTGTAATGAGGAAGCAAGGCTTGGATACTCTGATACTCACAGGTCAGATAGAGGGAAAGAGAGACAGTAGAAAACAGCTGATAACATATTTGAATGGTCTGAGCTGGTGGATGAGTGCGGGGTTTGGGTGAGCTAACCGGAGAATGCGTGCTATGAGCTACCAGGTATAGCAAGACGTGGAAGGGGCTGGAAAATGATGAAATCGACCTAGCGAAAACATATTATATCACAAAGGATAGTTAATGACGAAACGCAGGGTTTCACCTTTTTGTATTGAAAATTAATTTATTTAAGTATTAAGCAGTTATTAGTTAGAATCAAATTTGAGCAGTAAGCAGTTGCATCAAAAAGTTCTCAATACATATCTAGCAACATAAACCAGATGGCCGCCAAGAAGAAATTCAGGAGAATATATGGTAGTTTGGAGGTGGTCCATGTAGCGAATGATGATTTTACTGAATGAAGTTACTTTTTAATATTTTAGGATATTTAGGGAACATTTCGGTAACTATTTCTGTTAAAACGAGTTATAAGTGTAATTTTCATTTTTTCTGTTTTTATTCGAAATTTCATCTCTCGCACTCCTGTAGATAGTCAGATAGTTGATTTTCTAAGGTGTGGCACAAGGCCGAAAGTATGGGGTACCCAGTGAGGTTCGAACTCACTACTCATTTGTAATAGTTTCGAGCAATAGAAGCTTGCTAACCATTACATCACACTAAGTTGCCCCTGTAGGTAGACAGATGCATTATGAGCCACCTAGATAGATATATAGATAGCTAATCAGAAATATATATAGTCATCCGCAGACAGATCTGTTTTGCTCTATCACAGTTCATCAGTTCAGTTAGACTCCGATTGCTTTAACCCAGGATTGAAACCCGACCGAATTGGCGTCAGTCGGCGATTCTATCTCTGGGCTATGGGCGCTCGGTAGAAGAAGGCATACTTTTTAGCGTGTATATTATCATTATACACGCCCAATATATATATATATATATATATATATATATATATATAACGGAAAATGAATTTCTGTTATGTTTAATCATGTGCCATGCTAACCATCGTATTTTTTTGTTTCGACTGACATGATCCAACTTCAGGATTGTTAACTTTAAGACAACCACCATCAAGCCTAGAACCAGCTCAATAAAAAAAATATCCCCATTTTGATCATTTTTTGTTTTCATTTCTAACAGGAATAAAGCCAAAATACGATGTTTAGAACGGCACATTATTAAGCATAATATATATTCATTTCCGTTATATTTAACAATATAGGTTTGATAATTTTCAGCTGCTTCAATACACTGTATATGTATATATATATACATTTTTAAGCACTTAGTAGATAGAGTCTATTTAGACCAGTAATCAGTTGTATTCAAAAGTATAAGATAGATAGATAGATAGATAGATAGATAGATAGATAGATAGATAGATAGATAGATCATAGAAAAAGCTTTGATAGATAATTTATCATTTATTTCATTAAAACATTTTCTGTAATATTTGACAAAGGTAACTTGCGTAAGATTTAATAATTCCCTTTTTATATTCCCATCTATATCTGTAATTTCTTGTCCATATCAGGGAAGTTATTACGATAACAGTTCAATTAAACACATTTAATCAACTGACATAAAACGATCAAACGCTGCCTATGAATAAAATAAACACTCATCAAGTGAACTTTAAACGCAAGTAAAAATAATGGAGCGATGAAGCATTGAAAATAAACTACCTCTCACCAATAAACTCCCATCAAATTTAGGAAGAAACATACTGACTACATTTCAATAAAACATAACGAACTCTCACATCAAGACTCAAAAGGAAGCGAGATTTGAAATTGATGAAACCGTAGTATCGAAAAAATACTATATCATAAACGATAATTAAAGTCGAAACGAAGGCTTTCAGCAATGTTTTTCGAAAACCGCGTAAATAATCTGTTTCATAAAAAAATAAATAATAAAAAGAGAGCTTTTAACCACACTTGTAACTATATATATTTTAAATGTGATGTGAATGCGTGTGCACGCGCGAACTTGCATTCTTCTGAGTGAAGATTTTCAAGTTTATTTCTTCTTCCATTTCAATATCCGTTTCGTGGATTATGATCAGGTTCTTAATTTTAAATACCTCTCATTGACTGCAATATACGAGGTGACGAGTTCAACATTCTTGTTTTTATTGTAAATCAGCTCAGTATTAATAATATATTTTAATAATTTGAGATTTTGAATGAAAGACCTACAAAATAATATCAAAAAGACTTTAATTTCCCAGGGACATGAATTTTTCTCTAATCTTATCAAAAATATCTCTTGCAACTTCGACATGATTTAATTGCAGAATCTGTCGAGACTTCTAAATTTTCTCATAATACCGGCTATGTTCCATTCTACCTAGAGCATGGATTACAGACATTGTAATGTTTTTTTCAGATTGAGTTATTTTGAATAATTTAATCAATAAAAGTTGTAAGAAATACAAAAATATAAATATTTTACAAGTGTTTTTTTTTTTTAGAAAAGAGCGATGTTGCACCAGCTAAGGTAAACAATGTAGTCTGTATTTAGTTATTTTTCACCTTGATTTATTTGTAAAAAAACTTTTGTACAATTTGTACAGAATGAAAAAGATACAAGATGCCCCAAATAGCATCTTGACATATTTGGCAAAGACATAAGAGTAATCAAGAATCTATACTGGCAGCAAACTGCCTGCATACAGAAAGGAAACGAATTTAGAAAATATACAAATATTGACAGGGCGTAAGCAAAGAATGTGCCTTTTCAACTGATCTATTCAACTTGTACAGCGAGACTATTCCGAAAACCCTTTATAAGTTATACAATGATTCGTCATTGGCGGCCAAAAACTGCAAAACATACGATACGTAGATGATACAGTTCTGGATGCTGACACAGAAAGAAAGCTACAAGACCTCCTAAAAGGTAGACGAAGAAAATCGAAGCTACAAATGAACAACAAATAAAATACAAGAAAACCGAATGTATGGTCATCAACAAACAGAAGAGCTCATAATACCAATTTGTGGATACTAAAATCAAGCAAGTACAAAATTTTAAGTACTTGGAAAATGTTCTAACGGAAGACAGAGAATGCGACACTGAGATCCGTAGGCAAACAGGAATGGCCAACGACGCATTCCAGAAACTGAACAGATTATTGAGAGACATGAAAATTTCGCTAGAAACAAAGAAGAAATTGCTACGTGATGTCAGTTCTTCAATATGGTCGTGAATGCTGAACAATAAATCCAAAGACGAAGAAAACACTTGAAGCAACAGAAATGTGGGTCTACAGAAGAATGCTGCGGATATCATGGATCGAACATGTGAGCAAGGATGAGGTATTGGAAAAAATAGAAACGAAAAGGAAATTAATAGTGAACATCAAGAAAAGACAGCTAAAGATCCTAACATGTACTGAGGAAGCATGGCTTAGATAGTCTGAGACTCACAGGTCAAATACAGGGAAAGAGAGACAAGGAAAAGCAGCAGATCACATATCTGAATGGCCTGAGCAGGGGATAACAAAGAGGGTTTTAGGTGGGGTAACAAATAAAAACGTGATAAAAGCTACCAGTGATAGGGAAAGATGGAAGACCCTGATCGCCTACGTCATGAAGGGACATGGCACATAAAATAAAAATAGTAAAATTGAGTATACACGTTCAAAATTTCATCTGACCTGACCCAAATATTGCAAAATTATGTGCAATACCTTCACAATTATAAACTAAACATTAGTATATGAGTATAATTTACCCCTTGCATTAGTTATACTTCATACATTGTTGGCGACATATCTGTTTTAAATTAATGAAAGTACTTTATTAGTAACAAATTTATTGCAAACCATATTATTAGTACAACAATAACAGTACATTTCCAGATGACCTGTTGGTAGTAATATTATTTGTGGGAGAGGATTTATGCCTAAATTTAAAGTTCAAGGGCAAGTACACCACAGAAAGAGAGCCTCAATTTTTTTGACTTTATTTGTCTGATTTGGTTCAACAGGTTCAAAAGACAGTTGACGCCACGAGAGTTATAAAAATGACGTAAGATGCAGGATCCCCTTCATGAAAAAGAACAGTTATTTGAAAAGATTTAAATTTACTTCATAATCATCAGTCAGTCAGTCATGTGAGTGCCATACGTGATACACGCTTGGGCGATCATGTCTCGAAAGAGACATGACTGACTGGGCAGAACATTATCCCGCAGTAGGTTGCCATTCCTTTCTGCGGTAGACTGGTTGCCGACCAAGGCTATAGAACCCAATCTGTCCTGTTATTTAACCCATAACTGGAAGAAAGAGACGGATTAATACCTTTCCCAAGGGTATTTGCGCGTAAGTGAATGCAATGAATTCAGTTGGAATTCGAACTCGGCTCCCCGATTTCTCGTTCCTAGCCGATGTCCAGTGCACCACAACGCACATCACCATTCGTTAAATACAAGATTTTTATAGATGCTAAAAGATCTCAAATAAGTATTCTCGACATTTCGATGCAACACAAAATGCAATAAAGTTGCATAAATAATTACAGGAGGATATCTTATATTTGATATTTTTCGTCAAGGTCAAGATAATATATATACTGTTTTAACATACCTCCTACTGTTTATCAACCGCGAAGATGAGTATCATTCTTAATTTTTTCTAAATGGGGGAAACCCCAATAAGACGGTTTCATCTATGACTTTTATGCTTTCATCTTATTATTTTAATAATATTCACGGAGCACAAAGCATTTTCAACCAGTTTGTTTTAGAAATATATCTAAACATTTTTATCAATGGAACTTTGTCTCTGTGTGTGTATGTGTGTGTCAGTGTGTGTGTGTGTGTGTGTGTGTGTTCGTTACCTATAGACTCCGAAATGGCCGAACCGATTTTTTTGAAAATTGACACAGTTGTACTATGAGCGTCTGCGAGTGTTCTTAGCTAGGTTTTGTGTCGAGGTACCCCTGATAAATATCGAAAACATAATCGAAGAAATCGGGTTATAGAAGGAGTGGTCCGATTTACACTCATAGACAAAGACATAAGAAACGATATTAAGAAGTCTCAAGGTTGCAGTTCTTACAATAGTGCAGAAAATCGATAATATATATATATATATATATATATATATATATATATATATATATATATGAAAGACAAGGTGTTTGTGTGTATAAGTTTTGTGTCTAGTAATACTTTTTTCTTTTCGTGTATCAAGATTCATTGGGATTTTTTTAAGGGTAGGGTCCCCAAGTCCTACCCTGATATTTAACCCATAACGTGAGGGAAGGGACGGATTAATACCTTTTCCTAGGGTATTTGCGCGTAAGTGAATGCAATGAATTCAACTGGAATTCGAACTCGGCTCACCGATTTCTCTTTCCGAGCCGATATCCACTGCATCACAACGCACATCCGTCACTACACGCTTACAGCACCTTTGTCATGGAAAGTATGTAAATCAAGAAGATAAGAGATGGCAATTGACTGTTTATTTAAATTCCTGGAGATGTTAGCTGTCATGGAAGCAAGTATATCGAAGGGAATTCCATGAAAGTTTGTTTAGCAGTTCAAACCCAAGATGTAATGATATGCATTAGACATTATGTGTGTGCAAATTCATTTAGAACATTCACCTGTAATCCCAATTGTAAAGAAAATAATGCTGAACTTATCCTCGGTCAAAAACCACAGAAAAAATGACCTAAATGCAACGGTTATTTAGATTAAACGTCATTAATTTAATGGAAAAAAATAAAACAGGGAAAGTTTTTGGTGACGTAAGATGCTATATGTATACCTGCGAATGGCAAAACGATGTCTTCCAAACTTACAAATTGTAATATGATTCAAGTTATAAATTAACACTAGCCAAGTGGATTATATAATATCTGCAGAACTGATAGACTACTTAAATACAAGTACCGACCCCAAATAATATTCAAATAAATCATTTGATATATATATATATATATATATATATATATATATATATATATAAATGTAAGGTCAATAGACACCTCCTAACAAAATAAATTCCATTCTTTCAAATACTCTTCCCACCCACCCAACTATCTATCACCACCCCCTTCTGACATTTCCTATATCTAACCACTCTTCCTATTTACCTCCCCCTATGTAGCCCCAAGCGCAATAGTGGCAGTGGAATGCCTTGCTTGATGTGAAAGGATTAAAAAAAATTATATATATATATATATATATTAGTATATTGATTAAGCTGAGTTGTTATTAAAAACAATAATATATTTACAAAAATCACTAAACAACATATCACTGAACGTATTGGAATTTGAACTCCACATTAGAAAAATCTACGCGTCTTTTGAGGCTAACCACGAGTCGACAGATGTTTTGGCATCTTCATGAAAAATAAAATTGCAGATTAGCCAGGTCATGTACCATCGATCGGATCAAGTGATAATCAGATAGGGCAATGTCTGATGAATACGGCAGTTGGGGTAAGACTTTCTGTTTAATCGTTTCCATGTAGGTTTTTTACCCGTTAAGCAAAATGTGGCCTAGTGTGCTCATGTTTAAAAATTTATTTTGTCGTTTCTCTGCTCGTATATAGCGGAAGTTATTTTATAATGTTTTACTCAAACGCACCAATTGTAGCCAATCTTCCTTGATGATTTCGGTCGGTTTGAGGAACTCATAATAAACTACTCCCAGCTGATAACACCAGATGCAGAGCAGAAGCTTCGAACTGTGGATACTCGGTTTTGCCGCCGATGTTGATGCATGGCCGGCCTTACCACACCATCTTCTACGCTTAGGGTTATCGTAATGTATCCACTCTCATGGCTAGTCACGATACGATGCAAAACAACATTTTCTATTCTACCACTGAAGCAGCTGTTAACACGTGACAAGACGCCATAAGACGACTCTCTACTTCAACTCATCAACATAATTGTTAATGCTTTCAAATGTTTCGAAATTGTTGTGTGATCAAATTCTAATGATTCTGCAAGTTCGGCTTGCACCTACACTTCTTTTCGTAGCACCAGAGCGTTCTTTATCTTCAACATCAAAATCATTATTTTTTTAATCGTCCAAACCAGTCACTGCATGTTGTTTCCGACAGAACATGGTTTTCGTAAGTCCCAACAAGGATTCTGTTTGCTTCAGCTACTGATTTCTTTTGAAATAAGTAGTGCATTAAAGTGAGGATGTGCATTGTGGTGCAGAGGATATCGGCTTGGAACGAGAGATCGGGGAGCCGAGTTCGAATTCCAGTTGAGTTCATTGCATTCACTTACGCACAAATACCCTTGGGAAGGTATTAATCCGTCTCTTCCCTCCAGTTATGGGGTAAATAGCAGGACAGGTTGGGTTCTCTAGCCTTGGCTGGCAACCAATTTATCGCAGAAAGCAACCTACTGCGGGATAATGTTCTGCCCAGTCAGTCATGTCTCCCTCGAGACATGATCGCTCAAGCATGTTTCACGTATAGCCATAACTGACTGAGTGCAGTAAAATCTTGCGCAAATTTTTTGGTACGGAATCTAACATGTATAACGCTATGAAAAACAAAGTGGGTTACACTTCGACGAAATGTCATACACAGAATTTTAAGTTTCCTTTTCAGTGCTTTCCCATCGATTATATAGTATACTATATATTATTATATAGTAATTTTCTAAGCGCAGCTAAGGTGTGGCATAAGGCCGGATGTATGGAGCACTCACTGAGTATAGAACTAAACCATAATTTAGTTAGCGTGATTAGATAACCATTACACCACATCGAATACACGCACACATAGAAAATACAAACACGCACACACGCATATATATATATATAGCTTTGTATGTATATATATCGCGCTCGCAAATATATGCATATACTGAAAAGTTTGAAGTAAAAATATATTATGAATACTAAAAACATAGATCTTCGTAACAACTGAGTTAATGTTGATGCATAAAAAAACGAATAAACTACACATAAATTATAAATCTTAATGTGAATCTCTGCGGTCGTTTCTCTGTTTATCTTCGAAAATATTCGGAGAATACAAGATCAAAAGTCAATCGTTTTCAGAAAGAATACTTGATATCAATCTCCAGAAGAGCATGCGCAGAACAGTCGTATACCTAATAGTCGGCCATAATGTAGACTACGTCCTTTTTCAAAATTATTTATAGGATAAGTTACATTGCTACTCAAAACAAAGTTGCGATAAACATTTTATCAGAATTTTCTGAACGCATCTCACTTCATCACGACAGTGGATTATAAACTATACTCTTCAAGGTAGAACGAAACGAATAGTTATCTGTACAGCAGAAAAGAAACGAAAAAGATCATGAAACGGCAAGCCAAGAAAAAAGAAAAGGAAATTCAAAACGAAAATGATTAAAAGGCAAATGATTGAAAGGAGAGAAAAATGGATAAATGAAGAAACCTGGAAATAAAGTAAATAAATAAAAACCCAGATAGAAGATAAAAGTAAATACACCAAAACATTAGAAGAGAAGTAACAAAACTTAGACAAAAATGATAAGAAAAATTGGCTTACGTCCATATTAGGTTGAAGAACCAGTTCCCGGACGATCACCTAAGTTAAGTAACGTTGAGCAAGGCCCATACATAGATGAGTGATGGTTTGGTGATCTAAGGATCGATCTACAGGTGGTGTAAAGAATAATGGCTCGGAAATATTTATCAGAGAACCGATTTCAGTTGGGTTCGTTAGATTAGCGTAAATACCGATGAAAAAGATATTACGCCATCTCTTCTAGCCTCAGCTTTGAGTTAATTAATAAAACTTGTACAACTAAATCATTAATATCTACCCAAAATCTTATGATCTAAAAATATTTTTTTCACTTTATATAAACTGCAAATTTTGTTAAGTCGAAGAAAATAAATCAAACGAATTCAATTCTATAAACAATCTTATGTAGCTCTATCGAAGTATATATATATATATATATATATATATATGTATAGGTGTGTGTGTGTGTGTGTGTGTGTGTGTGTGTGTGTGTGTGTGTGTGTGTGTGAATAAAAATGGAGGAAAAGCTAATCTTCCACGACACGTCTCGTCCTCTGAGGAACTTTATTAAGGAAGATGTAAAAATTAATTCTGTTGCATGAGATTATATACAAAAGCAAGTATGCCTTTTTTATCATACATTAATGAACACTCTCAAATTCAAACATTAATAAACCAAAGGTATCCTTGTTCTTGTATATAAACACATGCGGTACTTTTTGGAAAGTGCCTGATACAATCGTTTGTGCAAAGCCTTATGAGTGAAATTGTGTAGACAGGACCCTTCGGGAGACGTCGATGGTTATGGAAGTCCGATGCCAAAGTAATCGTTTTGAGCGTACTGTCCATTAACAACAAAAAAAGAAACAAAAAAGACGTTACTACCTCTTCAAGTATACTATGTTATAGTAGAATAGTTGATAATATTTAACTATTTCGACTGAAAAAGAGTGATACCTTGATGCCAATCTAGGAGATATGATTGAGGAATAGATAAAAACGCTTCAGAAAGGATGCTATGAAAATACTCGCAGAAAAGAAAAAGGCAAACCACATTACGAGGGTGATAAAATGACTGAAAACGAGCTGCTAAGTCAAGATCGATTATATTGCAGATTTTATTTTAATGTTGTTTTTTTTGTAAAGTTCAAGAGATTAGCAGGATAACCTGACCGGCTATGGAAACAGTATTCAACGCACGGCAAATGGTAGATTTATAAATATGCAAAATGGATTCTGATGAGAAAAACATTCCTGGCTCGTCATAGTTAACCAAACTTTCCGGCAGTAAATGAGATTATAGATTCTAAGTTTTCAGTCCATTTGAAATTATTTAAAAGAATAAGACTAAGGAAAGAAAAGGTGTTGCTCTCTAAGAGACTAACATCCTCCATTTTGATGGGAGGCACGGAAGTTTCTCTATGTTCGTTAAAGTAGACCAGCTTCCTTTTAGAGGCATTAAAATTTACGAACCATTTCTTACTCCATTCAATTACAGATTGCAGGTCTTTTATATATATATATATATATATATATATATATATATATATATATATATATATATATATATATATATAGTCGAATGGTTTGTTTGTTTCAGTGATTGACCCAAAAGGTTTGAGTTCAATACCTAGACAC
Source organism: Ascarosepion bandense (assembly GCA_037127315.1). Lineage (NCBI taxonomy): Eukaryota > Metazoa > Mollusca > Cephalopoda > Sepiida > Sepiidae > Ascarosepion > Ascarosepion bandense. Next base: position 812,064 of record JBBBDQ010029504.1, read on the forward strand.
AGTAGCGGTGACCAAAACGTAAGAAAAATAACTAAGACGCCCAGAAGTCTCATGGCTCACGAAACGAGAACAATCTAACCCACTGGTCGAAATCAACGATTCGGTTCAAAATTACAGTTACCCGAAGAAAGTCGGAAAATACACTGGCCGTGTATATGATTGTACAGTATGTAAATACCTCATCTCAGAAATATATATATATATATATATATATATATATATATATATATATATATATATATATATATATACACGATTGTGTACCCCTGCCCTAAAAATGACGGCAAAATATTTAAGAGAATTATTGGCCCTTATCTCACAGGTTACCTACCGAGGGTAACAAAAAAGATATATGACGGTCTTTATTATACTAGAGAGCATATCTTAATGTATACTTAGGCACTAAACTTTCTTTCAAACATTCTCATTACATAAGTTTGAAAACGTAGATTTAATGTTTTATTTATTTTTCAGCATGAAACAAGGATGTGTTTTCGTCAGAACTATTCAACTTGTACAGCGAGACTATTTTGAGGACCCTAGATGCTTAGCCAGGATTTCACATCAGAGGCCATAATTTGAACAACATAAGTTACGCAGATGACACAGTGCTGATTTTAGACACAGAAAGGGAACTGCAAGACCTCCTACAGAAGGTAGCTGAAAAATAAAAGAGTACAAACAAACTGCAAGAAAACCGAATGCATAGTTATCAGCAAAAAGAGCAACACAAAATGATAAATACAGGTGGGGATTACTAAAATTCAGCAGGTACAACAATTTAAATACCTGGGAAATGTTTTAACAGAAAATGGAAAGTGCAACACATATGTTCGAAGGTGAATTTGCATGGCGAATGACGCGTTCCAGAAGCTGAGTAAAGCATTAAAAAACAAGAATCTTACACTAGAAACAAAGAAGACAGTACTACATTGCGATGTGATGTGAGTTCTTAAATATGTCAGTGAATGCTGGACAATATCATCAAAGATGAAGGGAAAACTTGAAGCAACTGAAATGTTGTTCTACAGAAAGATACTGCGGATATTTTCGACCGAGCATATGAGGTTTTGGAAATGATGGAAACGAAAAAGAAATTAATATTGAGCATCAGAAAGAGACAACTAAATTTCCTGGGATGTGCAATGAGGAAGAAGAGCTTGGAGACCCTGATACTAACAGGGCAGATAGAGGGAAAACAACATAGAAGAAGGCAGTGGATAACATATTTGAAGGGCTTGAGCAGGTGGATAACAGAACGGGGACTTTGATATGTTACAGGAGAAAGCTTGCTAAGAGCTACCAGGGATATGGAGACGTGGAAGGCAATGATCGCCTACGTCCTGAGAAGACAAGGCACAGAGAATAAAAATAATAATAAGAAGAAAGGGAACAAGAAGAATTTGTGACACTGCTAAGAATTTCTTATTTCGGTATCATCACGTGGGATGAGCTCAATTGATGTTAAAGTCATTACAGATTAACTAATCTAAGAATAAAGGTTTTAATTAACATTAATTTCGATTCAGAGCAACAGTTTTGTAATTCCCATCTTCCAGTATTCCACTGCTTACTGCTTGTAGTTACCATTATACATTGATCTCAGATATTTCTGAATTTTATAGCCATTTAAAACAGAATTTAAAAAAGGAGCTTTTTCCTTCTATAACAAAATTCAGTTAGTTAAGTGCCATACGCGAAACACGCTTGTGCGACCATGTCTCGAAAGAGACATGACTGACTAGGCAGAAGATTATCCCGCAGTAGGTTGCCATTGCTTTCTGCTGTAGACTAGTTGCCACCCAAGGCTATAGAACCCAATCTATCCTGTTATTTAATCCATAACTGGAAGGAAGAGACGGTTTAATATCTTTCCCAAGGGTATTTGCACGTAAGTGAATGCAATGAATTCAACTGGAATTCGAACTCGTCTCATCGATTTCTCATTCCGAGCCGATATCCACTGCACCACAACAAATATGTCTAAAAGATCTTAAGCTATGATAGGAAATTAGTATTTATTTTCTAAACTTAATGAAAAGAACACCCTAAATAAAATACATTGCGATTATATCATATTGTTTTGTCCTCACATTTGTTTCAAAATACATAACGACAACAACCCAACGGAAATGTATTTATTTATTTATTTATTTGCCTTCAAGCCATGTAACACAAATTTCCAGCTATACAAATTGTTTTACAATAACCTACCCACATAACGTCTTCACCTATCAAGTAGTTGCCAATGATCCGAGGTAATTTTTTTTTCTGAAAGAAAATTTGATGTAGTGTAATGAATTGGTAATATATATATCATGAACATTTATAGTTATTTAATAATATTATAAAATATTACGCATGTTTTTATTGTTTTTTAGACATATAATAGTTAGAATATATTTTTCAAGTGCTTGTGTCTATAGGCAGATTGAGATCAGAATATGGAATCTCCTATTAAAAATGCAATGTAAAGAAAGATGGGTCAGCTGAAGTACCTCTTGAGTAACTTTACTGCTATTTGGTACTGCACTCGACAGGGGCTCAATGTACATTAATTCTTTAAATAGGTTGGGTTATTCTTTATCCTTTATGCTGTATCTATGAATAACACGTGGATGTAGAGAAGATTACAGTTTTAGCATTACATATCATTGCTAATAAAATGAGTAGTAATATAAGCATATCAAATCTCAGTACTGAGAGACAGTCTCCCAAAGCCAAACCTTGATTTAGCATAACATTTATTTAGACTAAAATGTTTGAGTAAGAATATGAGAAAGAAGAAAGATTATTAAGGAGAGAGAACGATAAAAAAAAACAGAATCAAGAATACAGAAGATAACGATATATATTCTATTTCTATTTCTGAATATCAAATTCAACCGGAAAAAAAATAATCTGAAGAGATTTTCGCAAGAGAGAAGTGCGAGAGAAGAAACTGTTACCTCTAGACAGTTGTTCTTTAAGATGGTGAGATCATGCTGGATATCAAATAGTTTTTCTTATAATCATATTGCTCCAAGCAAGGCATTTTACTGCCACTATTGTGCAGGGGGTTACATACGAGGAAAATTATGAGAAAGAGTGGCAGGCTATAGAGGCTGTCAGTGAATGGGTAAGATAAGGAAGAGAATACTGACGAGAGTGGGGTGGACGGAGAAAAGAGCATGAGAGAGATGATGCAGATTAGTGACATAGGAGATGACTGTTGACTTTACATTTAAATTCTTGGAGATTGTAGTTGTCGGACAAAGCAAGAAAATGCAAGGTATTTCCACAGGCGGGAAGTGCGAGAAAAGAAACTACTGGAGTAGAATTTGCGTTTACAATTTATTGGTTTCACAGTAAAAGGGTGGGACCTAGTTGCTAATTATGTGGCTCCAGTAAATCCATATATAGTGAGCAACAGTGAGCTAAGTTCATCGGAGCAGAAGCCGGAAAAGTATTTGTAGAAGAAGTCACATTGCGCCGGTGAGAAAATGAATGTATCTTAGCTGCCCAGTCGAGTTTTATCACATTACAGATTCTCTGTTGGATTTTGTCAAGGATACCTAGGTGAATAGCAGGAGCACCCGACCAGATATGGCAGCATTATTCAATGCACGGGCGGATGGTAGATTTATATATGTGGAGGATTGATTCAGGCGGAAAAAAACTTCCTTGCCCTACACAAATAACCAACTTTTTTAGCAGCGGATTTAACTATGGATTCTATATAGTCATTCCACTTGAGGTCTGTTGTGAGAATTAAACCTAGTAGGCGCGGTGTTTTGATTTCAGGGATACTAGCCTGATCCATGCTAATGCGGGGTAGGAGCGATTGTCTGTGATGGTTCATAGATCGCAGCTTCGGTTTTAGAGCATTAATATTCATAAGCCATTTCTTATACCAGTCCGCCTTAGCAGATTTTTTATCGATGCGAGAGTAAACTGTAGTGTCGTCAGCGTGTATGTCTACTTAGTATCTTAAGTACACTTAAATTTATAAAGTCTAGGTACCAAAGAAGAATCTAGAATTTGAGTTACCTTACGTGGATCACATGGGCCCTAAGAACCAATTTTTATTCTTATTTTTACTGTGTGATGTGACATAAATGCGGGAACAAATATGATTCATGGAGATCCGTGTTTATTTAATAGCAACTCGCTGATAATGCTAGCTATAAAATTAGAAGGAAATTGAATATTTTGCTGTTTTCAGTTATTTCTATAGTGTTTGGAAAAAACAGGATATTGTAAATAATAGATATAACCATCTGTGTATTATTGTGTTGCCAATGTCAATGGTAAACAAATGCTGTCAGTGACTCTCGAGTGAGTTCCTTCAAAAATGATTTTTGGAAGGATGATTCTCGTACTCCCGTACGGTTGCAGATGATTCTCCTCTGGTATATATTAGTTCAAATATATTGATTACAGTGCAGATTTTCATTAGCAACACCGATTTTTAAAACCCTTCTTAATATTCTTCTTCTATGTTCCCTGTCTTTTCAGGTCGTAGGCGATCTTGGCTTTCTACGTCTCCATATTTTCGGTGGCTCTTAGCACGCTTTCTCATGTTACACCACACAGCCCTCGTTTTGAGATCCACCTGATCATAGTTTTCAAATATGTCATTCACTGCTTTCCTCTGTCTTTTGTTCTGTCTATCTGGCCTGTCAGTATCATATTCTCCAAACACTTCTTCCTCATTGCATGTCATAAGAACTTCAGTTGTCTCTTTCTGATGCTCAATTTTTTTTGTTGCTACCTCTTAATATACGTACGGTGAGACTATATGAAATATTAAATAAAATATACGTACGGTTATTTTATTTAATAATTCATACAGTCTCATTTTTTCTGAACATGATCATTTGCGTGCTTACTTCAATTTAACAAAGCTGTGTTCATTAAATGACATCATCTAAAGAAGTAATACATCTTTAAGAATTGAGGGATTTATTGGATTTAAAGAACACGCTCTGCTTTATTTAGTTAGTTCAAGCTAAGTTTTATTCCATGTTGAGATTTTACTCTCTTCAACTGTCAACTCTCCTAGCTTAAAGATGAAAACAGCTATAGTACATAGGCAAACCTTTTAAGGGATGAAAGATCTCGCCAGTTTCCGAACAACTTTAATTTTTTACAGCCATAGACTGTCTAATTTTTTGCACTGAAAACCGGGAGGTAGATGATTCCAAATTATTATCATTTATTTAGTTAAAAGTTTTGCGCCGCTGTGAATACCTGTTGCGCATTGGTGGGTCTTTTTTTCTTTTCAGATAAGTAATATGATATTTGCCTCTTTTTGATATATTAACAATTATTGCAGGAAGTGTTAGATTAGAATGGTGAAGCTCAGGATGTTGCTTTGGGTATTTTGAAGAAAATTTAACAATCGGTTCTAGATGAATTTTTGAATAGCAGTTAATCTTATCAAATCGCGAAATGGCAGTTATCTTCAATACACCCTATTCTAGATCTATTTGAAATAATGGGTGTGATCTTCAGTTAACGTAAAAATTACATCAGCTTCAACAAATCGAACAGGAAGATAACAAAACTCAGAAAACAACAACGGTCTACCTACTATATGTAAATCGATTATCGGAAAAATACGAAAGTTCTGTGAGTCCTAATCATAAGTACACATCTATCAAAAAATTATTTTCATAGAAGAGAATATGATCTAGGATTTTGTTTGCGCCATGCCAGTCAGCTGTGGTAAGAAATATAAAAGAGAAACATACCGGACTCTTATGATAACACTGCAAGAATACTGAAAATCTGTAACACGAAAGGAAATAGAAAAATCAGGCGTAGCTAACCATATATTGAAGGAAAAAAATCACCGACCGCTAGGAAAGAAAGTTGAAATTATAGACCGAAAAATTCCCTGAAAAATACAAAAACTCAAGAAATCAGCGCATATGCTTAGCTACAAAAATCTCCTAAGCTGACCAAGTATAGAAATGAATACAATATGGGAACCACTAATAAACATTGCTAGAAAAAAATAACAATCATGAAATTTTAATATGAGTTCTGGAAAAATCTTGCTGAACTATTAGGTGTCTGTTCCAAAAATTGCTATACTGATATTCTCAGTAGATAAAAGCGTTGCTTTAAAGCAGTTACTTACTCGAATTTGAAAATATCAAGAAAATACTAAATATAAATTTTTTATTTAATTTTTTTACATCCAAGCACTTCAAACTTTGTACTTTGAGTTAACATTAATAGGAAGTGAAAAACATATTATTTAGGTAAGAAAATCAGTTACTGAAAATTTAATTAAATTTTAATTAAAATGGCGTCATTTGCACTTGGTAGAATATAAACATGGTTAGTGTTGTCGGTTTAACACCCTTTGCGTCTTAGCCAATTTATTGCCTTGCTGTTGTTAAAATGATTAAAACATTGACATCATTCCTTCTCTTCTTTTAATTCCAGATGCTTTTGTCTTGTGAAAATTTACCTGAAATCTTACCTCTTGGAAAACTTTGCAATAATCATCCATGTAGTTCATTCTTATACTATGAAAGCCTATACCATCCGTATAGTCACACCGTGCGGCAGAACAATAATTACTGTTCTTTATTATTCGTTTAGTTCAGATTATCTATATTTAGTTTTTTTATATATCTCTTCTCATCTGTGCCGGTAAATGCGCGACGAATAGGCCAAATACCATTAAAACTGGTTGAAAATCTTAAATTTTAAATGAATCTTTTTTAGGTCTTGCAATAGTTAAATTATTTACATAACTACAAAAAAGTATATGACACACCGAGGTCACTACTCAACCTAGACACCCAAGGAATGATTGTAAATGAGTGTGAAACGTTACAGGATTTTTAAAGACGCTAAAAGTAGACGAAGGTTTCGGGGAGTTATAAACTGAATAAATAATAATAAACACTGTAAGATTTAAATATGCAAAAAATACTCTGATAAAATGAGAATGTTTTTTTTTTAATCATTTCACCCCGAGCAAGGCAGGAATGCCACTGATGTGCAGGGGGCTACATAAATGTAAAAAGATTAATTAGAAAAGAGTGAGGAGTACAAAGTAGTTACAAAGGAGCAATAGAAAGCTGAGAATGCAGGTGCAATGATAGATACATAGGTGGAGAGAAAGGGAAGGGTATACGGGGGTGGGGAGAGAGCTAGAGTCCAGTGGTTAATAGATGAGTATTATTATTGTATTTAAATTTCTGGAGGTTGTACGAGAGAAGAAGCTGCAGGAGTAGAATTGTCGTCTGCATTTGGCTAACCCGACAGTGAATGGGTGGGACCCAGTTGCCAGTCTGGTTGCACGAGTAAACACCTGTTGAAGAGGCACCAGTGACTTATTTTAATTTTAATTTTGTGTTTAAAGAGACAGCATCATCCAGTATCTAGAAGGTTTAATAATGAGTCGTCTGATTTGGATTGAGTCATCCGTTTGAATTAAAAATGTCCAAAAACTGCTATGTGTTTCATCATCTAGGAGATAATCCATACTACTGATTTATTTTTTAAGTTATATCAATCTCAATGTGTTATTTAATGCCAAAAACATTTTTGCGATATGTTCGTATGAATAGACTATGCACTCGTTTGACAAATCAGATGCGGAAACAATAAAACAAGGATTATCTATTATCTGGTTCTTTATGTGGTGCTAGAGACACAAGAAACAACGCTGTAAATATCTGTGAGCCGTGATCAAATGAAGATCAAATATGAATCGGAATTCAACAGAAGGATGAGGCAAAGAAGTAAAGTTTTATGTCATGATTTTTTTAGTTAATAGATAAATGAAGTACCTGGAGTTTTCTTAACTACAATTTTTTGTTCAGTGGTAAGATATGAATGCTTCCATTGTAACCTGAAAAAGGAAAAGAGCCAAATTTTTTCACTAACGTATTGACTGCGTTGTGGTACAGTGGATGTGCGGTGTGGTACATTGGATATCGGCTCGGGACGAGAAGCCGGGGAGCCGAGTTCGAATTCCAGTTGAATCCATTGTATTCACTTACGCGCAAATACCCTTGGGAAAGGTATTAATCCGTCTCTTCCTTCCAGTTATGGGTTAAATAACAAGACAGATTGGGTTCTATAGCCTTGGTAGGCAACCAGTCTACCGCAGAAAGCAATGACAACCTACTGCGGGATAATCTTCTGCTCAGTCGGTCATGTCTCTTTCGTGACATGATCGCCCAAGCGTGTATCACGTATGGCACTTAACTGAATGACTGATTGACTGCCTCCCCGATAGTTTAAAGGAGATGTGCGGTTAATTCTCATTGGTTTACAAAGAGTGCATTTATGATAATTATAAATATTATTACTATTTTGTATAATTATTTTTGACATTATAATTAACTTTATTTATATATATATTTTATGGACAAGGCAGAATGACCGTATAATTATTTTTCATCATGTATTTCTGTGGACATGACAAAGGTAAAAATATATGTAGCTTAATCCTAGAAAAATATATTTTAGAAAGTAAATATTGAATTTTTATCAGCATCTTCATCCTTATAAATGAATTAAATTACCTCTATAACGAATCTGCTTTCTTTCAATTGTCAGGGAGAATTCTTTTACCCTTCATCAGCATGGATGATACAGTGACATATTGCACCTTCACCGACTAAGTTTTTCCGCTCACATGAAATATAACGATTATATCATATAGCTTGCTAGAAAATCTGTGTTGTACTAGACAATTTTTTCTCCAAATTTATCTCTCAAATTTATATGCCTACCCTTTGTCCTTGCTTTGAATATTGCTTGTCTGGTAATATTGCTATAAATTTTGAGATTCTTGATGAAATTCAAATGTGATACAGGAATGTTATTTTTGATAAATGCTAATCGGAAATATTTATTCCTGTTTTTGTTTTTTTTTGTTTCATATCACTTCTGCTAATAATTCCGTTCCAGGAAAAAATATTGCATATTCATCGTATCTTTCACCAAAGGAGACGCTATTTGAATGTGTTCATAGTGTTTAATATATACATTTTGAAAATTAAATGAAACAAAAGAAATAATATCATTCTAGGATCTTTCACATTCGCCTTGATCAAGAATACGTCGTCTCTTGGCATTGTTTCTCTCTTCTGACAGCATGTTCCTTTACGTTTTGAAAATCCTGTTTTTTCTTTGCCTTGATGACACAACTGACAGTTGAAATGCTGACACTAACAATATCTACAATCTCTCTGTAAGGCTAGCCAGTTTGTTCATGCAGCCTTCCGATTTTCGTACGCTTCCTTCTGGTAACGGCCATCGCAGACAATAGCCATTGAACAACTAATCGACAGTCGCGACAGTAGCGTTTGGGCATGATAAAAGTCAGATGTAATGTTTCAAGGTCAAACAAATTTCATCATTATCCCCCAAAAATAGGTTCACATTACTGCTCACCTCTTAAACGGGCCTAATTTAAAGAAAAAATAGAAATCAATTACACCTTATCCCTCAAGTGGGACTAAAATAACCGTATGTTGAAAGAAAAAAATTAAAATAGTTGTTTGAATTAATTTGTACAAGGGTGTATGTCAATAATAATAAATGAAAATTATAATTTATTAAATACATAAATATTTGATAAATTATCTCTCAGTGTGAAATAAACAGTTTTTGTCATAAAAAATTTAACAACAAGCAGGTTGTGGTGAATCGTTGTTATCGGTATTGGTTGTGATATCGGCTCGGAACGAAAGTTTCGAGAGCCGAGTTCGAAGTCCAGTTGAATTCGTTGCATTCTCATATGAACAAATACATTTGGGAAATATATTAATTCGTCTCTTCTCTCTCCAGCTATCGGTTAAAGAGCAAGACAGATTGGGTTCTATAATCTTGGTTGGCAACCAGTCCACTATAGATATTAATGGCAAACTGGCCTGTCAGTCATGTTTCTTTCGACTCATGATCGCAAAAACATGAATCACGTATGGAAATTAACTGACTGATATTTGAATTTCTATGAATTCTAGCGAATACCAGAATTCCAGGATTAAGCTAGTAAAATCCTGTCTACGATATTTACAATATTCATTTCAATAAGAGAACACATTTTGAAATACGGTATTTTTTCTTACATTTTAATAGTAATTATAATGACGGTTAGAATTATTTAAGCAGTGGATAACATTTTTTGCGGGGGAGAAACGATCAAAAACAGAATTCTAAGAGAGCAAATAAAATAATTTCAGCTTACATCAAAAGCCATTTTGTTATTTTTTGATTGGTCAATTTTTTTCGGCGTTGTTTTTTTTGTTTTTTCGTTTTCTTTTCTTTTTTTATAGCGAAAGTTGTGTTTGGTGCCTCCCTGATGTTTGTTAGTGTTCGCTCATAAATTAGTATCCTCTCTTCCTGGAAAATTCCCAGGGTTTTTGGCCGAGTTCAATGTTGTCTTTTTCTTTCTCTTCTTATTCCATTGTTGCTTTCTTGTTAGTTAAGAGAATTATAAAAAGAAAATGTCAGAGAGTGACAGAAAAAAAGGAGATACAGATTATAAATGAAAGCTCAAATGGTTTATTTTAATTTTAATACTTTTTTTTATTTTTTAGACTTGCATTTTTATTTTTATCGAGAATCGCTAAAAGGGAAATTAAATTTGCATTGTTCAGTAGATTTTGAAATAAGTATTCTTTACTCCATTCTTCATATTTATTTTCTTTACCGCCCAAAGGTCAAACAAATATATTGAGGTTATATTGTCCCTTTTTTGCAGTTTGAAAGCAACCATTACGTATACCGTATGCAATAAATGAACGTCTTTTCATTCTTCAACATTTTTGTTTCCATGACGCCAAAGAAAGCACAGCTATATTCAGGTGGTTGACCGCCTAGGACAATAGGCTTAAACGTTTCCTTTTTTTATGACTCAACATTTTGACACTTGAATGCTAAAGACGTTTTGCTGTGAAAAATCGCTATATATATATATATATATATATATATATATATATATATATATAGGAATGTTTGTTTTACAAAATTTTACAGTAGCAATGAATAAGCGTAATTAAAAGGCATTCTTTAATGTAAATTCTAATAACTAAAAAACAACCAGTTTTATCCGAGATTTATCGTGTTTACATCTGGGAATTAAAATAAGAGACGTGTAAAATATATCGTGGATAACTTATGGAGAAAATATTTGTATAAGGAAAACACTATTCTACATCTTCTTCTTTTCTATGTGCCTTGTCCTTTCATATTAAAGCACCGACGTCACAAAACAAACCAGTACTCTGTTTCTAGTGAATGTTTCCTGTCTCTTAATACTTTTCATAGATTCTGGAATGCTTCCTTCGCTATGCTAATTCATCATGAATTGTAATATATCTCATTAAGCCGATTGCTTGTTGGAGTTTGCACAGGTTTGCACCTGGCTTCTTAAGCAGTGCTATGAAAATCGTCTTACTTAGGTCGTCTGGTATTACACCACTATTAATTTAATTTATTATTTCTGTAATTTTCTCTGTACTGAATTTTTCCAGGGCTATCAACAGCTATATTACAATGCCGTCTGAAACAGCAACTGTTTTTCCATTCCGTTAGGCCATTGCAGCTTCCGCTTCGGATTTTAATATTTCCGGCTCGTCCTCATCTTTGTGTATTATCGGTTGCCCTCTCTTCTCGTGGAAAAGGTCTTTTATATATACTTCCCATCACTGGATTATTTCCTGTATCTCCAATATTATCGTTTCATCTTTGGATTTTATACATCCTGTTGAGAAGCAGACTTTTTTTTTGTCCTGCCAGTTCTCTTATTTCTTTATGCATCGTTTTCAGTTTCACGATAGCCACTTTCATTTAAGCATCAAACTTAAAGAACATACTATATAGTTATCATTATTATTATAAATAAACACACACATTAATACATACCCACTAACACACAAAACAAACATACACACATATATACATATATTTATAAATATAAATCATGCATAATACGATAAAATAAAGTTTTGTCGTATAGTATATTTATGGGAAATTACTCAGTATCATAGACATAGTGCATGTAAATATAAATAAAAAATCATAAAATATTAGACAGAAATATGAAATATATTCTGTCATCGGTTTAACGATGTATAAATCAACACTCCTTTAGAAAAGAAATATTTAAAAAGATTAAACAGTTTATGATAATGTACTTAAGGATAGTGTGTTTAGATCTAAAATTAAATTTGTAGATGTTAGTTGTTCTAGTAAAAAAAAAGCAGAAACAGGAAGATCATAACATTTAATACTCCAATCAATCAAATACCTAGTATGAAATTAGGGCATAATTGTTTTTTAAATTAATTGATAAACATTGTACTAAAAATAAATCAATAAATAAAATTTTTAAATCGAAACACTCTAAAACTTGGTTATAGCTGCACTGATAATTTAGAAAAAATAATTCAATTACTTAACAACAAAATCTTTAAATTATATAACAAAAATAACCGTAATTCTAATGCTGATTTTCATTTGTCCCCTAGAAATATCCTATGCAGTTTTAGAAATACCCTATGCAATTTTAGAAATCACGACTAATGCCATTTATCTAACAAGTGTTTAACGAAATTCCTTGTGTATATATGTTCTGTCTCATCAGTAAAACCTCCACGGTTTACTGAAATTTTTATTGATAGTAGTAAAATAAAATAATCTTGAAATAAACTTCTATAATCAACTCTAATCCTTCACTAATAGAAACAAACGAAATATGATAAAAGTGGAGAATATAAAATCTAAAATTAAATGGAAAACTCACAAGCTAGAATCTCCGGATTAAAGAACGAACGAAGATTGCACTGTCTACAAAAGAATATGCAATTAATAAGTGATTTTAATAGTGACGTAATAAGTCATTACTAAAAAAAAACTTTATAATTTTTTTTTTTATTTTGAATCAAAAATATGAAACTACAGTAAGTTGTGAACATATTAATATACTAACTTTGTAATCCTGCTAATAACTTCTAACATATGATCTCTTTTCTTATGTTACATTATCTTTTTATTTACACTGTATTATCATTTGTGATCTGTTCTAGTTTGAGGTCTCATAGTGTATTCAATAATTACTGATAATGTTTAGCTATTTATTCTTATTATTCTTTCTTTTATGTACTGATAGTAGATTTTAATTTAACATATATCTTAATATAGATAGATAATATGTACATATATATATATATATATATATATATATATATATATATATATATATATATATATTGGTTCTCATTTATTTTTATTATAATTCATAATATTAAGTCGGTTTGCTTTTTAACATATCCTTCATTTTACGTTCGATGAAAAAACCCTTTTTTGTTTGAGCTTGTGATTTCGATTAACAATGCCATAAAATTTAAATTGCAATATTGTAACTTCCTGTTAAATCTCATTTCCGTTCAAATTTGAATTCTACTCTTTAGCATTATTTCATTGGCTTCAATCATTCTCAACATCTACTCATTTTTTCCTTTTCACTTTCTTTGTCTTGTAGTAATTTTTCTTATACTTCTTTCCTATTTCTTTTTTCTCTCTATTTTCTCTATGGTATTTCTCATGCTTTTTTTTTTCTTATTGACTTTCTTTTTTCCCTTCTTTTTTACGTTCCTTGAATTTTTTCTTTTCTTTTCTTCTCTTTTTCTTCTTTCTTTATTAAACCTTTTCCAAGTGAAAGTAAAGTGATACTTCATAAAACGTTTTTAAATAAAAAGGTTTATTACCAATATTACTATTTATCTGATGAGGCTTTGCTTTTTTCAATGTCAAAACAACATGTATAATTTTGTAGTAGTATTTACATGTTTTAATGTAAGAGATATATCATAAATTTTAACATCTCCACTTTTATATAAAACTTGTTTTAAATTAATTTTTTGAACGTTGCATTTTTATTATTAGTTGTTTTAAATTTGTATATAAATATATATATATAGATGGATATCAAGTGGGTAATCACCGTTGGGTATTGACATCAGTGCACACACACACACACACACACACACACACACACATATATATATATATATATATATATATATATATATATATATATATATATATATATACTAGCAGTGTAGACCGGCATTGCTCCGGTGTAATGAAAGCTTTAAAACTAATTCATGGTCCTGGAGCTCAGACACTTTGGACGTTGGAACGAAAGACTAAAAAGCAATAGTTGTTTCCAGTTAAAGCAAAACCGTAGACGGAAAGAGAAATGAATGGATGCAAGTCAAATTTTGATTTCCTGGTATCGATATCAAATAAGTTTTATTCGTCGTAAACTGAATTTTGAAGGCTAAATAAATCCTCTGAGTAAATGGTATCATGGCTGAAACTCCAGTTATACCTACTTAGAGACAAACCCGAAGCAAAAACCAAAATAAAAGGGGTGAATAATTACAGACATACAGGCAGATAAACAGACAAACACACAAACATCTTGCCTTTTATATATATATATATTATCGATTTTCTGCACTATTGTAAGAACTGCAACCTTGAAACTTCTGAAAATCGTTTCTTATGTCTTTGTCTATGAGTGTAGCAAAGTTGATTAAAATCGGACCACTCCTTCTATAACCTGATTTTTTCGATTATCTACTTTCGATATTTATCGGGGGTACCTAGACACAAAAATTAGCTAAAAACGCTCGTAGATGCTTATAGTAAAACTCTGTAAATTTTCAAGAAAATCGGTTCAGCCGTTTCGGAGTCCATAGGTAACGGACACAGACACACAGACACACAAACACATAAAGTTCCATTTATAGATGAATTTAGATATATAATGACCTAAATTATTAAAAATACATATTATAATGCACATATGTATATTATTATTATTCTGATGTTAATAAAACAGTGCTCAATGTAAAAACAGACCCAGATTCATGGGTTATGCAATCATCAGGTACATTTCAAACTGACTATTCAATAAAATTAAATTTAAGTTCACTCGATGTTCATGAGAATTAAATCTTATAAATTATGTTACTGCTTTTTTAATAACAAGACTAAAATTTTAAACCTTCTAAGATTACTTGTAGATAAAACTTAAAGTTTCAATTTAAAATGTAAATACAAAATAAAAAAAATATTAAAAATACTAAAATGCAAGGCAAAGACATCGAAAGGGGCGTAAATCACAAAAAAGGAAAAAATTAAATATTCAATATTACACGAAAAGAATTCAAATAAACTTGAAGAAAACCGAATGCATGGTCAACAGCAAAAGGAGTAACACAAGAGATCTTTTCCTCTTTTATTGGTTGGCATGTACCTGTCGTGCGAAATTGAGTGTAAGTACTTTAACTCTACACGCCAAACTCAACTATCCATTATTACACACACACACACACACACACACACACACACACACACACACACACACACACATATATATATATATATATATATATATATATATATATAAATTAGGCAGACACATTATTTCATAGTAAATCTGAAGTGGGCCTATTTCAGGCGAACCATCATCAGCTTCCGTATTTATTGTACGGAAGATTTGTGTAAGATCTACTGCGAAACTTAATCAGCTTCCGTCTTTATTGTACAGAAGATTCGTGTAAAATCTTCTGTATAATAAAGACGGAAGCTGATAATGGTTCGTCTGAAATAGGCATAGACTTCCGATTTACCATGAAATAACGTGTCAGCCTTAATATTGCCTTATATTTGCTGTATATGTATTTATATACATATATATTTAGTGCTGTCTTAGAAAGTAATCCTACCATTTTCTGTACAGGATACTCCTTTGGATTCTACTGTATCTACACTGCATTCTTATATATATATATATATATATATATATATATATATATATATATATATATATATATATTAGCCATTTTGGCTGCAATCTCTCTTTTCTGAAGGTTTCATTAAATGTGGCAAACAGGGTAATATGGTAAAGTTTATTGTGTAATGAAGATTTCCTTTCTTTTCAGCACATAAATTATATAAAAATATTATGAATTTTTTCCGAGAATTTTGCCATCGTTTTAGCTATTATCTAGGCTGTATTTGTGTTCACACATAACAGAATATGTGTAGTTTTTATGGATGCGTGTAAAGTAATGTGCTGGTTTTTTATTCCTAACACGGTAAGCGTATTATTTTGTGTTGCATTTTTTAAATATTAATTATATTTCTGTCATTTTTATCCTTTTTGTTTCTTTTTTAGTATGAGGATGATACTATGATTTTTGTGTTGTCAATGAGTATGTTGTGATTAGTTTGATAGATATCATTGTGTGTTCAAATGAGATCGAACTGAAGGCTGGTCAGAGAAGGGCAAAGTTAATCTTATCGTTAACCACGTATTATTGTATTAAATTTAATTACTTACAAATTGGGATTGATCAGGACATGTAAATCCGGAAATGATATCTTCGTAGGTTAGATTTTGCATGTGATTCTTATTTTTGAGGATGAGTTTAGCAGTTTTATATTTTGTGTAATAGATAATTAACTGCTTTTTTTTTGTTTAAATCAACAGGAGTTGCGTATTCTCAGCTGATATTTCAAAGTAAAGAGTCATTCTCTAAATAAGTGTTATGCATTTGGTTGTTTTTAGAAAATATTCATTCTATTGCTTTTAACATATAAAATTATATATATATATATATATATATATATATATATATATAAAATTATATTATATTTATATATAACTGTATATATATATATATATATATTATATAATCAATATATTTCTGATTATATTTGAAATAATATGCAAGAATGATATTCAGTTTTTGCCAAGAGTTTCAGACAACGTGGTAAAACTAACGTTTCTCTGTTTTTGTTTTTACAACGTGGTAAAATTAACGTTTCTCTTTTTCTCTTGAATATTTCCCTTTAGTTAATGTAATCTAATTACAATTATAAAGAACAACACATTATCCACAAGTTGAAAACACTGTAACAAACAAAATATGTCTAATTTGGAAGCCGTGGTTGTTAATCGCAGAAGCAGAAGGAAAAGTACGAAAACTCGAAAAGAAGGTGGTAAAAGACAGCACATCAATTGCAACAAGACAGAAAATGCAGCTGTAAATAAAAGGAACTACTCAACATGCAAATTACAAATTAAAGATAACAAAAACAAGCAACTCGAAAAGTTAATTATCTGCGTAGTCCTTTAACTGAAGACAGAAAATGCAACTTTAAAATATAAAGACGGCTTGGAATAAGGTAAAAATTTCTTACGAAAATTATGCAAACTATTCAGTAACTGGGAAATTTCATTACAAACAAAGAAACTATTATTAAACTTTTGTATAATAGCAGTCTGGACAATTTCCTCACAGAGACTTGAAATGTGATTCTATAGAGAGATGCTGAAAGTGCAATGACCTAAAGATGTGAGCCCTGGCAATTTATGAAGTTTAATAGAAAAATGTAACAGAAAGAATACATAATTAACACCCGAAAAATGAAGTTGAAAACGACACACTAGCCGTTTTAACGACCTTGTGTAAATTGATGGCAGAACAGGGTTTAGCTGACATAGTAGAAAGACAAAATTACTAAAAGCTAGAAAGCAGAGGAAATTGTGGAAAACCACGTTCGCCCAAAACACGGTACACAAAAGATGAATGGGTGATGACATCAAATTAAAATATTTATTGAACACAAATAATACCATTATACATAGTATCTGGTCGTCATAATTTATTGCTAATTATGGTGGGGAAAATGGTCTGTTTCTTTTACTACTCTAGAAAGTATCTGTCCTCTCTTACTATCTTCTATTTATCAGGATCCAAATCAGGTGTACTGCTACCATATATGAGCAGAAATTTCTGTAGTTTTCACTTTCCAGTCTTAATAGATTCAAAAGACGTATCCGCGTCCTTGTGGATGTTGAATTATTTTCTAATATACAACGCCTTTCCAACAGACTAAACATCACAATCCTCTCTCTGCCCTATTGCGAATTTCATGAAAAGGATTTAGAAAACTACAGGCTGCCACATGCTTTAAATACAATGTTTATTAACATGCAATCAAAATCAAGTGTTAAAATTAAGAAATAATAATGTTTATTGAATTACAAAGGCGATTATTAGTTAAAATATAATATTAAATAAAAATAAATGCATTGGATCCGAAAAAGAAAGAAATCAAGTAGATATAAGTCAAAAAGTGAGTACATTTAGCTGTGTACCTTTAGTACCACCAGTTACTATCTTCTTCTTAAGACCCGCCATACCACGCCATACTAGTAAACCAACATCATTTTGTTCTTTTCCAATTAAGGAGACATAATTTCCACTCGAGTAACTTTTTCCCGCGCAAGAATCGATAACTTATTGAAACGAGTCTTAAGATGATTCTTTCTCAATTGCTACACTTTTAACCTGGTCAAGTTTAGAGTTGATTGCTATTGTTTTAATATATCACCTCCTACTCCGTAACACGCTACCTTTTGGGCTTTATATAGTGTAAAAATTATTATAAAATAGAAAATTAAATGGGCCTTAAATATTTAATGCGTTGAAGTTAGTATTCGTATTTATTTTTATGATATTCTCATATGTGTCTTTTCTTTTCCAAAATACTGAATATACTTGAAATTTTGGCGACAACTGTAATAATGTCTACTTTTTGTGGCTATTTTCTAACAGTGGTAGATTTTGGCACATGGCCAAAACAGTGGTACATCCAGTGAATTTTAGACACCGATCTTTGTCTATGCGTCTAGTTTGCCAATTTTAATGTAAGAATTCTCCCTCTCCATTGACATATGTGTATGTTTGTGGGTCTGAGTATGTGTGTCAGAGAAAAGATAAATGACAAGAGAAACCGGTTATTGAATACATCAATGCTATATATAAAATAAAAAAAATAGCAATGTGCTGGTTACCAATTACATCAAAGTGTTAAAGCTACGGGAACTCTCAACATTAAACTTGGAATTCAGTGGCTAGATTTTAAACTTAGTCTAATTCAAATTTTATCATAATAATAAACTTGAAAAATTACACACACACACACCCCACACACCCCCACAGACACTCACACACACACACACACACATATATATATATATATATATATATATATATATATATACATAGTCTTGACTTTTGATAATGTTTGGCGCAAAGATTTTGGTTTTCCAGTGGTTTATTTAAGGACATTTTTGACTTTTTAGTGATTTATTTAAATACATTTTTGCAAGAAAGTTTTTAATCAGAAAATGTTCGCTATCGATATGGAGATATAGTTTTAGTGCAAAGAATTTGTCATTTTAGCTCAGCAGGTTCATGCCGACTTCGAAGTATCATAAGAATACCATTATGATGCCTCATACCGGGGTTGGGTTTCTCTCTCTCTCTCTCTCCCTCTCTCCCTCTCTCTCTCTATATATATATCGGCTAAAAATACAACACATAACATGAAAATTAATGTCGGGTGCAAACTGAACTTAAAGAATCATTAGGAATTCCGAACCATTTGAAATTGTTCAAAAGCTAGGCCATTGGGTGTTGTATGAGTTGTAGCCAAGGGACGTTGAATTTGCGTGTGAACAGCTGTTTCAACGGAAGAGAAGGAAAGCATTTTTTGCATTATATCATGACCGGCAATGAAAAGTGGATACGCTACGAGAAGCCTAAGCGTAAAAGATCGTGGGGTAACTCAGGCCATGCATCAACATAGGTGGCAGAGCCGAATATCTTTTGTTTATTATGAGCTACTCAAACCGAACGAAACCCTCGAAAGGGATCGCGGAGAAGAAAAACGACCGTTATAGTAGCAGAGACATGACAAAAATAACGATGAATCATCATAACGCTAGGCCATATGTTGCAAAACGAGTGAAAATCTACTTGGAAACGGTTAAATGGTAAGTTCTACCTCACTCATCGTATTCACCAGACATTGTTCTGTTCGATTCTCATTTGTTCTGATCGACGTCTCACAGCCAAAAAGTGTGCAGCACTTTCGTTCTTGTTAAGATGCCAAAAAATGGGTCGCCTCGTTGTTAGCCTTAAAAGACGTTTCGTTTTTCCGACGTGGAATTCAAATTCTGCCAGGAAGATAGAAAAAGTAGTAGTTAGCGATGGACAATAATTTCAGTGATATGTTTTTATAGATTACTGTAAATAAAACATTAATTTTCATGAAAAATCAGCGAGAAGTAATATATAAAACTACTGCAATTGAGAATTATCCATCGTTATTATTGGTAATTAGCTATTTATGAATAACATTGAATGTTTGGGAAATATAGTGAATTTTTTTTCCTGTTTGCGTTTTTAATTCGCACTTTCTTTCTCTTAAACTGGTTTTCAGCCAATGCTAGAGAGCCTCGTCTCTGCTGCTATTTAATCAATAGTTGTGGGAAATTGATCAATTGGACCTTTTTTTAAATGCGTTTCGTTGAAAGTAAACACAGCAGCAGTGACGCGAAATTGAACCCGATTTTGCAGATTTCAATTTCCTAGCTGAAGAATGCTGCTCTGCTCTGTATACATTCAGTATCATGTTACTTATTATTATTGTTGTCATTTTTCATATTTCGATTTCTGCTATGGACGCACTACCTACCAAGTCTGCGGGATGACCTAAGGCAGGCCGTGGTGTGTCGTTATGGCTTCATTTCATGTTTTTTCTATCTTCCATAGCATCCCTAGCGTTACATAGACAAAGTTCTCCTTAGTGTGTGGGCTGTAGTTAACAAGACAATTTTTTGTGTATCTTATAAACCGAGGTTTACAGGGATTCTTTCAATGTTTCGTTTTGTTCCTTTTTTTATCATTCCAAGTGCACCTACTATCACTAGCATGATTCTTGTTTTCAATTTCCACATTTTTTTTCTATTTCAATTTCCATGTTTTATATTTTAACAGTTTTTCGAATTCCTTGGTTACTATGTTACAATCCGCTGGACAAGCCATATCAATTAATAGGCAACTGTTTACTTTCTGGTTTTGAACAATAATGTCCGGCCTATTTGCTTCAATTTTTCTGTTCCGTGTAGATGGTGTAATCCCATAGAATGCTGACATCTTCTATTTCTGTAACCACGTCTGGAAATTGAAATCAAAATATGGAAAAGACCCAGACATAACAGGGAGCATTGTAAAAACAGCCAAGCCTTACAACGGTGGACAAATATGTATACTGTGCCAAGAAAAAAAATTAGAAATTATGATATTCCCAAATAAAGACGAACTATTAAATGAAAAAAACAGAAATTATGATTAAATCCCTTCACGCAAAGAAATAGCTCTTAAGTTCATACAACCATGGATGAAAATGTCATAATCCATTTTAATTTAAACATTTCGCGTTCATAAATTCCCTGCCACGTGAACGTTCAAATAAAATACCATTACAAGAGTGTTCTTCAAAAGAAAAACGGTAAACGATAAAATCAGTTATTAAAAATCGCCTGAAGACACCGCTCATGTTAGAAACATGTGCAGCGAAATAACTCGTTTAAAAATGGAAAATATTCAAAAGTTTTACAATATAATTGTATCGAAATCTTTCTAATACAAATGTTTACTGGTCTAACCCTATTATGACCAAAAACTAAGTATTAAACAATCAATCAATATATATATATATATATATATATATATATATATATATATATATATAACACTCTTTATTATAACAGAGAAGATAAGTTGAGTCGACACTGCCTCGCTAGTGTCTCATTATTCATGAATGTGACAGGAGGGAAATATATATATATATATATATATATATATATATATATATATATACTCAGTTATGATCTGATATTAAGGACAGGATGGTTAAAGAAAATAAAAACAAGAGGAAAACTGTATTTTAAATCGCCTACGCGTTTCGTCCTGTGATGGACTTTATCAAGGCAAAAAGACGAAATGAGCTTTATTCTAAATTGCGTATCTATAAACAAACAGTTTGGCAACCACAAAAACGCTCACAAATCATTTCAAGAGGTTAACAGAATATTTTAGTTTTTAGAATTCCATCATGTGTAGGACAAAGTCACAAGATATTAAAATGAAGGGAATTCAAACCGTTTTCTTTGAAACTTTTTATTATGTTTATTAGACTATTTAAGAATTCCTTCATGTGTATTGCAAAGTCACGAGATGTTAAAATGTTATATATATAAATCACGGCCTTTATTATAATAGAGAGGATTTTTTCTTCAATATTCAACATCATTATTGCAAAAACTAAAATAATAAAGCACGGTTAAAGAGCAAACAGGTGAAAAGAACATTCATTACGAGTCGTAAAGTTTAATAACTGGTAGTAAAGAGAATGAACTGAGCTGATACTGTCTCACTATTGTCTTTCTAATGAACTGAGAGGACGCCGCTTTAGTGTTTTCTCTCTCTTTCTCTGTCCATGAGCTTGACAGATTATATATATATATATACACACACACACACAACTTTCTTCATTATAATAGGGATGATGATGATGATGATGATGATAGATCTTTTCTACTCAATAATTATTCTTACTAGTGAAAATTTAAAATGATGAATGCAGTGATGTGGGTTAACATTAAATCTCGTATTCTATGGCAAATAACATCTAGGAAAAGATAAAAATATTGCACATTGGCCATCTCTCCCATCGCACCGTCGTTCGCATTCTTTCCGGTTTTTGGCTCTCTGTTGATAAGCTACTGCCAGTGATTGGTCATTTATCTTTCGTCCTACAACGACGATTTATCTCCCTTTGTTCCCGACACTGCTCTGATGTCAATTTCTCGACCATATAATCGGAATCTTATCAAAAGAGTACTATACAAACACTTATATATCAGAAATTGAAACCTACCGATATTCACACATACACACATATGCACATATATGGATGCGTGCACACACACACACACACACACACACACACACACACACACACACACACACACATATATATATATATATATAAACAAAGCTATATTTTAAAGTAGGTAGATATATATATATATAGGTATAAAGTACGTATATATATATATATATATATATATATATATATATTTCTGCGCAATTGCGCACATTGAAATATAATAAAATTATATAAGTGCACAAATAGAATGAATCATATGTGCCATTTCACAATCTTATATATATATATATATATATATATATATAATCAGTTGGCACTTCGAAGTGGTGTACACTTGTCAAGCTAGATCTATTACAACTGAATAGTGGGTTCAATCTTCAACGCGAACTCCTGCTATTCGACCTTGGGCTACAACAAAGCTAATCTTAGTAAATCGCTAAATATTTCCTGAGTTGGTCTCTTCGAAGCGGTACAATGGTTAGCAAACTTTTCTCACTAGATCTAATACGTCTGACTTCGGATTTGCCTCGTGGTGAAGTAAATATCGGCTCAAAACGATAAATTTAAGACCCGAGTTTAAATTCTATTTGCATTCGTTGCATTAAATTAAGCGCAAATAGTATTGGGAATGTAATGTTCCGTCATTTTTCCTTTCAGCTATGGGTTAAATCACTAGACAGATGGGGGTTTATAACATCGGTTGGCAACGAGTCAACCGCGGGAAGCAGCCTAGTGCAGGAAAGATCTCTTGTTCTGTCATTTCTGAATCTTTAGAGACATGATCGTCCAAGTGTGTATAACGTATTGCCCTTGATAGACCCATTTATTCATTGAGTTTTTCTTACGTCTGTCATTTCTGTTGTTTCTAAGCTACGCCCGTTATATTATTTCAGTTGTGCACCGAAACTTGATAGTTTTTGATTTGAAAGTGTACCATTTTTATAAAAATATCTATCTATCTATCTATCTATCTATCTATCTATCTATCTATCTATCCCAACACCTCTAACAAAACTAAACATTACTTTACACACCGCCTGATGAGACATTGAAGTTTCAATGTCGAAACAAACGTACGTTTGTAGTGGATATATATAGAATAATTATGTACATGTTCTAAAATATATATATATATATATATATATATAGTGGTTTGTATAGGGTTAAGCTAGCGGAACTTTAGTTGTAATCTCTTCTTTGAAAGTTATGTGGCTTGATCCTTGAGTTAGTAGTGCTGGTTAGGGGGAAATTAACTTTTAACCAAAATTTAAAAAAAAACATATTGTAGCTAATTAGAAGAAAAGGATATATATATATATATATATATATATATATAACTGAAGAAGAACTAAGATTGCAACGTTCAAAAGATTAATTTAAAAGTGGTCAATATAAATTAGAGCAATTAATAGTTAATATTATTACATTAAAAAATGTAATATAATGTAATATAATAAAATGTAATATAATAAAAATGTAATATAATAAAAATGTAAAAATATTTTAGTGTTTTGTACATGTTCTACTGTAATATGTAGTAGTAACAATAATAATAATATATATATGAGATCATAAGAACGTACATGTCAAAGTGGAAAACATTTCCTGTGGTGCGTATTGCATTGGCATTTTACCGGACTGAATTTTAAATGTAATTTTTTAACAATATATTCTTGCCGATTTTTTTTATATTTCTATTCCTATCACTTTATTAATTATTCTACACAGTAATAAAACTATATACATATGCGAAGAAAGGTAAATCTTGTAATAATGTTGATAAACTTAATTTGGAATATTTAATGATTAAATCATTTCCATGTTTTTCACTTAGTAATTTGCTTAGTAAATTTCAAGAAATATTGTTTCCGCTCTCTCTTTTAAATATTTTTTCTAAAATCTTTACGTACGATGTTCCCTATATATATATATATATATATATATATATATATATATATATATATATATATTGGCTTTAAATAAGCAAACAAATCCATAAAAACAAATCAGTCATATATATATATATATATATATATATATATATATATATATATATATATATATATATATATATAATGGACAGCAACTCATTTTTAGCACACCTGTCTGTCTGGTCAACTAGCTCATATTTAATAAAAAGGCCGGCTGAACCTACATTTCTAACGAATTGCTTTGTACAACGTATTGTAATGGTTAGCAAGCTTGTCTCGCCACATTAATTACAGTTGTGTAGTTAATTCGATCCTCACTTAGTGCCCAATACTTTTGGCTTTGTCTTAACTCTAAGCCTCGTAGAAAATCACCAGTAACTATGAAGAGTGAACCGTATTTACACTTTTAGGGACTGAGCTCATAATCTAATATAAACACTTTTTTTTACCAATTTTACTGAGTGTTTCAATGCACAAAATGTTCACCATGAGATCTGTGCTCGAATCCTACTATGGTAGAGTTTTCAGGAATAAACGAATTTCGAAACCTTTCGAAATTTATCGTAACCAATTGTTTTGCGTGTCCTCACGTCGGGTGTGAGATTATGCTGATGCACCTTGGCAATGATGCTAAGTCCCTAAAATCTTTCCTTCACAGGGTTAATCTTCTGATGGTATTATATAGTAGCAGGTGTGTGTATGATTATATATATTTCAAGAAACGACCACTGAAACCCATCATGAAAAAGCAAAGTTAACTTACCATATTCAGGATAAAAGCATCTCTCGTTGTTACAGTGTCAGCTGAATTTATTTCTGGACATGAAAAATAAGCAGTCACTTTTTAACTGTTAATCTAGCATTAATTCTTATCGCAATAAAAATCGTTAAATCTATTAAAGACTTAAACCCCTTGATATTAGACATTCGTCGTTTACACACACACACACACACACACACATATATATATATAAATATATATATAAATATATTTATACATATATTTATATGTGTGTGTGTGTGTGTGTGTAAACGACGAATGTTTAATATAAAGGGGTTTAATTCTTTAATAGATTTAATGATGTTTATTGCGATAAGAATTAATGCTAGATAAACAGTTAAAAAGTGACTGTTTATTTTTCATGTATATATATATATATAGATATAAGTTGACAAAACAGAGTAAAAGCAGTTCATTCCAAAATGACAAGAAGCGTTTTACTCAATGCAGAGCAATTACGCAGGCATATAACAAAGCACGCTTAAAACAGATCAACTCCGTAAATAGAAATTAACCGCCATCATGTGCTACATAACGTAACATTATTCTTCAAAGCATAAAACAATCACTCATACATAAAAGTATCAAATTACAGTATAATTCATATAAATACATAAATATGGAAAACAATAGCAGAAAGTGCAAATAACCCGCAAGAGTGTTATAATGTTACAATAATGCCTTCACGAAATTTCAATGTCGGTATAGCAAAAATAAGATTGCTCAGCTAAGTGACAAACTTCTCCACATTAATTCTACGCTGTATATCTCTGTTGATATCGAAGGGAGCAAACTGAGAAAAATCTGCTTACAAAAAAATGCTTTTCTCCCAGTAAACAACTGAAAAAAAAAACCCAGCAATTTTGGCACCAAGCATTAGTACAACAATTTACCAGCATATATATATATATATATATATATATATATATATATATGATTTACCAGCATATATATATATATATATATATATATATATATATATAGGAAAAACTACTAAAAAGTGTAAAACCGTCCTCGGCCTTTCATCAGAAACAAAGGATTTTAAAATTTCAATTAGAAACGTTTTCGCGAGGGGCGTTCGTCCGAGAGATTGTTTACATCACGTGATGCAGAAATCGACAGATTTTTTTAATGTTTGTTAGCGTAAACCTATCTTTAATAATACTTATAAATGTTGTTTTAAAGAAAAGCTTTTTTACAGAAAATCTTTTTAAGTGTATCTAAAAAATGTTTAACTATTGAAATATTTATAATGATTCAAAACACCTAAGTCCCTATTAACCCTAGCCTGTATTTATTTAATTTTAAAATCCAGTATTTTTCTTTCTTTCTGCATGAATACGTAGAACTAAAATCAGAATCTATTAGTAAACATTTGCAGTTTTCTAATGTGTGTCCCGGTTGATTGAAGTGTACTGCTATGGGGGAATACGAGTTGTTTTGGCATATGCTTAGTTTGTTGAAACGGAATCTAAAGCTATTTCCAGCTTCACCAATATATCTACTATATATATACATATATATATATATATATATATATATATATATATATATATTAAATATAAAACTTTAATCCAAAAGGAAAAGCAGGGAGGTAAATTCCAAAGACCCGATCCTAATTAATATTGATTACATTAATATTAAAACTTATCAAGGTGGAGGGCACTATGTAATTAATATTTAAATTACAGACTCAATTATTAATTTTTCTGTGATGTATATATATTTTTTCGTTTTTAAAAATTCCGTCGGTAATATATCTCGGTATATTTTGAAATAAGGATGTTGCCGATGATGTGTAAAACGTTTCTTTGGGATTTCATGTAGAAATGGCCATACAACTGATTTGAACATCGAAATTTATTTTATTATGTATATATATGTGTGTGTGTCTGTGTGTGTGTATGTGTGGTGTCATTTTGTTATTGCAAATAATATATTGCAAAATAAAATCATTTTATCACAAAAATTTTCAAATTATTTTCACCAATTTTTTTAAATATCACCTGAAAATGTTTCTAAAACAGTATTTTTCAGAAACTTGAACATTTTTTAGAGGGATATAATGCTTTTATACACTATTGTAATAACAAAATTACAACCTAACGCTCTATTTTTATTGAGCACTCTTTATAAAAGTCAATGTTTGAACAGTAACTTTTAATCTACCTCTTCGTTTGCTTCCTTATAATATATGCAAATATTATATATATATATATATATATATATTATGCTCTAATATGACGAATATTATGCTCTCATTGCCACTGACCACTCTGGAGAGGAAAATTTGAAAAAAAAGAACAGTTACCACCTCGGCAATAGACGCATAACAGTTTCTCATATATATAAAATGAGATTATCCTGGGTCTGATCGTGTTCCCTTTTTATTGAGCACTCTTTATAAAAGTCAATGTTTGAACAGTAACTTTTAATCTACCTCTTCGTTTGCTTCCTTATAATATATGCAAATATTATATATATATATATATATATATATATATATATATATATATATATATATATATATTATACTCTAATATGACGAATATTATGCTCTCATTAAGACTGACCACTCTGGAGAGGAAAATTTGAAAAAAAAGAACAGTTACCCCACCTCGGCAATAGACGCATAACTCTTTCGCAATGAATATAGTTCCTTCGGTGACTGGCGTGTGCATACGCCGCTCATATACAACTCGCTAAATTTCTCCTTGTCTGACCCAATGTGCTTATGGCTTAGGGTTTAGTGACTCCGACTAACACCAAATAGGTCGAGATTCGACCCCGGCTAGAAGCAAGTGGATTTCTAACCACACTGGTGAGCTGTGATACTTTGAAACAGGCTTGAATGTGGATGACGAATATATATATATAATATTACCAAAATTTTTTGTTAAGTTCTTTTATTTTATATTTTATTATATGTAAGCAAGCCTTTTTTGTACGTCATTAGTATAGTTTTCACTAATATTATCAAAGCAAATATGAGTGAAAATAGTTATATATTGAAACGTTCTTGGTTTAAGCCAGCTGCTAAAATGTTTATTTTGACTGTCTCTACAGTTTTATTAATAATTGCCTTCAACTAATATTTAAACGAGTTCATGCTTTAAATAATTTTTACGTTTCCTGATCCGGTGGTATAATTCGATCTCTGGCATCAAGCAAGTGATATAATTCGATCTTTGGCATCAAGCAGAAATAGGACCCCATAAATGGGGTCCTGGTCCTGCTTGAAAAACAACAATGGATATTTTAAAGCAATAACATTAAATTTCTTAATTTACTCCATCGAGCTTCAAAATATTGCACTAAATCTGATTTGGGTTATAGTCTTTCCAGGTAATTAAACTCCTTGAAAGTAAAACCTTTCAACGTGACTGTTGTGTGTTTAACTGTTTATATGTATCAGCTAAGGAAATAGATCTCTAACTAAACACGGGCATTATTCTCTAACATTAAACATTAACTAATGTTAAGTCCATATTTCGATAAGTAATAATAATAATAATTGTATTTATGAGTGTGTATAACCTATGAATAATTTTTTATAGATTTTATTCTATGCCCTATGAAAAAAAAATGAAAGCTATTTTGAAAAGGAGAAACACATTAAAAAATTGATATAGACGCATATATAAAACCACTGTCTGTTACATTTAGACTGAAAACAGATTCATTTATATTCTCCTAATGATACAATCATATGCATCTTCTCAATTATAATATACATATATTCATAAAACCGTGGCGATACACTTTCATACCAACAAAAATTTTGATGGAACAATGTCTATAAACAGCCCCCGCTTTAAAACGACGCCAACTGTCCATAGATGGCAATAGATCACATTTCTTAGTCGACACTCCAAGAATAGACAAAACGTCTATTTACCACTCAAACTTTGTCTTTGCCAATTGGCATAAATCAGGTGAAAACATTCGCAGAAACAAAGCGGATAGATAGGGAACACGATCAGACCCAGGATAATCTCATTTTATATATATGAGAAACTTTTTTTTTCACAAGAAAGAAACTGAAAAACAAACACCATTATGAATAGAATAGAGATGCGGTTAATATATTCAGTATTTTATAGTTGTTTAATAAATTTATCCGACAAAGCAGAGAACGCAGGACAATCTCTTCACGTATGACTAAAAGGCTTAGAGCGGCAAAAATGTGGTTCACACAGAAGGAGGCTGAAGATAACATCGACCGAATATGTGAGCAATTACGAAGTTTTAGAGAAAATGAAAAAAAATAAAAAGGGTCTTATACTTAACATGAATAAAAAAAGTTGAAATTTCTAGAGCATGTGATGAGGAATGATGGCTTGGTAAACCTGATACCCACAAGACAGAGACAAAAGAAAACAACGAATAACCTACCTAGTGAGCTCGATATAATGAAGCAGTAATTGAAGGTTTAAGTCACATAAACAAAAGGTATCATTTATTAAGAAATACAAAGAACTGAAAATGGTGGGAAGCCAGTACTTACTTTTCTAACCCAACCTTCTTCTTCTATGTGGCTTTTTCTTTTATGACGTGGGCGGACGTGGCCTTCCACGTCTCCCGATCCCAGCTGGCTCCTAGCATGCTTTCTCCTGTTACACCTCGCAAAAGCCGTGCTGTCATCCACCTGCTCAGGCCCTTCAAATATGTTATTCGCTGCTTTTATCTGTCTCTTCCCCCCGCCCACTATCTGGTCGGTTAGTATCAGATTCTCCAAACACTCTTTCCTCATTGCATGTCCCAGGAACTTCAGTTTTCTCTTCCTGATGCTCAGTGTTGATATCCTTTTCTTTTCCATTCTTTCCAACACCTTATCATTGCTGACTTTCTCGGTCCACGATATCCGCAGCATCTGCAGAAAAAACAAAATCAAGCGTTCATTCACTCAAATGTTCATTTAGGATAGACATGTAGCGTAATGATTTTCGATGCCGAAATTAAAATCGAGGTGTTACGTTTAAGTTCTGGACTGTATTACTTCGTTGCGTTTCAACAAATGCCCTTGGTAAGCACATACATACGTCCCGACACTAAGGGTTTAAAAGCAGGCTAGAGAGGTTTTTCTAGGTTGGGGTTGTATGCAGCATTAAAGAAAAGTCAACGGAACAGACGTCTGCTACTTTGATTGTTTGACAGATGCTCAGTGCTATTATTTGCTTTGAAAATATCGAATGAAATTCATTTTAATGCTAATTGTTTATGTAATCTATGTTATACTCGTTGCATTTTATTCAACATAGAGGAATTCAATAATATCTACTCACTACCTATTTTCATGTCAGACGCCAATTTAGCAGTTTACATCACGAACTGCATCTACATTATTATTATTAATGTTATTATTTCTTTTTATTATTTCATTTTACATCATATTTCGATTTCTGCTATGGTTGCACTACCAACAAATTCTGCGGAAAGCCCGAATGCAGGTCTTGGCGTGTTGTTATTGATTCATTTCATGTTTTTTCTATCTCCCCTATCATCCCTAGCGTTACATAGACAAAGTTTTCCTTAGTGTGTGGGCTGTAGGTAACAAGACAATTTTTTGTATATCTCTTGATCTAGGGTTTCGAGGGATTATTTCAATGTGTTGTTTTGTTCCATGTTTTATCATTTCAAGTGCACCTACTATCACTGGCACGGCTCTTGTTTTCAATTTCCACTTTTCGTCTATTTTAATTTGCAGATATTTATATTTTGACAGTTTTTCGAATTCCTTGGTTGCTATGTTATAATCCGCTGGACAAGCCATATCAATAGACAAGTTTTTTCTTTCCGGTTTTTAACAATGTTGTCCGGCATATTTGCTTCAATTTTTCTGTCTGTGTAGATGGTGTAATCCCATAGAATGGTGACATCTATTTCTCTGACCGGTGTTGGGTGATGTTCATACCAGTGTTTGTTTACAGATATTCCAACGTATTTGCACATTGTCCAATGTAAATATTGCCATACTCTATCGTGAGGATTTGTATATTCATTTGGGGCAAGTACAGAACATCCTGAGATTAGATGGTCTATTGTTTCTTGGTGTTTATCACAGAACCTGCATTTTGGATCCATTTTATTATGCATAATATTTGCCTGAAAGTTTCTCGTGAAAAATCTTTGGTCTTGCGCTGCAAGAGTAAATCCTTCAGTCTCAGACATTAATCCAGATGCACGTAACCATCGATGAGTATTAACTTTATCAATACTGGATTTATTGGCACGTTCTGAATATTGGCCATGCAGAGGTTTATCTTGCCAGCGTTGTTTCATCTGTTCAAGAGCTTTATCTTTGGCTTTCATTTTTATATTTTTGCTGCAATAATTGGTTCTTGGCTTCTGTTTTGCTTTTCTACAGAATCGACTAAATGTAAATCTTGTTTGTATTTACTGCCTTCTTTTATTATTGCATATTTTTTCTTTCTTTCTTTATGTCACTTGGCTAATTGTATCATCCATTCCTTTGTTGTTTCTATGTATGTTAGTAAGCCAATAGTTGTTTTCTTGTATGACAATTCTAGCTGAATAAGACCTCTTCCAACTTCTTTATGGGGTAAGTATTGATGGTCTACATCAGCCTTTGGATGGTGCATTTTATGCGTAGAAAGAAGCTTTCTTACTTTAGAATCCATTCGCCTTATGTCGTTTAGAATCCAGTTTAAGATGGTGAAACTATATTGGACAACTGGGATTGCAAGGCTATTAATGGCCATAACTCTGTTCTGTAAATTTCATTTCGTTTTTAATATCATTCGTAGCCTTCTATTTTACTCTTTATGCACTATTTCTTTCATTCTTTATGGTGAATGTTTTCACTCTCATTTACACCTATGTATTTATAAGCTTCTTCTGGCTTTAACTATGTTAGTGTCACAGCAGGTTCTAATGTAATTGAGAATGTTTCTTGTAGTGATCCACGTAAAACTCTATCTTTAGCACATTTATTCAAATTGAATTTCATTGCAATGTCTTCGCTGAAGCATATTACAGTTTGCAGAAGACTTTCAGCTCGTTATTCTTCTTAGCATACAACTTTAAGTCAGCCATGTAAAATAGATGGCTTATTTTCATCTTCTTCTTCTTCTTCTTCTTCTTCTTCTTATTATTATTATTATTATGTCATTTTTCATCATATTTAGATTTCTGCATTGGTCTCACTACCAACCAAGTCTGCGGGGAGACCTAAGGCAGGTAGTGGCGGGTTGTTATGACTCCATTTCATGTTTTTCTATCCTCCCTATCATCCCCAGCATTACATAGATAACGTTTTCCTTAGTGTGTGGGCTGTACTTAATAATACAATTTTTTGTATATCTCTTAAGCTGGGGTTTCCAGGGATTCTTTCAATGTGTTGTTTTGTTCCATTTTTTATCATTCCAAGTGCACCTACTATCACTGGCACAACTCTTGTTTTCAATTTCCACATTTTTTCTATTTCAATTTCCAGGTCTTTATATTTTAACAGTTTTTCAAATTCCTTGATTGCTATGTTACAATCCGCTGGACAAGCCATATCAATTAATAGACAAGTTTTCTCCTTCTGGTTTTTAACAATAATGTCTGGCCTGTTTGCTTCAATTTTTCTGTCTGTGTAGATGGTGTAATCCCATAGAATGGTTACATCTTCTATTTCTGTAACCGGTGCTGGATGATGTTCATACCAGTGTTTGTTTACAGCTTTTCCATAATGTTTGCACATTGCCCAATGTAAATATTGCCCAACTCTATCGTGGCGATTTTTATATTCGTTTGGGGCAAGCACAGAACAGCCTGAGATTAGGTGGTCTATTGTTTCTTGGTGTTTATCACAAAACCTGCATTTTGGATCCATATTATTATGCATAATATTTGCCTGAAAGTTTCTCGTGAAAAGACTTTGGTCTTGTGCTGCAAGTATAAATCCTTCAGTTTCAGACTTTAATCCAGATGCACGTAACCATCGATGAGTATTAACTTTGTCAACATTGGATTTATTGGCACGTACTGGATATTGGCCATGCAGAGGTTTGTCTTGCCAGCGCTGTTTCATCTTTTCAAGAGCTTTATCTTTGGCTTTCATTTTCATATTTTTTGCCGCAATAGTTGGTTCTTGGCTACTGTTTTGCTTTTCTACAGAATCTACTAACTGTAATTCTTGTTTGTATTTACTGCCTTCTTTTATTATTGAATATTTTTTCTTTCTTTCTTCATGTTGCCTTACTAATTGTATCATCCAATACTTTGTTGTTTCTATGTATGTTAGTAAGCCAATAGTTGTTGTCTTGTATGACAATTCCAGCTGAATAAGACCCCTTCCACCTTCTTTACGGGGTATGTATAGACGGTCTACATCAGCCTTTGGGTGATGCATCCTATGCTTAGAAAGAAGCTTTCTTGTTTTAGCATCCATTCGCCTGATGTCGTTTAGAGTCCAGTTTAAGATGTTGAAGCTATATTGGACAACTGGGATTGCAAGGCTATTAATGGCCATAACTCTATTCTGTGAATTTAATTCAGTTTTTAATATCATTCGTAGCCTTCTATAGTACTCTTTACGCACTATTTCTTTCATTTTTTTATGGTGAATGTTTTCGCTCTCATTTACACCTAGGTATTTATAAGCTTCTTCTGGTTTCAATTCTTTTATTGTTACAGCAGGGTCTAGGCTAATTGAGGATGTTTCTTGTATTGATCCACGTAAAACTGTAGCTTTAGCACATTTATTCAAATTAAATTTCATTCCAATGTCTTCGCTGAAGCATTTTACAGTTTGCAGAAGACCTTCCAGCTCATTATCATTCTTAGCATATAACTTTAAGTCATCCATGTAAAATAGATGGCTTATTTTCTTTTGGCCTATTTTATAACCACATTCTGTCTTATTAAGTTGACTGGTTAGTGCTATTAATGATATGCAGAATAGTAAGGGAGATAAAGAATCACCTTGAAATATACCTCTTTTGATGTTTATTTCATCAGACTTATAGGTTCCATTTATATGATTGAGGTAAAGGGTTGTTTTCCATATAGACATGCACTGTTTGATGAAATTGATGATGACGGGCGATATCTTGTATATATTTAAAGTCTTTAAAATCCATTCATGTGGCACACTATCGAATGCCTTTCGGTAGTCTATCCAGGCAGTACTAAGATTTTTCTTTGTCTTGTA
Source organism: Ascarosepion bandense (assembly GCA_037127315.1). NCBI lineage: Eukaryota > Metazoa > Mollusca > Cephalopoda > Sepiida > Sepiidae > Ascarosepion > Ascarosepion bandense. Next base: position 846,784 of record JBBBDQ010029504.1, read on the forward strand.
GCAGTTTTCCAGGATCATTTTGTTAATTAGCAATTGGTCTTTACAGCCATAACAGCCACGTTTGCACCCTTTTTGTTCAAGCGGTATCATGTCATTTCTTTCTAAGAATAAATATGTTTGTTTTGTTAAAATAGATGTTAGTAGTTTATATGTTGTCGGAAGACATGTAATTGGTCTGTAGTTTTTCGGGTTGTTTGTGTCACCATTCTTGGGTAGAAGAAATGTAATTCCTTTTGTCATCCATGCAGGAATTTTAGTGGGATCGTCAACCATTTCTTGGAGTTCTTTGGCTAATTTTTTATGTGCTGCATTTAAATAATATAGCCAAAAGTTAGGAATTTTATCTATACCTGGAGTTTTCCAATTGTGTGCTTTTTTTAGTGCAAATTTAATATCATCTTCTGTAATTCCAGACCATGTCTGTTCGGGTTTATTCTTCATTCGTTCTATCTCCTGCGTAATCCAATGTACTTCCTTGCTAGGTTCTTTAGGGCAAGCCCATATCTTTTCCCAGAACTGTGTGACTTCTTCCATTCTGGGGGGTACTGTCACTTCAATTTTTTTTTTACCTATTTCCCTGTAAAATCTCTTTGTATCAGTCTGAAAGATCTTGTTTTGTCTGTAAAATTTTGCTCTTTTTTCATAGCGTCTTATTCTTTGAGCCTTCAGTTGGATTTTTTGCTTTATTTTTTCTTTATTTGATAAGACGTCATTTTCATTCCTGATGTTATATTTTTTTTCGGCTCTTCTTCTTTTCCTAGTTCTTACATTTATTCCTCTACTCAGTTCATCCAGTACTGACAGTTCACTTCTTAGTTGTTCGATTTCTTTTTCGATTTTTCTTTTCCAAGGTGGATCTTCACGTCTGCGTGACTGCCTTGTTTTTATTTTGATGTTTAATTTTTTTGTTGCTGCTGTTGCTGATGCATATATTACTTCGTTAAGATTTGTATTCGGGTCTTCATCCAGTATTGATTTCAGTGCTGCATTGTACAATTTAATAGTTCGGAGGTTTTGTTTTGTTGGTTGGAATTTTGGGAGCTGTTCACTTTCCTCCATTGTAATACTTTGTATTTGACTTAGCTGGTTTTTTATTTCTATCTTGGCTTCCTGTATATTGTTATTTTCCGTCAAATAATTATCTTCGATGTGTTCTGAACTAATTTTATTTTTGTCTTTTAACTGACTCAGACTCAGATCGCACCTTTCCAGCACTTTTAGACTTACATCATTATCTTCGCAGTGATTTGCGTGTTTCACGGTTTCTACATTATGACCTGTGATTTGTTTGATGTTATTACTTTTTATTTCTGGTTCCGGTTCCTTTTCATATTTTGTTGATTCGACTCTTCTTGTTACAATTCTTTTAATTTCGTGAATCTCAGCCTCTGACAGTCGGTTATTACGAATAATGTACCTACGTACATTGGCCAATTTATTTTCGTCAATATACTTTCTATTTGTTTGACCAACTTTTTCACGCCAAATGTCATATGTTTGGCGAGTCATGTTTTTTTGAGGTTTGAGTAACGCTTCATGAAATGCAGTCATAACGACTTTGTACTCCTCACGAGACCATTTTATTTTTTCTTTCTTTAAATATACGGTTGTAGATCTAGCTGGTGAATTTTCAGGACCATCATTAGGATTATCCTGGTTGTGGGGACCTGAAGATACATTCTTTGTGTAGGAGTTTGTTCCTATGGCAGATTTTTCGACCTCAGGTAGGTTCCCTCCTGAAGGACGGGCTCCCTGTTTATCCACTGGAAGAGCCATACTGGACTTTTTATTTCTATTTGTGTTTTTCATGTTTTTCCCACGAGTGACGCACGGGTCCAAAAGTCCACCCAAAGTTGCCCGGCACGTTGGGTAACGGTCTTTTACAAACAGGGTCCCGAAGCCTGTAGGGAATCGTTTGTGACCTCATAACGCAGTAGCCATTCACTCCTCGGCACGATTAACACCTTGAGTTGCGGGTTGTTGTTCGGAGTTTTCCTTCTCCTAAATGGGCTGCCAAGCAACATCTGACATAGACGCGATTGGAATTCAAGGAGAAAGACGGCTCAACGAAACAAAACATCAATATTACTAGAGTAGTTTGTTTAAAAAAAAAAAAAAAAAAAAAAAAAAAAAATTATAATATCTTAAGAAAAAAAAATCCTGTTTATATTAAAACAAAATTTCATATTGAGAAAAGGAAAAATTCAAATAGAGAGACGTTTGTTGAAAAAAAAAAAATGTAATAATTTGTTCGTCCACTTTATCTTTCATTTTTTCAACAAAGTCGTTGGTCAATATTGGATTATCATAATAAGATAAATTAAATAAGTAAATTAAAACAATAAATAAATAAAAATAAATTTATCAAAAAAAATACGTAGACTTTCTATAAAATAATACCATATAAATTGTTTTTCATCGGATTTAATTTATTTTCTTGTTTTGTTTTGTTTTTAAGAAAATTATAATAGTTAAAAAAAAAAAAAAAAAAAAAAAAAAAAAATAATTTACACGAAATATCGACAGCTAAAGGAAATATAATACGGATGATTTTATTTAGGTTAATTTAAAGAACAAACAGATAAATTAAAATAAAGCAGAATTTCGTTAAAAAAAAAAAAAAAAAAAAAAAAAAAAATTATTCCCTAATATCTAAAGAAAAAATCCTGTTTATATTAAAACAGAATTTCATATTGAGAAAAAGAAAAATTCAAAGAGAGAGACGCTGGTTGAAAAAACAAACAAACTTGGATGTAACGGCCGTTCATCGGAGAAAAAAAAAAAACATCACTGCACTTAGAGAGTATTGTTAAAAAAAAAAAAAAAAAAAAAAAAAAAAACACATTTATTGCTACTATTAACCTTTGTCCTTGCAAAAAAAAAAAATTCAAAATTTAATTTAATATGAAAAAAAAAAGTGGACATACCTTTGAGTTTGAGTTTACTACCGTAACATTTAAAAATAATAATTTGTTCGCCCACTGTATTCTGTGTTATTCTTTCATTAAATCCAGCGAGAATAAAATTATCGAAAAATAAATAAATATATAAAATGAACGAACAAATTAAATATAATAAATTATTACATATTCTCTCTAAGAAAGAATATCCTAGATCGAACATTTTTTTTAGTGTTTTTCGTCATATTTTTTTTTTTTTTTCGTTGTCTTGCTTTAGAAGACTAGTTAATAAATCTATTTAAAGGATCATTAAAAGAAGAAACATACAATTTGAATTATATACGAAGAAAAAATTAATGTTTATGTTTAAAATAATGAAATTCAAAATTAATGTTTACGTTAAAAAAAAAAAAAAAAAAAAAAAAAAAAAAAAAATTTTTTAATAGGAAAGAAAAAGTGGACATACCTTTGAGTTTACTACCGTAAAATTTAAAAATAATTTGTTGGCCTACTGTATTCTGTGTTATTCTTTCATTAAATCCAACGAGAATAAGATTATCGAAAAATAAACAAATATATAAAATGAACGAACAAATATAAATAAATTATTACATATTCTTTCTAAGAAAGAATTTTTTCTAAGAAAAATTATTACATATTTTTTCTAAGAATGAATATCGTCGATCGAACAGAGCGCTTTTCGTCATATTTTTTATCGTTGTCTTGCTTTAGAAAACTAGTTAATAAATCTCTTTAAGGATCATTAAAAGAAGAAACATACAACTAAAATTATATACGAAGGGAAAAATTAATGTTTATGTTTAATATAGTTTAATATAGTGAAATGAGAAATTAATGTTTACATAAAAAAAAAACAAAAAACGTTACGTTTTCAGGAGCCTCAGAAAAGCACGTCATTCTCGTTGTAATCCCAACCGCGATTATTATTATTATTATTATTATTATTTATTTTTTCATTATAATTCGATATCTGTTATGGATGCACTACCTAACAATTCTGCATGAAGACCTAAGTTAAGTCGTGATGTGTTGTTATGGCTCCATTTCATGTTTTTATATCTCCCTAACATCTCTAGCGTTACATCGACAAAGTTCTCCTTATTGTGTGGGTTGTATTTAATAAGACAATTTTTTGTATATCTGTTGAGCTGGGGTTTCCACGGATTCTTTCAATGTGCACTTACTATCACTAGCACGATTCTTGTTTTCAATTTTCACATTTTTTCTTTTACAATTTCTAAGTCTTTATATTTTGACAGTTTTTCAAATTCCTTGGTTGCTCTGTTACAATCCGCTGGACAAGCCATATCGGTTATTAGGGAAGTCTTTTTTTTTGTCTTTAACAATAATGTCCGGCTAATTTGCTTCAATCTTTTTGTCTGCGTAGATGGTGTAATCCCATAGAATGGTGACATTTTCTATTTCTATAACCGGTGCTGCGTGATGTTCATACTAGTGTTTGTTTACATATTTTCCATAGTGTTTGTAAATTGTCTAATGTAAATATTGCCCTACTCTATCGAGACGATTTTCATATATCATTTGGAGCAAGTGCAAAAACTCCTGAGATTTGATGGTCTATTCTTTCTTGGTACTTAATCACAGAACCTGCATTTTGGATCCACGTTAAAATGTCTAATATTTGACTGAATGTTCCTAATGAAAATCTTTGGTCTTGCGCAGCAAGAATAAAGCCCTCACAAAGCATTATTATTATTATTATTATTATTATTATTATTATTATTATTATTATTATTATTATATGCACCCCGTTTTTATTGATGTAGGCTATGATGGTTCTCATATATTCCTATATTTACAGGTTTTAGTCGCGTTTCGTTCTTTTCATAGAATCTGCTATGACATACATTTACACGTGTTCGTCAGGTAGGAATACCACCGATTTCCCTTCTCGCTCTCTCTCTCTTTCTTAATATATCACGTGAGAGTTACCATTTTGAAATGACACTTTCCACATTATATATTTCAGAAATTTCAGCTGTCCCTTTAGAATTCTTATTATAAACGTTCTTATAGTGATTGTTCTTTGATGACTTCCCCTTTTCTTATTGGATCCGCACATAGAATTTTCAGCACCATTCTGTACAACCACATTCCTGTTGCCTCAATTTTATTGTTTATCTGATAATATCTAGCATTAACTGGCAAACACGAAGACTGACGTCCCATAACAATTCAGCACTCAGAAAATGTCCTATTTCTTAGGCTGTCGTTTAGCTTTTGGTAAAAAATTAAACAATATTTACTACTGGTTGAAAATTTCAACTTTTCCTACCATATTACCAATATCTACCTCTGTAATCATACTGCAGCAATAATACTTTAGGAAATAATACGTTTTTAAAGATACTTATCTGTGTCTGAGTACGTGTATGTAAGGTAAGGATACAGATTAAGATTTGTAATGTGTAGAAATGAAAACCAAAATATGCAAAAAATGAATAAAAATATGTAAATAAAATACAATAGAAAACTATGCAATAAATAAACTAAAATATAAATAAAAATGCATAAAATAACAAAATTAATAAAAATAAATCTAAATAAGTTAAAAAATAAAATAAATAAAAATAAGCAATAAATGAATAAATCAAGTAATAATTAAAAAGGAAAAGTTAAAGAAAATAGGAGAATTCATAAAAAAATTAAAATAAATAAAGTAATAAATAAAAAATAATAAATTAGATAAAATTATATATAAAATAAATATTGAAGAAATAATAAAAAATAAATTAATTAATATAAATAAAAAGAAAATAAATATATAAAAATTAAATTAAATTTAAAGAAATCAATTAAAACAAATACAATAAAATGAAAAATAAAGAAACAAAATAAATAAAAATATAAAATATAATTAATAAAATAAAAAGTAAAAAAATGCGCTAAAAGCGGTACCAAAATAACTGACAATTCTCCATTGATGCCAGCGATATACTTAGTCACATCGCGTTGACACAGCGGTTTGCTGTATGGTCATCGACGTAACTGCACGACCATCCTATTCTGTAGCACAATAGGGAACCGCTTGGGAATAACAAGTGCGGTAAACTTGAATAGTGTAATGAACAATCGCTCGTAAGTGTAAATCGTAGAGTCATTTTCCAATTCTCGTTGGGATTGTTATATTCATTAGTGAGCAAATGCGATTAGTAAGGTCTGAATGCACCGTCTATTTACACGAGCAATGGGTTAATTAATAATACATTTATCACTAAATTTCTATCTGAGTGAGATCTTACAATAAAAAGATATTTCCTATCTTCAACTCACCTTCAAAGGATTGATAAAAATAATCTATCAAATACTGATATATATATATATATATATATATATATATATATATACTAGCAATATAGCCCGACGTTGCTCGGGTGTAATGAAAGCATTGAAACTAATCCATGGTCCTGGAGCTCAGACTCTTTGGACGTTGGCACGAAAGACTAAAAAGCAATAGTTGTTTCCAGTTAAAGCCAAACCGTAGACTAAAAGAAAAATGAATGGATGTAAGTCAAATTTTGATTACCTGGTATCGATATCAAATAAGTTCTTTCGTCGTAAACTGAATTTTGAAGGTTACATATGTCCTCTGAAGAAATGGTATCATGGCTGAGACTAAGAACTCCAATTATACTTACTTAGAGCCAAACCCGAAGAAAAAACTAAAATAAAAGGGCTGAAAAATACAGATATACAGGCAGATAAACAGACACACGCACAAACATCTTGCCTTTTATATATATATATTATCGATTTTCTGCACTATTCTAAGAACTGCAACCTTGGAACTTCTGAATATCGTTTCTTATGTCTTTGTCTATGAGTGTATCAAAGTTGATTAAAATCGGATAACTTGTTCTATAACCCGATTTTTTCAGGGGTACCTCGACACAAAATGGAGCTAAGAACACTCGCAGACGCTTATGGTACAACTGTGTAAATTTTCAAGAATATCGGTTCAGCCGTTTTGGAGTCAATAGGTAACGGACACACCCATACAAACAGACACAAAGTTCCATTTATAAATAAGTTTAGATATATATGGTTAAATAAAAAGAAGACAAGAGGAAAACTGTATTTAACTCACCTCCGCGTTTCATCATGTGATGGAGTTTATCAAGGTAAAAACACGAAATTTGCTTTATTCCAAATTACGTATCTATAAACAAACAGTTTTGGCAACTATAAAAGCACTCACAAATCATTCAAAAAATTGACAGACTATTTTAGTTTTAGAACTCCTTCATGTGTCGTGTAATGTCCCGAGATGTTAAAATTAAAGGAATTCAACCGTTTTCATGGACTTTTTATTATGTATGTTAGTCTGTTTCAATATCATTTCCATAAGCAAAGGTGAGATTGGGAAAACACGCGTCGCAAATTGATATATTGGTAGTACTGAATGGCGGCGTTTTCTTCATATATATATATATATATATATATATGTGTGTGTGTGTGTGTGTGTGTGTGTGTGTGTATATATATATATATATATATATATATATATAGAGAGAGAGAGAGAGAGGGGGAGTGAGAGAGGGAGTGATAGACAGAATATTTCAACAAGGGGTGAAAAGTCATTACTAAAAAAGGAAATACGAAAATAGAAAACTACACACTATTCTGACAATAAGCAAGTGTTCTCTATATTCAGTGAATAAAATAACTAGAAACGGGTAATCTAAACAAGTCAAAGTCATATCAAGAACAGCAACAAGAAATTAAATCATGGACATCGATCTGTAACCTTTATTCACGCGGCCTGTGATTATCAGACAAATATGATTACCATTACCGCTCGATGATGGTAATTGGTGAGAAACTTTCAAACATCGGTGTTTCACAATCTATTTTTGCTGCCTGTCGTATACAAACATAAAATTAAACGCATGCATATTTTATGCCAAAATATATGTATAGATGTTTTGGGAAAAACAGCTTTCAGAGTCCTGAATCAATAACTGAATTAAACCTGTTACATCAGTGTTTCTCAAACTATTTTAGGATTTTTTGCATGGCGATCTTTTTATGATATTTTAGATGGCTCACAGCCCCTTTAACTTCCACTGATACAAGCCTATTTTATCTAATGATGCTGGTTATACTTTGATATCACTGTTACACATGTAATCAAAGCAATACAAATATAACCACGGACTTCACCTCACCTCTAGTCAAAGCAAGTCGAAATATATCACGCAAACTGTAGAACACGAATACTTTGTTTTTCTTCATTAGGGTGGAGTAACTTTGCAACGGCTTTTTTCCCCTTACATAACTCAAACATAAGCAAGGGCCAAAATAGAACTAAGGAAGTTAACTCAAGAAATAAAAATAATGAATGCAAAAGGAAAAAAAGAGATAAATAAGGGAGAGTTGGAGATGAAAATATACCATTTCCCTTTCCAACAACAATACTGCCATTATTACTTGCTAGCAATCTCAAATAACCAATAATTTCAACTGAGAGGTCTCTTCGCGGTCCCCTCCAAGCCCCTTCTCGGTCCCTTAGGGGACCACGGACCTCAGTTTCAGAACCGCTTGTTTTACATGAAGGGGAAGTAGAATTGTTATATCTAGCTGTTTCTTCACAGTTAAGAATGATTTTGAGAAATTATGTTTTGCTCATTTTGGTTTAAGAACAAAAATAAATTTCTACTACTGAGTTAAAGTTTACTTATTATTGTTCCTTTTTTCTTTTTTTACAATTACATATTTGTGTGAACTGAGATTTTTCACATTAACTAAATTTAAGAGGAAGGACAGAAACAAGGTCAACACTGCAGCTAATATAAGTGTAACATTGTCTTCCCGTGTTTCCAATTGGAATCAGCTGCTTATAAACAAACACATCCATTTCATTAAATAACATTTTTCTAAATATTATTTACTTTGTATCTGAATATCTTTTAAGTTTTCCTTTCCAAAAGTAACAAATTTAACATTCATACAAATAAATACATGCAAATCATATATTTGCAGCACACAAGAAATATACGTTTAAAATGTCGATGCTAAACAAATGAAAGTAACACGTTTATAACACGTAGGTGTAATGGGTCGCAATGCAAAAAGAAGCTTCTTAATATCAAACGCAGTAAAAAAAAACGATTAAAAAACGCTGTATTATGCTGTTGATATTTTCTTTCACATGAACTTTTGTTCATGTGAAAGAAAATATCAACAGCATAATACAGTTAAAATAATATTTTAACTTTCTAAAATAGTTTAGTTATATAACTGAAGATTTATATTAAGAAATAAAATAAATATGTTGGTCTTTGATCTCTCTCATAAGTAAATTACGACTTGAAGCAAATAAAAACTGATTCATTATTCATTTTGCATTTAATGAACTTGTAATCAATAACATATCACTATTTAAGTGAAATTAACAAGCCGAACTCTTTCAAGTTCGATTTAATATTTACAGAACTTTGACGAAGATATGTTCCTATGTAAATTGCTGGCAGTAGAATGCTTTGAAATTTCGAAGTATTAACGGCACTGCTTTCTCCCGCTTGCTATTTAGATCAAAAATAGATTCAGATTTTCTCATGAACGAGATAGAATAAAAGGCGGTGTTCTTATAAATATTTCTTGGAGGAAAGGTGTCTACCCATCCAAGTTTCATAGAACGTTCATTGTGCGAATATTACCAGCAGCATAGAAATATCATCGACGTATATATCCTACTTGGAGAGATACAGATGCTCTTCAGTTCAATTGAATGCAGAATATGTTAAATGAATATTTTAACTCTTTTATTTAATCATTTCTACCCAAGTAAGGCAATAAAGCCACCGCAACGCAAGGGGTTGCTGAGTGTGGTAGAAGATTGAAATAACTTTTAAGAAGAAAAAAAAACAAAAATGAAGTATACGGATAATAAAGATTGACATTGCATATAAACGTCGGAAGATAATTACATTCAGCCATTTCAGATATAAAATGATGAGACCTTGCCGCCAATCTAGTACTGCGGTTAAATTTCCAAAGGGCTATGTACCATAATAGTTTCCTCAGAACAAATATCATGAAAGTATAGAAACGGAACAGGAAAGCTACAAAACAGCGGTAGGAAAATGATTGCCGTCGATATGCCAGCTCAGGACCAATAACTTTGTAGATTTTTCTTCGGGGTGCTAGAACATGTCTAGCCAAAATACTCTATGCATGGATGAATCTTAGACTTACAAATATGTAAGAAAGATTCTTAAAAGAAACATTTGTCTAGCACGACACATGAAACCAGTTTTAAGCAGCGAAACTAGCAATTCATTCAATATATTTTTACAATATGTCAGAGGCAAACTCTATTTGACAGTTGCCGTTTCCGACATGTTAAACATTTGACCAACTCTATACTTTCAAATAAAAATTCTTAAATCCCGGGAGCCTGATCTATGAACAGTTCCAGGGGAAAATCTGAGAGAAAGTTGCTCTTTATCAAAGGATACGAAGGAAATGGGGATTGTTAAACACCATGAACATGGAAGGACCGGTCCGAGATCTGAAGGTCGGATCTAGTGAGAATAAGGGATGTAACTGGTCAGAAATTCTGTCATAATATCAACGACAGAATAGTGTGAGGCAAGCAACGTTTTGCCTTTGAAATGAGGATTACAAGATGGGGATTATTTCATCAACCCTAAAGCAGTGTACGATCTCTTGAATTATAGCTCTCGTCGAGAAACGGCAAAAACACTCCATTCTTTGTCTTTATATATATATATATATATATATATATATATATATATATATAGTAACATCTTACAACAACTTCTTCATTGATCATTTACAACAAAAGTGAATGAAAAACAAAAAAATACTTATTTTTTTTATACTTGTCATTTGGTACCATAAATATATTAAGAATGAAAACATTTATTTCATAATGTTTTTATTTTTAGCAATGTTATACACATTTCCATGGTTTTTAAAGAAACACGAGCTACTGCAACTTTTCAACACAGAAGATCGCTAAAGATCCACTTGTGCAACTCAAGTCAGAATTCTCCCTATTTTTTTTGGGGGGGGGGTGAGGATGTTAGATTTACTGTGAACGTAAATCAGAAAAAAAAATTACTAACTTGTAATCAAATGAGATTCTGTCTGTCAACGCACTCATATCCAAATTAAAATCTTCTGAACAAATGACATGGTGCTGAAAAGTTGTCGACCAAACCCACTTCCCAAAACCCAACCAAAAAGAGCAAGTCAGCAGGAGTTAGCTATTACTTGAAGTGATTGAAGGTACCGACCCTGTTTATAACATCGCACGATCATTCTCTTTCCATTTGAAATCGGAAATGAGATTTAGACCAAGTACGATCTTTGGGATGTGCGTTGTAGTGCAGTGGATATCGGCTCGGAACGAGAAATCAGATAACCGAGTTCGAATTCCAGTTGAATTCCTTGCATTCACTTACGGGCAAATACCCTTGGGAAAGGTATTAATCCGTCTCTTCCCTCCAGTTATGGGTTAAATAATAGGACAGATTGGGTTCTATAGCCTTGGTCGGCTATAGTCTACCGCAGAAAGCAATGGCAAACTACTCCGGGATAATCTTCTGCCCAGTCAGTCATGTCTCTTTCGAGACATGGTCGCCCAAGCGTGTATCACGTATGGCACTTAACTGATTGACGGTCTTTAAGGGTGTGACTATTTATCCGAATTGCGCTGGTTTATCTCTGCTCATCATGAGTTTAGTTCTGGATGTATTGAATGTGAATATCTAGTTGTTTACGCAATGATATTTGTCGGAGAAATGATATCATCATGAAATGATATCATCAAGATATTTGAAGGTTAAAACTGTGTTAACCTCTGCATATATCTTTACAAATTATTTGAACGTGTTCAAGAGAGATAGTTAATATAAAGTAGAAATGGGTATAATGACACAATCTAGTATTGCACATGCCTCAGAGGACGAGTCATTAATGGCAATCTTTATAGACCAACATGATAAGAAAGATTTGACAACCGAACGAGTCATTCCAGAGGTTTAATAGCTCTCCAGTTCGGGTAGCAGTCCCCTTTGCCCCATCTTGTCAAAGGCAGCGTCTAATAATGTATATAATGTTGGTTAATTACGTAGAATATACATGTAATCGCATACTACCGTAAGAAAGGTCAGCAGTATCTTGACTTGTGCATCACAAGTAAACAATTGACGGATATCGGAATCACTGGACAATAACCCACTGCCTTAAATCGTTGATTGTTGAATATAGAGACATTAATTGTGAGTAACATCCTTGGCTCGGACAGTGTGTACTTGGATTATATGAACCAGGGTGACCAATAACTGAGCAGTATATATCTATATCACTTCCAGTTTTTATTCTTTTTAATAATGACTCAGCAGTCAATGAAATACTGGTTAGCCCAGTAGACGATTGCTCAATCTGGATAAACATAACTACATATATATTATAAATTATGTTTTAGAACATGTACATTATTTTTTAATATATGTCCTCGGCAATCATATGTTTGTTTCAACGTTGGGTACGTTTCTTCGGGAGGTATATATATATATATATATATCCTGGGATATATATTTATATATATATGAAATGAATTGTTTCAACATTATTTTTTTATTGATACTCGTATTTAAGTAGATATTCTATTTTAATTAAACAGTATTATAAATTTATATCTACTGGCCTGATTATTTCCGATGAATTTTTGTTACGAAAATGTGTGTCAGTCGGCAGGATTCGAACCTATCTACATAGGGGAAGCTACCATTTGATTTGGCAACGGCTTAGACCGCTCGACTACGAATGACCTCCAGTCTGAACGAGGTTTAATCAAGCCTGTATAACATAATTTTCCATTCATCTCAACAACCATATCTGCTCTGAAATGTATGTAATGTCAACAAATGTAAACATGTTACGGAAATTAAAGAATTTTAACGAAACTTGGTTATCAACAAACGACGATTTGAAATGAATTGTTTGAACATTATTTTTTTATCAAACAATTCATTTTGATATATATATATATATATATATATATATATATATATATATATATATATATTGAATCACGGATTATAACACAACAAATAGAATATTGTGAATAATATAACTCATGAGTGTTAGAAAAATTTATCATGAACTACCTAAATAACTATAATTTATTAAACAAAATAAGTGAATTAATGAATTAATGCAGACACAGAAATAAATATCTATTTAAATTGTTCAACACTGACTACAGTATATAACACCTACTTTTTGTACTTATTTATTTATTCCTTAGTGATTTTTAATATTTTCCATTTTTTCATTGTATGTTTATTATATATATATATATATATATATATATATATATAAGTGTGTGTTTATGCACAGGTGCATGTGTATCTATATATATATATATGTGTGTGTGTATGTGTATGCGTATTTATTTCTTTTTAATTTTTTATTTCTTCTTTTTTTCTGCGACTTTTTCACAAATATAAGCATATAAAAGTGACCTCAATTTTAACCTAAAATTGACCCCCCATAATATATCTCCTTTTTTAACTTATACAAGTTCAGGTACTTATTCAATATTTTGGTTTCTGTATAAACTTAATGAAATTATTCATTTAATAAATGATAAAAAGCACTCCAGATGTATTATTTATAACGAACTTAAGCAACGCTCGTACGAAAGAGAAACATTCAAATGGAAAACGGTCACTTTTTAATATGTACTTGATGATTGTATCATGCATGAAACTGCTGGTCATGCTTTAAATATATATATATATATATGTAAACTTATCGCTATACTCGTTTCGAAAAACCCTCGGAGCACATCCGCGGAAGGATAAATAGTGATATAAAAAGAACCAGCTAAGCACTAGAACATCAGTCAACGTACCCAGCTCACAGAATAAAACCTGAGACGAGTAACCTGAAACAGAAACCACTCAATACGCAATTTTCCCTGAATTCCAATTTGGTGAAACCTTGGTAGGTTCGTTGGCTCGCTAGGTTAATTATTTACTCTCTCTCTTTCTCTCTCTCTCTCTCTCTCTATATATATATATATATATATATATATATATATATATATATGAGCACCATGACGCCATAAATTTGGAAATGGCATGATGTAAAGTTTTTTTGATAACGACTCGATTTTTAAGCTATGGATAAAATAGTTGTTTTTTTTTGTTTTTTTTAAATTAGTTTGTGTGTCAGGTTTTATTAGCCTATTTTTGTTACGAGAATTTTTGTTGTGACTCAAATGTATTGCCGGTATTTTTTCCAAAAATGTATTTCTAATATATTAATATATTTTTATACTTTCATAATATTTTGAACCCTGTGTAAGGGTTAAATTGCTCTAGTCTCTCTTGTCATCATCATAATCTCACCCTTTTACACCCAATGGTGTGTTGGGCTGTAACATTTTGTTACGGTTGCCGTAACAAACTGTTTTTTATGGGGCAGGGTTCTTAGTACTGCGCCCAACCACCAAACCTTGGTGCTTACGTTTACAGCACCTGAAATTCACAAATGGTTACCCATCTATATACTGACCAGGCTCGATGTTGCTTAACATCGGTTATCAGACGAGAACCAGTGTATTCAACAGGATATAGCCGTAGACATTCTCTTTTGTGCATCATTATTATCATTTCGATTTCTACTATGGTCGCTCTAAAAACCAACTCAGCGGGAAGACATAAGGCAGGTCGTGCTGTGTTATTATGGCTCCATTTCATGTTTTTATATCTCCCTAACATCTCTAGCGTTACATCGACAAAATTCTCCTTAGTGTGTGGGTTGTACATAACAAGACATTTTTTTTACTATCACTGGCACGATTTCGTTTTCAATTTTCACATTTTTTCTCTTTCAATTTCCTTAAATGTGGACAGTTTTTCGAATTTCTTGGTTGCTATAATACAATTCGCTGGACAAGCCATATTAATTAATGGGCAACTTTTTCTTTCTGGTTTTTAGCAATAATGTCCGGCCTTTTTGCTTCAGTTATTCTGTCTGTGAAGATGGTGTAATCCCATAGAATGGTGACATCTTCTATTTCTGTAACCGGTGCTGGATGATGTTCATACCAGTGTTTGTTTATATATTTTCCATAGTGTTTGCACATTGTCTACTGTAAATATTGCCCCACTCTATCGTGACGATTTTATATTCATTTGGGGCAATTACAGAACCTCCTGAGATTAGATGGTCTATTGTTTCTTGGTGATTATCACAAAACCTGCATTTTGGATCCTCATTATTATTTGACTAAAAGTTCCGAGTGAACAAACTTTGGTCTTGCGCTGCAAAAGTAAAGCCTTCAATCTGACACTTTAATTCAGATGAACGTAACCATCGATGAGTATTAACTTTATCAACATTGAACTTATTGGCACGTTCTGGATTTGGCCATGCAGAGGTTTGTCTTGCCAGCGTTGTTTCGTCTGCTCAAGAGCTTTATCCTTGGCTTTCATTTTCATATTTTTAGCCGCAATTGTCGTTTCTTGGCTTCTGCTTTTCTTTTCTACAGAATCTACTAACTGTAAATCTTGTTTGTATTTACTGCCTTCTTTTATTATTGCATATTTTTTTCTTTCTGTTTTCATGTTGTTTAACTAATTTATTATTATGCCATTTTTCATCATATGTTATTTCTGCTATGGTCACACTACCAACTAAGCCTGCGGGAAGACATAAGGCAGGTCGTGGCGTGTGGTTAGGGCTCCATTTCATGTTTTTTTCTATCTCCCCTACAATCCCTAGCGTTACATAGACAATGTTTTCCTTAGTGTGTAAGCTGTACTTAATAAGACAATTTTTGTATATCTCTTAAGCTGGGGTTTCCAGTGATTCTTTCAATGTGTTGTTTTGTTCCATTTTATGTCATGCCAAGTGCACGACTCTTCTTTTCAATTTCCACATTTTTTCTATTTCAATTTCCAGGGCTTTATATTTTGACAGTTTGATTATTATTATTATTATTATTATTATTATTATTATTATTATTATTATTGTTGACACGGATTACATTCCCATTTCTCAGCCAGAAAACTAAAGTCATAAACGGCTTCATAATATTTCCGTCTGGTCATTTTTGTCGAAAAGAAAATAATAAAAAGAAACTAGTGATGCGCATATATTACATAAATAAAGCTCTTTATAATTTGTGAGGTGTACATGTAAGTACATTTTTTGTGTTTCTTTAAGGAATGAGCAACCAGTAATTCTTTCAACGAGTCTATTGAAACACTCTTTCAATCAAACCCATTGCACTAAATAAACAGAAATTATTCATATTTCTTGTTACAAACTTTCAAAGTTTCCATTTCTAGATCGTTGTATTTTGACATTTTTGGAATATCTTCAAAAATGCATTACAATCGGCAGGAAATGTCATTGTCAATACCAAAGTATATTCTGTTTTTCTACTCTTCTATCACAATGTCTGATCGATTAGCTTTGAGTTGAATGTCTGAGTGTTTTGTAAGGCTAAACAATTGTTTTATGACCAATCTCTGTAACCGTGACGGGGTGGCATACGTACCAAATTATTTCATTTTTTCCCCGTAAAAGCTACGGAATGTTCCGGCGCATATATTGCAAACTTGTCATGACAATATTTTATTTTCAAGACGTGCTAATACCGTACAGGTGGTAAACTGTTTCTAGATATTTATCACAGAATTCTCACAGTTATACATGATTATTTTGTAATTTCAATTTAGCAAGCATTAATCATATGAAATAAGAATAAAACCTTCATTTTCAGATTTTTACGCAATAAAAAGCAACCACTGATTGATATGGGGTTTGTATATGATATGTCCCGGAAAGGGATATATATCTGATTCAAGGTAGCAAGCGGTTTAAGCAAATGTAGCCGGGTAGGAGACTCTAGAACGTAGATGTAATAGACGGTACTCGTCGTATTCATTGTCCTGAGAGGTAGTCGTAGTCAATAGACGTAGACCAGTAGTCGTAGATCTATAGACAGATCTCTAGTCGAAGATCTGTAGACCTCTAGTAGTAGACCAGTAGACTTCTCCGTGTCCTCGCCTTCATCTGTATTTATGACTGACACTAGCGAATAACATTACTGTAAGGGGAAACCAAGGATTATGATGTCCATTACATCAGTATAGATCAACTTGTTTGGCATGGGTTGTTTGAAGGAGGAGGTTTATTTTCCCATCATTTCTGTATTTGGTATATTACGTTTGCGTTTATTATTACTATTTTAGATTGTGATATATATTTACATACACAATGAGTGAAGAGAATTTTCAGAACACAAAATGAATAATATTCATATCCCTATACTTAATAATTGTTTGTTTCACTACGTTCGTTTTATTTCGAATAAGACACCGATATAGCCAGCTCTCAAGTGGTAATGCACACAGTGTGCCTATACATTGCCTTCCCGAGATGTGCCAAAGATGTCAGAACGGTTTTCATCAAAGCCTACTCTCAGCTTTACAAAAGCAACAGGTCAAGTTGGAGAAGAATATTGAACTTCTGCTAAAAGGCTTAAATTACTTTTCTTCATTCAGCTACTGAGTTCCGTTTTGACTTCGACAGAAGAATATATTTCTGTTTCTCCTGCAGATTATATTGCGTTTTATCCGATCTCTCGTTAAGGTTAAGACACGAACTGCTGCAAAAGCAAACAGATTAAAATTATGCATAATCTTCCATGTAGTTTATTCAGGTTTAATCGAGCTTAACGTATTATCGATTAATAACGTAAATCCTCTTTGCTTGTTTGAAACTTATAAAATGATAGCACACTACATTAACGCTAATAAATAACTGTACAACATATATCTTTGATTGAATTAGCTAGATTTAACCATTAGTTCTTTAGTTGTTTACCAGCAGTATAGCCCGGCGTTGCTCGGGTGTAATGAAAGCTTTAAAACTAATCCATGACCCTGGAGCTCAGACACAGCCTAAAGAATATTTATGTGAAGTTTGGTGAGAATCGGATAAAAATTGTGGATTTGTATAAAGGACATACAGACGGATAAACACACACACACACACACACACACACACACACACACACACACACACACACACACACACACAAACAACTTGCCTTTTTATATATATACGTATATATATTATCGATTTTCTGCACTATTGTAAGAACTGCAACCTCGAAACTTCTGAATATCGTTTCTTATATCTTTGTATATGAGTGTATCAAATTTGATTAAAATCGGACCACTCCTTCTATAACCTGATTTTTTCCATTATCGATTTTCGATATTTATCGGGCGTACCTCGACACAAAACCTAGCTAAGAACACTCGCAGACGCTCATAGTACAACTGTGTAAATTTACAAGAAAATCGGTTCAGCCGTTTTGGAGTCTATAAGTAACGGACACACACACAGACAAAGTTCCATTTATAAATAAGTCTAGATCTATTATAGTGAAGAGTATGTGTGTTGAAACAGATTAGTTTGATTCGATTTGGCCTTGTTAGTTAGATAGCCCACTGTATGAGGTGTACAAACAAGAAAATCAAATTGTATATAGAAACAACAAAATTAAAGTTTTTACAAATAAAAGTAATGTATTTTGATTAATTAGTCAGTCAAGTCCCATACATGATACATGCTTTGGGCGATCATGTCTCGGAAGACCGGGCAGAAAATTATTCTGCAGTAGGTTGCCATTGCATTTTGCGGTAGACTGGTTGTCAAATAATGCTATAGAACCCAATCTGTCCTGTTATTTAACCTATAACTGGAGGGAAATGACGGATTGATACCTTTCCCAAGGGTGTTTTTGCGGAAGTAAATGCTAGGAATTCAACTGGAATTCGAACTCGGCAACCCGATTTGTCGTTCTGAGTCGATATCCATTGCACCACAATGCATATCATTTTGGTTGATACAAGGTCGTTAAAATGTTCGTAGTACACCTTGCAAGAAAGAGTTTATGTGTACATAGGCTGGAACGTATGTATCTGTGTATGTGTGAGCGATAGTGTTGGTGTGTTTGAATTATTTCGCTAAGGCTTAATGCTCACCACTGCTGTAGTCTGGTATTGAACTCACAACTCTTTGGATCAAGTTACAGGAACTAGCGAACGTCTATCTCCACTGGGCCCTGTATCCTTAAAGACAGTGGTGAACAAGTAGCTTACAGGGTTAGATGGAGATAACTCATGACTACCATAAAAGGCTCTAGACAAGGAATAAGAATGATATACCCCAGTGATTGTAATAAAGACCTCAGTTCGAAATTCCTAGTACTTGAAAAAGGCCGGAGCGGACAACGGACGAAACGTTGTACAAATGGAAACAAATATTAGAACAATAGTCCGAATAATGTAAATACTGCAGTACTGTTATCATCTGAAATTCATGATATCTTCTTATAAAAGCTTTTTATTTTAAAAGAAAATAGATTTCTCCATTTCAGTGTTATCGCGTTTTTCAGTACTGATAGGCGTTTCCATCCTAACATTTTATTTTAGTTAGTGTAGAGCGTTAAAATCTGACATTATCTTTTCCTTTTCAAGTTACAATGTCTATCCACTTCAGAAGTTGCTGCTGCTGACAATTCTCAACTGATGTGGCTTTATTTTTTGATAAATTTCATTGTTTCTCTAGCGCCAGTTCCCGAGGATCAAAGAAGTACGTTATTTGCACAGACATAACTCGCTAAAAGCTTTTATAACCATTGATCTGAAAAAGGTGGTGCACATATCTGACACTTTCGATATTTATTTACGTGCTTGGCAT
The DNA here is from genome assembly GCA_037127315.1 of Ascarosepion bandense. NCBI lineage: Eukaryota > Metazoa > Mollusca > Cephalopoda > Sepiida > Sepiidae > Ascarosepion > Ascarosepion bandense. Next base: position 866,493 of record JBBBDQ010029504.1, read on the forward strand.
CGAGCATGACATTCATTTGAAAGTCTCGATGTGATGATGATATTTATGAATTTGACAGGAATTTTACGAATTGTTTTCTATTTTATCGCTTCGCAATGTTGCGAAACATTGCTATTTGCGTAGTTTAATCTAGGCTCAATTTATTTATCTCCAATAATAAATATATTATAACTGATTCTTGCGTCGTGTTTAGTATTTATTAATATCTGAATTTTTATGATAGATTCAGCATATGAGCTAATACATACACTTATTCCAGCACAGGAATCTCAATATTGATGTTATAGATAATATTATGCTTCCTGATCTTGGAACTATTATATAATACACGATCTACAGTATTTACATTATTCGTACTGTACCTCATCTTTGTTGCGATTTGTACGACCTTTTGGCCATTGTACGCTCTGGCCTTCTTCAAAGAATAGTGACTTCAATACCAGACTACAACAATGATGAAAATGTAACTTACAGGGATAGAGTTAGATAATTCATTACTATCAAAAGAAACATTAATACGTAAGGAATAAAGATCATATACCCCAGTAATTGTAATAAAGCGTTCGGTTCGAAAGTTCTAACACCTGAAGAAGGCCGGAGCGTACAACAGGCGAAACGTTGTACAATTAGCCACAAAGATGAGGATAATAGTCCAAATAATGTAAATATTGTAAGTACCACCTCATCTCAGAAATATAGACAAATACTAATACATGATAACTATGGTCCTTGGTATGACGGTAAACTTCATCCTGCAGCAAAGCTGCTGCTTAGAAGTTTGTAAGGAGCATAAAACCACCGCTTAATTGCTGTTGTTCGTAGGTCCACCCTGACGAGGAGTGGTAGCAACTGTTAGCGTCCCAGCTATGGTCAAATATTTAACCCCCAAACTGGGGTCAAAACACCATGGAATTATGAAAATATTTTTATAGAAATATATTCATCAAAATAAACTTTTATAGACAAATATACATTTTTTAAGAACAAATATTACCAATAATAACTTTTTGAAAGAAAAAAATATTACCATAACACATTTTTCAAGGAAAAAAATATTGCCATAAATATTTTTGAAGGAAAAAATTATTATCACCATATATTTTTGAATACAAAACTAGAAGACATCTTCAGTTTTCTAAAATAAAAGAAAATAATAAAATATTTTTACTCGAATTCTGACCAAATCAACCTTTTTACTATAACCAAACACACCCTAAAACTCAAACTTTCTGGCATTAAATAACCGACGGATGTTGATATGACGTTAAACAAAACTCAAACTCAAACCCAGTGACTATATGGCACATGATAACTGTCTTAGAATGCACAGTATCTAGACCCATCAGATAAAACCCTCACAAATAAGACCTGCATATCATGTTGCCCGTGTAAGAAATTCCCTTCGTTTTTATTTGATGAGAAGGAAATTCCACGCAGAGTGTTCTTCTTGTGGTACGAACTCTCCTGATATTGTTTGCTGAACCACTATAATCTTAAATTCGTCTAGGAACAGCCATTAGTTATCCGACATATCCCCATAATAGGTATTTTGTAACTAAATGCTTCCGCATATGACTAGAAAAATTTATATGCCTCTTGTGCTTTGTACTGTGTGAACATAAGCTATATAATAAATTGTATAAGATTATTTCACAAAGGAAAGATGACTTTCCTCTGGTACGCAAGTACCCTTCCTATTTCAACAATGACTTCAAATATTAAGATAGTAATCACCAGTTTACTTTATCTAATATGACAACACAAAGAAAATCCTTATTATAAAACAAGAGATGGATTACAATATTTTGAATGTATATTTTATTGAAATTATATCGTCACTTTATTATACTTTTATTAGATTTATTATATAGTCACTTTAGAGTCAGTATATCGTTGTCATTTTTATAATATCTACTCATCTCATAAAGTAGTTGGTCCAGAGACTTGTCCCAAAGAGTTCTAAGTTCAATACATGGTTACAGCAGTGGTGAACAAAAAACTTAGAGATTTGAGTTAAATGGAGATTACTAAGACATCCGGAAGTGGCATAAGTCACGGAACGAGAATAATCTACTATAGTGATCGAAAAAAACGGTTCAGCACAAACTTCCTATCACCTGAAGAGGGTGGAAAATACAACTACCGAAACTTCGGGAATATAGCAACAGATATGAGGACAATAGTACGAAAATAATGTAAATAAGAAAATGCGAGCAAAAGAATTTCTTCGGATAATTAAAATGAAAAAAGACAGGTGTACTTACAATTGGAAATTAACAATCGGAATTATTAGAGCACAATGAGGAAAAAAGCTTAGAGAATATAACACACACAGGACACATTGAGAGCTAGTGCGAAACATAAACCAACCTACATTACAGGGACGACGGGGAAGTCAATGAGACTGACGCCAAAGCAGGAAATTTTCCTTTTCTTCTTCTTCTTCTTCTTCTTCTTCTTCTTCTTCTTCTTCTTCTTCTTCTTCTATGTGCTTTGTTCCTTCAGGACGAAGGCGATCATGGCTTTCCACTTTTCCCTATCCCTGGCGACTCTGAGCACGTTTTCTCCTGTTACACCATGCAATACTCGTTCCGTCATCCACCTGATTAGGTCCTTCAAACATGTTATCCGTTGCTTTCCCCTGTCTCGTTTTCCTTCTATATGGCCTGTTAGTATCAGATTCTCCAAGAACCTCCTTCCTCATTGCGGGTCCCAGGAACTGTCTCTTCCTGATGCTCGGTATTAATTTCCTTTTTGTTTCCATCATTTCCAAGACCTCATCATTGCTCACATGCTCGATCCATGATATTCGCAGCATCCTTCTGTAGAACCATATTGCTTCAGGTTTTTCCTTCATCTTTGATGGTATTGTCCAGCATTCGCTGCCATATTGAAGGACGGACTGCACGTAGTAATCCAGTACTCTCTTCCTTGTTTCTAACGAAATTCTCCTGTTTCTTAATACTTTACTCAACTTCTGGGGAGAGAAATAATCACCGGTGTCTTAAAGGAGAGTGTGCATAAAAGAAATGGACTTAAAAGACGTGTTACTTAAAAACACATACAGTTAGACATTTGACTACGTTCAGCTTTTATAAAAACTCATTTAAACACAGTAGCGGTAAACAGTACACCACTCTGACTTATTCATTATTGAGTTTCTTTTCTTTTGGAAGATTTCAACTTTCGGGTTGGAATTGATTATGTGTAATTAATCACAAGCAGTCTGTATAAGGAACAAGAGGTGTGGAGAATCTTCGAAACGTCTGGACGTTTTCATTCTGCCAGAATTCAGCAGGCTGCAATGTCAACAGGCTGGCATTTTGCCATTTTTCGCGGGCTGAATGGTACAAAAAAATTCAAGAATAATAAAAGAGAAACAAATAGTTGATCTTTTTGGCTGTTATCTGATTTATTTTCCAAACTGAGTTTTGGAATTATATTATTTATTATATATATATGGGAAACGGTTATATATTGATTTTATATATCAGAACGATGTCAGAAAATCTAATGGCATAATAGAAGCAAATTTCATGTGAGACGTTTTTGATATTAGGACTTATTGGAATAAAGTGATATTTAGGTGATGCGTCACTTAGTCATAATTTCAGTGGCTCATGTACACAGAGAGATTTAACATTTAAAATTAAAAACATTTTAATTTATATGTATTTACAGTATTTACATTATTCGGACTGTTGCCCTCATCTTTGTTGCCATTCGTACGACGTTTCGGCCGCTGTACACACCGGTCTTCTTCATGTGCTAGGAATTTCGAACCGAACCCTACAATCACTGGAGTATATATACTCTATTCCTTGCGAAGTTTTTTCCTCTTTTTGTAGCCATGAGTTAAGTGGATATAGACGTTGGTTAGTTCCTGTGACATGACCAAAAGAGCAGTGAGTTCAATACCAGGCTAAAGCAGTAGTGAACTAGTAACTTACGGGGTAAGTTACTAGTTACTCATGACAATTTCTTGTTTAATTTTTAGAATAGGCGTTCCGGTTCTTTTCCAAGTTTTCTTATTTTATATCACTCCCAGTGATCATTTTTAGCTGCTTGACATTATCGTCTTCGTTGCAGTGTATATATTCAAGGACAGAATATGGAAATTTGTACAAATCAGACATTTCATATAAAAATTGTGTGTCGCTTCGTATTTATTTATATATAAATTTGGTAGACCTTGACATTTTATTGTCTTCAAGTAAAATATATACAGATGTAATTTTTTACCTGATAGACAGAAGATAAATTAACAGACTTGATTTTCTAAGCGCCGATGAGATGTTCAACAATGACGAAAATATGGAATACCCAGGGATTATCTATGCATTATTCAGTTGTAATAGATTATAATTGTTGGTAAATAAACTGTTGGGTCTCTGCATATATAACTTTTGTTTTTATTGGCTATTTTGTTTTCTTTTTGTCAAGTGTCCGATTTTGCTGCAACACCCTCTATTTGATGATATTATTATCGTATGTTCTAATAAATAAACGCTAAGATACATCACGTACCACTCTAATAGGTAGTCAAATTTCGACTGAAACATTTCCAGCTGGTTTGCACAATATGGTAACACCATCGTTATTTTTTCATTATTTTGTTTAACGTCTCTAATTTTCTATTTAAATTTCGGCAATTTTTCCTGAACTCGAAAAATACTATCTGATATATTTATATTTCAGTCTATATATCCATACATGTGCAGCTTAAATTAGAAAGTTTTATGTAATGTTTTCCTTACTCAGAACACAGAAAGCAAGTTGATGTTATTGAGTGTTGGGTTTCTCGTTTTTATTAATTAGGCCTCTATTATCTTTTTTTCATATGAATGAAGCTATGATATTCCTGTTGTCAACAAACATGTTCCTGATAGGTTTTGTTAGGTCTCCGTGTATGTTTAAATAAGATCGTATTGAGCTCAGTTAAGAGAAATGTAGAGTGAGTTTTCAAGTCAGTTTCCTAGTGATAATATATATAAAAGAACCGGAACTCTACATAAAACATACCACTACTCCACATTATACATAACACCACTTACTTTTTCTTACACGTAAAATACGAATCATCTTCGAAAATGGGTAAAAGTCTAGCCGTGAGCACTCGTATAAACAAAATGTTTGGACAAGTTTTGAATAATTTATGTCCCGAAAAGAAAGAAATCATATGATCATGTGAGAAATTATAGAAAAACTTAACCATTACACTATGTCTGTCATTTTTAATAAAACTTTCTTAAAAGAGAGATTTAGTCCCAAATAGATATGTAACACGGAAAATCTCAAAGCATACTCTAAGATGGCTAGATATTTGGATTACCTCTCCTTTTACGGATAAGATATCATTATTACTTATATATATATATATAAGCGTAATTACGTACATTTAAATACAACAGAGTTATATAAGTGCAACATAGAATGAATCATATGCGCAGAAATTTCTTTTATATATATATATATATATATATATATAGTAGGATTGGTAGATTTTGAAAAAACAGTAGTTACTCACGCATCTACGCATTGTTCAGTCAGTAATGAATGTGAACACTCTCGGTTACAGGCGTGTGTTTACATTGTATATAACGCACTAAAGTCGCATAACTCATAGGTAGAATTGCCGACTGATTTCAATTCGATCGAATTTCAATCCTGGCTAGTAATTGGATGTCTAACCGTACTGATTAGCTGTCTTCGGATGACTATATATATATATATATATATATATATATATGTGTGTGTGTGTGTGTGTGTGTGTGTGTGTGTGTGTGTGTGTGTGTGCGTGCGTGCGCGTGTTGAATGTGTGTGTTAGAATAAAGTAAAACATGTTTAAAATTTTATTAAATGTTCTTCAGAGATCCAGTAAAAATTATTATTTTTTACAAAACGACGAAATACTAGAATGCTATGATTTGTTCAGATATACGTAATGTGTACTAAAGTAATGGATAACTGTTTATTTTTAAATGTAAATGCGTAGAATAGTTTGTATTTGTATGTATGCCTAGTATGTATAAATGCTGCTATATTTTATAGGATACAAATTCTATATCATCCATCAATTAACTAAAACACACAGAGTAAAATTACACCCGCAAAATCGGATCCAAACGACTGAAAGTATTCTCTAAAAACACAACTATAACTGATAGAGTAATATTGCAAACCCGCAAAAGTGGATCTAAACGACTAAAAACATTTTAAAAGAGCCAGACCAAGAAAAATTCACAAGTCAGTGTGAAAAACAAAATTCTGGATTCTAACTGGATAACAAATTGAAAATTGGTATATGACGTTAGTCAAACGTTTTTTCACACCTAATTAAAAAAATGCTTGCTCTAGACGGTCACATAATGAGATTCACTACTTAAGGACATTCTGTGACCGGTCAAAATGAGTCCAGCATGGGAGCGATTAGCTTATGGACCTCGTGGCAATGTAAGAAAAGAAATCTTTAGAAAACAGCCCGGACCTAAGTGCGCATCACAAATTCATTCGACCTATTTTCCAATTTTATTTTCTTTTCATTTTCACTACACATCGCCAAAGAGAACAACAACAACAACACAACGATAGGACACCCTAAGTACTATTTCTTTAATTATTCTTTCTTAATCTGTCGCCGACCTTCCACAAAGAGAAATTAACTTATGACTTATATTCTGCTACTATCATTATACGACAGGGACAAATAGCTTGTTACTTCAAACCACGAATTCTAAAGAATTTTAAGTACTTACATTTCTTTTGGAACAAATTTAACTAGAAAACACTCATGCATTCCCAATGAACACTTTATTCTCACAAATATGTTATAGTGTTCAGTAAACGAAATTTAAATTATATTTTTTCGTACAATTTTGTGATTCTGTTAATAAAAAGTTACATTAATATACACACGAAATATTTTATACTTTCACATTTCAACATCCAACACTCAACCTTCTGATGTTTAAATTGTGGGGACTTCGGTGGTATTTGGCACAAGGCAAACTTACCAGGTATAACCGAGACCCTACAGTTTACATGTATGTATGCGTATCCATACGCGTGTCAAGTGTATTATAACGATGGGCAATGTTTTTAAACATATGTGTGTGAATTCTTTTGAATTGTAAGCGTCATGAATATGTTTGTTTATTGGTCTGTAATGCTGTGTTAGTTAATATAAGTGTGTATGTATCAGTATTTGATTACGATTCATACAGTCAATTCATATATATATATATATATATATATATATATATATATATTGGTTATTTTTATAATAATATCCTCTAGTATTTCAGTTTTTCCGTGCATTGGTTTTATCTAGTAATATTTGACTCATGTAGGATATTTGTATTTTGGCCGTTTGTGATGTGCTACTCAATGTGTCCACGTTTCTTACTTAGTTTCGACAAGTGACATGAGAATCCGTGAGTTAGTATCGTGAATAGGGGCTTGATTTAATATTTTAATACTGTTTTAATTTATTTTTGTTTTTTATTAATGTATTTTAAATTTCTTTTCAAAATTTAGAATTCCCATCGACTCAATTTCGCGCGCAAATCTAGTCGCATCATGTAAACAAACCTTGTCTAATGACGTCCTAAGAAACGAAACGTGGCCGAAGTTTTTTTACCAGTTTGTCATTCAACTTTCCTCGAAAAGAAAAAAATAAAATTTGATCTATTTTATGTAAAATATTTCCAAAAATAAAGGGGGAAGTGAGATTTTCTTTTTCATAAATAACTTTTATTACCATCATTATTAACTACCTGATGAGATATATATACACACTCTTGTAGTTAATTATAATTTGTACATGTTCTAAACTATAATATATATATATTTTTTTCTAAACATATATTGCTAAATATAAGAGACAATGAATGTCTATTATGTTTAATCATGAGCAGTTCTAAACATCGTATTTTAGCTTTAACTTCAGTTGAAAATAAAGATAAAATTTCTCCAACATTTGGATAATTTTTTATTAAGTTGGTTCTAATTTTTTATTAAGTTGGTTTACATGTGAGCCGAAAACTAAGAACCAACTTAATAAAAAATTATCCAAATAGAGAATTTTTTCTTTATTTTCAACTGAAATTAAAGCTAAAATACGGCGTTTAGAACAGCTTATGATTAAACATAAGAGACATCCATTGTCTCTTATAATTAACAGTATATATTTAGAATATTATCTGCTACTTCGATACAATATATATATATATATATATATATATATATATATATATATATATAATGTATGGGTATTATTATTCATTATACAATGTATCTTTTCAACTAACTTATTTTTCTTCTCTTAAAAAACATTTTTGGGAATATTTCGTTTTTTTTTTAAATAATCATTTCAGTCTAAGCAAGACAGTACGGCCACTGTTGCGTAGGGTTTAGATAAAAGTAGAGTGATAAGAAGCAAGAACAAGTTACAGGAAGTGTCAGGGAATGGGGAAAAAACAGTGGTGTGAAGAGAGCTGCGTGAGAGTAGAGTGATAAGACTGGTGTTAGGTAAAGGATACGAGTCAAGTAGATAAGGGATGGCAATTGATATTGCATTTAAATTCTTGAAGATTGTAGCTGCCAGGGACGCAGGTTTACGGAAGGTAATTACACAAGCGAGAAGTGCGAGAAAAGAAATTACTCGAATAGAAGTTGCGGTGACATTTGATTGTTTTCACCGTAAAAGTTAGTCTAGTAGCTCAAGTAAATTCATGTAGAGAGGTCAACAGGGACCTAAGCCCATTGGAGTAGACACCGTGAAAGCATTTGTAGAAGTGAAAGAAAGATGCCATATTACGTCGGTGAGATTTTGACTGGAGTCGAGCTATCCGGTCGGGTTCGATTACATTGAAGACTCTCCGTTGGATTTTATCAAGAGTGAAATTAAAATTTAGTTATTTATTTTTTCACGGTCTGAAAGAAGTACATTGTAATTTTTACAACTGCCGAATAAATTCTTCATTAGTTATGTATTGAGTTTTCATATATATATATATATTGTCATTCGCAGACAGCTCATCAGTCTCACAGCTCAACGGTACGGTTCGAAACCCGACCGAATTGGCGTCAGTCGGCGACTCTGCCCCTGGGCCACGCGGCATTCGGTGGAAGAAGGCAGTCTTTTTAGCGCATATCATATTGCACGCCGAATAGCTAAAGTGCTCAAATTCATTTTTATTGAATGAGCGATGCGTACACGCTAGAGTGGCTACTGTTTTTCAAAGTCTACCTTTCTTCTAGAGTGCTCGATCAGGGTATGAGAGCGTAATTATTATTATTATTATTATTATTATTATTATTATTATTATTGTAATTAAAGTTATTTTAATACATATATATATATATATATATATATATATATATATATATATATATATTAAAATAACTTTAATCCAAAAGGAAAAGTAGGAAAGTAAATCCCAAATACCTGATCCTAATTAATATTAATATTTTAATATTAAAAATTTTGATACAGGCGAGAGCTCAATATAATTAAAATTAAAGAGCTAATTATAAAATAAAATAAAATTCGATGTTCAAAACTGTTGAGTGATCATTTCAACATGAAATCCCTAAGAGAGATTTCAAATATCATCGGCAACTACCACATTGAATATCGAATTTTATTTTATATATATATATATATATATATATATATATATATAAGAAAATGAGAATAAAACTGAAAATAAATTCTTAAAAGTTCATACGAAAGAATCTGTGTCTTTGCTTTGCTTTCACTAAATAGGTGATGAATGCCATTTTGCTATATTTGCTTTTTTGCTGACATTTACATTTATTGAAAACCAAATCTCCTTATATCTACTTGATATACTATCGCACTACTTCCATCTAATGGGGTTCAGCAGGTGGCATGGACACGGCAAATAGGTGTTGGTTTCCACTCATGGCTGAATATTTAAAAGCATCACTCATCTCCCACCGTATTTTTCGAAATACGGTTCAATGTCCTCTCAGTTGTATGAAAATTTACTTAAAGATAGATGCATAAATAAAATCTTTTTTGTGTTTTCTTGCTCAAATTTCTACACGAAATATCATTAGATCCATTAGCATATTTAGCATTAATTAATTACTTTTTTAAGTTATTTACGCATATCAATATTTTTTTAATTATTCATGATTATTTCTCTAGCTGTCTTTTTCCTTTGCTTGTTTCATTACTGAGGTTTCACTTTAATCAGCAAAATAACAAAAGCTTTTAAATAGCAAAATTCAAAAAAATATTCGTTTAGACTCAACGGACATGTATTCCATATTCCAGAACGATTTTTTCCTTTGGCATTCTCATAACAATTTTTTTTTTCCAATTTCCGCGCAGTTTCTTTTGATGAGCGATGAATACAAAGACAAACAATGCTTTGATTAAAAACAAAGAAAATAAAACATTTATTTTTAAAATAATGAAATAAAATAATACAGAACTAATTTCCAGAATTAAAAATTAATAATTTTTTACATATTTAACGATGAACAAGGGCTTTGTTTTGTTTTTTATCTTCTAATATTTCTGCATTGTTGCGTTATTTATTATTCCTATTGTTCAATATAGACGTGTTGCCGAGTGGTTAAAACATTTGTTTTCTGACTATGCAGGACCGGCTTCGTATCTAACCACAGTCGATATGTTGGGGAGGCACCTCGAAGTGGTGTAATGGTTAGCAAGATTGTCTCGCTACAATCATTACTATTGTGTAGTGGGTTCGATCCTCACTGGGTGTCCCATACTTTCGGCCTTAGAAAATCAACATAGCCGAGATGTTAGGAAGGTGATTTCTTGATGTTATCAGTCTGGCAGAAGAGATCCCAAAGTGCACACCTATGAAAAGTGCCGGAAAACCATAGCACGAGTGAGTGAATTTGACCCTAGTCTTGTGAGTGAAATTGGGTAGACGAGTCATTTTACTTCATCGTTGAGCGAAAAGATGTCACAAATCATCGTCGCTGAGAATTTAAGCGCTATATAACTGTTGTCCCCCCAGATAATGGGTATTTTCCCAGTTGCAGGTAGTTGTCTTAAAAACCAAAGGTGGGTTATGCAGGCGTCTGCAACGGGAATTAGGTAGCAACATTAATAAACAGACATCCTTGAATATTGTCGGAAATTTACAGATGTAACGGGTCTCCTGATTGGCTGATTTAACCCGAACCTCGTTTTGAACTTTAGGCGGGCTTTACCAGAGGTTTATGTTTTTTTTTACACGATGGTTTTGTTCACTCCTTTTTTCAGCTAGCACGAACAGTATCGGACGTATTTGTGCCGCTCCGGATTTTTGTTGCAGCAGGGCCTAAATTGGCGCCCACTTGTCTCGCTATATCGAGATCATCTTACCAATTCTTTGTAATCTTTTAGGCTAATGCCACAACTTTGTAACAGAGAAAATCTCTTGTTACCCTTCTTACCTTAAAAAGGATACCCTATGGGCAAAGCCTTGCCTTCCTAGAGAAAAATTCTCTAAGCACTATCATCTTATACCAAGATAAGAAACTGTGAAAGAAGCTGACCCAGAAGAAAGTTCCTGTACGTCGCGGATCGCAGTTCCTTGTGTCTTTTTCATCCCACTCCTAGACGGAGGATACTATACCAAGCTAAGCAGAGAAAAGAGACTATACCAAGCTACACTGTAGCAGCAAAATTCAGCATATTTTTGCAAGACAAATAAATTGTTTTTTCTATACCAGGTATGTCTTGTTATGTTTGATAATTTCCTTTCACTGCTTAAGCGCTAAGCTATGAAAATATATTTCTCACAATATGAGTGGACAGCCATACATATTACTCACACCAGTCAATAACTATTTTGTTGTCCTTATCAACAGACAAATTATGTTTAAATCTCTAAGTTCTCAAAAAAAAATTGCCCAATTGGACGAAAAACGAGTTTGTGAATTTGGTGATATATTCATTGGGATTTCAATACCTTAGTTGGTCAGTGTGTATTTGGACCCAGTAAAGACAGGGCGAGAAGTAAGTGTGCAATACTAAAATAAAAACTAGATTAGATATCCCCATACATGAGCAGAGGTACGAGAACGAAAGTAGATTAAATAAAGGGTTCAGTTCGGAATTCCCTATGGTTACCAGGGTCGATATATACCTGGTGAAGATCGGAGAACACAACGAGCGAAATGTGATAACAACAAAATGGTGATTCTCCAAGCATAGCTTAAATGTGACACAGGGCCGAAAGTATGAGACACCCAGTGAAAATTGACCTCACTACTTAATTGTAACGATTCTACTAAGAAAAGCTTGCTAACCATTACAACACCTAAAGGTGCCTAGAATTTATTGCGGATAATAGCCCGGATGTAAACAGCATAATTCTTTTTTTCTTAAGTAATTTGTTTATGAAAATATTATTATGATTATTTAACATAAGAAATATACTTTTCGGAACTGTTGTCATTTTATAATATATATTTATATGTAATGAAACTAAATTAAATATTTTGTTGAAGAAAGTATTTCACGAAATTCATATTTTATTGAAAAAATCAATGCAACAGTGTTCAAGTACGTCTCAGTCCGTCATATATACCTAGAATATTGCTAGAATGATTAGATTTTACGGTTTATCAACCATTGGCATACTATTAAGGTTACACATTTTTATTAGATGTCCAAGTTTTTGCTTTATCCGTCATCGCTTACACCGTCTGCGCATCCACAACTTACAGAACTTGGGATCCACAAACGGTCACCCATCTATCTATTGACTAGGCACGACTTGCTTAACTTAAAAATCTGCAATGTTTTCAGCCATGACCTAGCACCTGGGTCTCAATTACTTTCTTACAGCCATAATGTACATTGCCTGTGCCATTTCTACAAATATTCTAATGATAACTCTTCTGATGACCTTTCCTCTTTGTTATCTCGACATAAGAAATGTAAGCATAGTAAAAAAATTTTTAATCGTTTCACCCTAAGCAAGGTGTTACAGCCCCTGGTGTGCAGGGGGCTACATAAAAGAGTAAACCTTTAAGCAGGAGGAGAGCCAAGAGAAAAGCGAACTAGTTACAGGGGGTGTCAAGAGAAGGATGGGAATACAGGTGCGATGACAGTTGCGAAAACAGAGTGAGAAAGAAACATAACCAGGTACACGAGGTGATGTAGAAAGGACGAGGGAAGCACTGGAGTCAAGTGAACAAGAGATGGAAATTGACTTTGCATTTAAATTTCTGGAGGTTGTAGTTGTCAGAAAAGCAAGTCCAGGCGAGAAGTGCGAGAAAGGAAGCTGCTGCAGTAATGTCAATATTATTATAAAAATTCTGAGGTCCAGCAATAACTTCAATTTCAACAGTTTCTCCCAATATATTCTTTTTTTCCGGTTAACTACGCTTTTCAAAAAATTAAACGTCAATCGTCAGTTTATGTTTCCTTGAACTCTAATATTTTTGTTACTCTTTCTACTCCATAATTTTTTGTCACTTTGTTTTGCTTGAGCCGAAATGTTACTGGATTATAAAATAAATTGAACTACTATTTGCAAAGACTGTTATTACATTTATTTTTTATTGTCTATAATGTTGGACAAATAACTAGCATCATAGTCACATAACAGTAATGGTTTCAATTCTCAAAAATTGATCCTTATCTGTGGTAGTCTGAAGAAATTAAAGTACTGATGCAAGTCATAATTATTTGACTAAACAAAAAACGTGATCGTCGTTAGAAAGAATTATAATATTAAAAACAAAACTCTCCGTCTAGCTGTTCACCCATTTTACTAATATGTCACATAACCGGCTATAACGAGGAAGATAAAAATACTTATTTTAGTCCCAATTACGCATAGGGAATTCATTTTAAACTTAGCTTTTTGGCATATTCCGTTCGTACGTTTAACAGCATATCAACCGCTGTGGGATATTTAATGTCAAAAAGTTGGGGTTTTAAAGTATTTTGTTTAATGTTCGCTTATAGTGAGAAGGTTGATTTAGTTAGATTTTAAGGAAATTTTTTTATCAATACTTTTAATTTTAGAAGAATGAAGATGTCATCTAGTTTTGTATTAAAAATACTGGTAATAATTTTTTCCCTTCAAATATACATTCTTGTTAGAAATTTTCCTTCAAAACAGTATATTTTTTATAAAAGTATATTTATGCTTTCATAGGATCTTGAACCCAAATTCAAGGGTTAAATATTTGCCAATAGCTGGGACCCCAACAGGTGCTGCCACTTCAGGCCAGGGTGGACCTGGGAACAGCAGCAATTAAGACATGGTTCCAAGCTCCTCAAAACCTTCTAATTTTGATGCCTTGCTGCCGGACGAGAATAAAGGTCAACTCTGTGATATTATAGAAATCAACATACTTAAGGATGTACATATTTAATATTTTATAATATATAATTAAAAGCATCAGGTGGCAGTGACTGCTGGCAAAAATCTAGTCCCAGACGGAAAAGAAACATTATGCAACAGAAATGGAATTCTACAGAGGGATTCAGAGAATAACTTGTACTGAACACGTTAAGAACGATGATACTGTAGAGAAAATGGAAATTTGGAGAGCATCAGAAGGAGAAAGTTGATATTTCTAGCGTGCACAATGAGGAAAAAGAACTTAAAATATTTCAAAATTACATGACATATTGAAGTAAAAAAAAACACTAGGGCTGGCAGATCATAATCTATCTAAGGATCTTGTGAAAACGACTGCCAGAATATGGATCATGAGTTATAGAAAAAAGACAAAATGTATTCAGAGTTGCAAAGAACAGGAGGTTTCTTTTAATCATATCAACCCGAGCAAGGCGGTAAGGCCACTGATGTGCAGGGGGCTACGTAAGAGTGAAAAGATTGCAAAAGAGAAAGCCGAAAACGACATCATAAACAGGAAACAAAGGATGAGCCTCTTCACCTGTTCAATAGACGTGGATGGAGTGTGAACCGGGCGATAGTTTAGTCTATCTACTCCAATTTAGAAAGAATAAAAGAGTGAAAAGGTTGGAAAAGAGAAAGCCGGAAACCACAACCTAAACAGGAAACATGGGATGAGCCTCTACACCTGTCACAATAGACGTGGGTGAAGTGTGAATCGGCCGATAGTTTAATCTATCTACTCCATTTGATAAAAAAGAAAAGAAAAGAGTGAAAAGTTTGGAAAAGAGAAAGCCGAAAAACACACCCTAAACAGGAAACAAGGGATGAGCTTCTTCACCTGTTCAATAGACGTGGATGGAGTGTGAAACGGGCGATAGTTTAGTCTATCTACTCCAATTGAGAAAAAAATAACAGAGTGAAAAGATTGGAAAAGAGAAAGACGGAAACCACAACCTAAACAGGAAACAAGGGATGAGCATCTTCACCTATTCAATAGACGTGGGTGAAGTGTGAACCGGACGATAGTTTACTCTATCTACTCCAATTGATAAAAAGAAAAGAAAAGAGTGAAAAGATTGGAAAAGATAAAGCGGGAAACCGCATCCTAAACAGGAAACATGGGATGAGTTTCTTCACCTGTTCAATAGACGTGGGTGAGGGGAAAATGATAACAGTTCACGCACTGAACTGACACCATATATGGTAGAAAAATATAACTCTTACTGTAAAAAATATTAGTAACATTTGTGTTAATTCTAATTACAATAAACAACATAAGAGAGATTCATAGATTCCTTTCTAAATTTTCTGAAACTGATCAATGATGTTAGTTATGTCGTCATGGCTGCTTTACTATTTTCAAAATATGGTACTTCTAGGCAGATATTCTTGCCGCTGACATGGAGGTAACCAAAAAAAATGCGTTAGACAAATCCTACTCAGCGGCTACAATTTTTGATGCTCTAGCAGTGAAAATAATTGTATTTTCGAGCGATGTCTGCTTTTTTACGCGAACGTGGCCGTTTTTCAACTCATCCATCAGCTTTGTGTGGGCTGCATAGAATTCTCCACGGCACTGATAATGTACACGAGAACAATCATTTTCAAGAAAAACGTACATCATGCATCCCCCAAGCAACAAGGAATTGTAATCATTTACAGAAGCAACATCGACTTGAGCGTGATCATCTATGTCTGCTTGCACCTTCGGGCATAGCTTTTTTCCCCAACGTGTTCTCATGGTATGTGTCTAAGTATGTGTGAACCAAGAATGAAAGACGCATCCACTTTCAAATAACGACTTCGCTTGCCAACCGGTATTCCAATGAAACACCCGATTAAAATTTTATTGACCTTGCCGATAGCAGGTGGATTTAGGGTGAATGGAAGTGCTTGTATAAACCTAACTACCATTTCGTTATTTGTTAAATTTTGATTGATTTTCATGACCTTCGTCTATTTTCTCTTGATCGATATGCAGTTATTCTCTGCTGCAGGGTGTATTATGTCACATACATGCCCGAGACTTTAATGAGAAAATGAAGGCAACTGAGAAAGGACAAAGATTGAACTTGGCTCTCTTATTCAAATCTCATGTCGATATCTATTACATCATCCGTACATCGTTACAGCATTCAATATACCATTTTTTATGATGATCTTCTGCAATAAATCATTGAAAAAATAATCCGAAAATATATTTTGGAACTGGTTTTGGGCTTTCTTTTACCCATCAAAGTTCTTGGTAACGCATTTGTCGTTTTGTAAATATATTTTCAGAATATTTTTTTAATATTATTTTTGGAAAACTTTAATTTTTCTTTTAATCATATCTCCCCAAGCAACGCAGTTAACTGCCAGTAGTTTGCCAGGGGTTAAATAAGAGTTATCGGAAAGAGTTACAGTTTATAGAGTGTCAGGAAGTGGGTAAGAGAAGAATGAGAATACTGATGAGAGTGGTGTGGACGGAGAAAGGAGCATGAGAGAGAGGATGCAGGTTAATGAGATAGGAGATAACTATTGACTTTACATTTAAATTCTTGGAGACTGTATCTGTCGGGGGAGTAAGTAAACGGAATGGGATTCTACAGACGGGAGATGCGAGAAAAAAGCTGATGGAGTAATAATTGCGTTTACATTTTATTCGTTTCGCAGTAAAAAGTTGGGACCTATTTGCTAGACTTGGTGCTCAAGTAAATTCATATATGGAGGGCACCAATGTGTTAAGTTCAGGGAAGCCACATTGCGCCTGTAGGAAAGTGCCTTTTTCTGAGCTGCCAAGTCGGGATCCATCACATTACAGATTCTTCGTTGGATTTTGTCAAGGAACACTAGTTGGATGGCTGTGGTACCAGATATGGCAGCAGTATTAAATGCGCGGATGGATGGTAGATTGATATATGTGCAGGATTGTTTTAGACGAGAAAAACTTCAGAGAAACGACTTTCTTAGCAGCAGATTTAGCTATGGATTCTATGTAGACATTCCACTTGAGGTCTGTTGTAAGAGTTAACCTGAGAAGGCGCAGATTTTGCTTTCAAAGAGACTAGCCTGACCGATGGTATTAGGGGGTAGGAGCGATTGTCTATGATGGTTAATAGAGAACAACTCCGTTTTGTAAGCATTAAAATTCACGAGCCATTTCTTACCCCAGTCCACTACAGATTGGAGGTCCTTTTCATGCACGAGAGGTTTGCTTTTTCAGTCTCGGCAGATTTTTTATCGAGACGAGAGTAAACCGTAGTGTCGTCAGCGTATATGCCTACTTGCAATCTTATTACATAAAGATCATTAATGTAGGACCTTCTGGGAAGCGTTTTACCAGAGGATGGACAAAAAGTATATTCTATGTGTAAGTAACGTTTTGGAATACGAAAGGTCGGCATTAGTTACGTTGTCACGTGTCAGTCGCTTCATGACGTCATTCCAGATATTGACCCAAGCGCTAGAGATATTCAGATAACTGCAATCTACGGAAGAAGATTGTTAATAGATGAATTTCGCACTTTTAACTTTGGAGTCATAACAATGGCCGAACAGAAGTATCTTCACATTATATGTACGACCATTATTTTTGTTCTTCCTGAAATTTGCTTTGCGTTATATATAATAGATATGTATTTCTCCTCATGTGGACACTTTTTTCTTTATGTGTGTTACGCGTGTATGTCATATTTTATAAAAGTCACTTTGAGAACAAGCGTCCATTCATTCACTTAATTTTCATTTTTTTCTTACCGTTACATTGGTGTCCTAAATTCATATTATTTACCGACCCAGGTGGGAATAAGAGATATATACCCCATCAAGACTATTAGAAAACAGACAAATTTCGTTAGAAACAAAGAAGAGAGTTGATTTTCTAAGAGCTGTACGAAGCACCCACATCGAACTCAGTACTCAGTTGTAATGATACTAGCGATTTAAGCTACATAATCATTGCACCACAGCGTGGTGACCAGAAAGGAAGAAGAGAGTAATGAAGAGTTACATAATGTTAATCCTTTAATATGGTATTTTCGGTATTTACTCTATTCCACCACTAAAGCAGGATGTGACACAAGGTCACTTTTAGGTTAGGACCCGACCGCGTACGGACGAGCACAGGGACAAAAATTCCCCAGTCCCCTCAACTAGCTGGTTGAGCTCGCACCGATGATGAGCACCTGGTCCACCCCTCTGCTGCAATGGGGTGGCACGATCGCGGGACACTGTTCCCTGTGACTGGGCATCTATTCAGTGTAATTTTTCTCAGAAGTAACCCTGTCCTCGCGGACGGAGCTACAACTAAGCCGCATACTCTCTTTAAGGACAGAGACGCAACTGAGAGATGATTCAGTACTCACCCGACACAAAAATATGACGGGTAAATATATGGCAGTGAATGATCCTCTTCAAAAATGAAGATGAGATTTAGAACAGCAGAAATGAGCTTTTGGCTGAGGATACCGTTGAGAGAATATGAGAACAGCGGCGAAGTTTTAATAGAAAATAAAAACAAAAAACGAAACTTACAGTTAGCATCAGGAACAGACTGTAAAAATTTCTAAAACACATGATGAGGAAACAGGGCTTGGAATATTCATTACCGACAAGTATGTTTGTGTGTAAGGCGAACAGAGGAAAACAATGCATTACCTACTTAGTGAGCTTAAGGAAATGGTGTTGTGGTGAGTTAGGGGCAGAAAGAAAGACATGAAAAGAAGGTAGATTGAACCCGTGTATTGGAGTAAAAGTAGATATATACAAAAAAAGTATATAGATGTGTCCGTCCGAACTGTCAAGTTACACTGCGTCTCGACTGCCTCTCAGGAAGTCTCGCAGGTTAGTATTTCTTCTTCTGTGTGTGCTGTCCCTTCAGGACGTAGGCGATCATGGCTTTCCACGTTTCCCTATCCCTGGTGGATCTGAGCACGCCTTCTCATGTTACACCATGCAATCCTCGTTCCGTCATCCACCTGATTAGGTCCTTCAAATATGTTATCCGTTGCATTCCCCTGTCTCTTTTTCCCTTTATCTGGCCTGTTAATATCAGATTTTTCAAGCCTCCTTCCTCATTGCGTGTCCCAGGAACTTCAGGTGTCTCTTCCTAGTACTCAGCATTAATTTCCTTTTTGTTTCCATCATTTCCAAGACCTCGTCATTGCTTACATGCTCGATCCATGATATTCGCAGCATCCTTCTGTAGAACCACATTTCAGTTGCTTCAAGTTTTTCCTTCATCTTTGATGATATTGTCCAGCATTCACTGCCATATTGAAGGACGTCAGCACGTAGCAATCCAGTATTCTCTTCCTTGTTTCTATCGAAATTGTCCTAATGGTTAGTATTTATGAAGGAAGAAAACTTAATTCAAATATATTTAAGGAACTATAACAAATGAATAGCAGAACAAGTTATAGGAGAGATGAAACACAAAATTTATTAAAAGTTGCAAAGAACAAGAAATTTTCGAGAGCCTTGATCGCCTATTTTCTGAAAAGATTCAGCACATGAGAGAAGAAGGTTGACAACAATGAAAGAAAATGCAAACTTAAAAAAACGCAACATTTAAATTTGCACATAAAGCTTACATATCATCCATCGAAATGCTTAACAAACAATAAGATACACGTTGGACATAAGCATACCAATCACGTAGATTTACAGGTTGAAATGAGTGATAATATATCGATGTATTCAGTCGTTTCAACCAGAAAATCTACATCATGTCAAATTAATTTACCTTTAAAGACGTTTATACAATGACACTAACAAATCGATTAAAAAAATCATGACATTCTGTGTCAAAAAAATGTGCGAAAAAACAGTATGGACATAAATCATAAAATATATTTGTCATAAAATAGACAATCTCGGTTTATATTCCACTAAAAGTGGAATCATTCATTCAATTTCAGAATTAAGACTTGTCTGTTGATATTTTCACTAATAGAGTTGATGAAAGCATAATTGCACCCCGCACAGCAGTTATCATTAAATAGCAAATACAACTGAACTGCCTATCATCGGATGTTAGCACATCTATTTCAGATTAAAAACTGTGAAGAAAATTACGTGAAAATATACCACCCTCTTTGCTACGTGGCTTTTTATAAATAATAAAAAAGAAAAGATTCGGTGGTCAGCTCTAATGTCAAGTTAGATTACTCTGTTACATCTCAGCCCATGTAGGGTTATTTAATGGTGGATTTTGTCTGAAGCACCCAATGAAGCTCGAAGTAATATATAAGATATTTAATGTGCTCACTATTCCATAGGATTTGCTACTGTTTGATTTCTTTTATTTTAAACCTGTTCTAAAAAATGATGCCATCTCATTAGTAACAAGTGACGAAATATTAAAATGACTATTTTTTGTGTGACTGATTATTTGGCAATCTACGCCCGATGCACTTCCGTTTTTCTTTTACCTTCGACTTTTTTTTTTAATCATCCACTTGATTTGATTTCTGGTAAGTATCATGTTATACTAAAAAAATGACCCACTTTCATTCTTGAATAAAAACACTTAATATTGAAATTAATCAAAATAAGAAAGCTGATCAACTATACATTTCTACCATCGATTTTTGTAATCATTTCACCCAAATTAAGTCGAGACCATCACTAGGGGTAATTGCTTTACAGTGAAAGAAAAGACTGAGTACAGGGGTTATTGAATAATGAATAAAAGATTAATGTGATTCAAGAAGATAGAAAATAAGAATTGACGTTGAATGAAAATTTTGGAAGATTGTATATATCAGGGAATCAAGGAAACGAAAAGGAATTTCACAACTGGGAAAAGAAAAGAAAACAAACTGTTCGAGTAAAAGTGTCGGTTACAAGCCTTTACGTTTATCATAGAGTTGTGGAGTAGTTTTCGCACTGGAGGTTATACTCGTGCTATGTCGGTTGTTAATCGACTGAACGCACCCAAAATGTTAGGAACTTGGTAATCTTCCTCTGAAAGATGATTCCTTAGTATTCGACTAACTGCCGACTAATATCAACTCCAATAGAACTCTAAATAACTCGTATGAACTTCCCAAGAACTTCTCAAGAACTTCTTAACTCTCATTAATATAGAAGGAAGAGCTCGTTATCTGAGGAATAGGTGTATCCTACCATAAAACATAGGAAGGTTTGTACACGAATGATTCTTTAAAACTAGTTTATGATTTTCATTTATTTATTTATTTATTTTTGCAGTGCTATGTCAGTTGGGTACCGACTTTAAGAAAAAGAGCCCCATGACACAATTCACTCCACCATAAATTTGGAAAGGCATGCTATGGCTTGCTATTAGCACCAGAAACTTCATCTGGGCACACTCTGTAAGAAAAGGAGAAAAATAACACAATTCATTGTACCATAAATTTGGAAAAGACATGATGTATAGCTTGTCATTAACACCACAAGTTTCATTGTGAGTATTGAAGAATCTGGGGTTTCAATAAAGAACTGGATGAGGATAATAGTCTAATTGTCTAATCACTAGTGATGGCAAAGTTATGCCTCGATTCCTCTTCCCACAGGCTATCTGACTGCAGCCTATATTAAGTACTTTGAGACGGTAGAGCTGCCCTAGGTAAAGTGGATGGCTGCTGGAAGATCCTATGTCTAGTAGGAGGAATCGGCATCAGGCAGAAGAACCAGGTCATGGCGTTCAGACAGTATTTGCGACCACATCACCTCTTACATCTGATCACCCCACTCCCCAGAGTGCTAGCCTCTTTTTATGAGTTAGCTGTAGTTGGACGAGTAACCATTAAAACTTCGTGTAACACCAAAGCTGAACTGAACGCAAGGATTATATCAGCATTCACTAATTTAAACAATGTAACCATCCAGAAGAGATACAGAAGAATCCGGCGTTGCATATGTCGACTTATTGAAAAAATTTACTTTTCGTTAGTTCAAGATATGTTTGTGTAATCTAAACTTATTTATAAATGGAACTCTCTCACTCTCTCTCTCTCTCTCTCTCTCTCTTTGTGTGTGTGTGTGTGTCCGTTACCTATAGACTCCGAAACGGCTGACCCGATTTTCTTGAAAAGTTACACAGTTGTACAATAAGCGTCTGCGAATGTTCTTAGCTAGGATTTGTGCCGAGGTACCCTCGATAAATTATCGAAAATCGATAATCGAAAATCGATAATCGAAAAAATCGGGTTATAGAAGGAGCGGTTTGATTTTAATCAAATTTGATACACTCATCAACAAAGACATAAGAAACGATATTCAAAAGTTTCAAGGTTGCAGTTCTTACAATAGCGCAGAAAATCGATTATATATATATATATATATATATATATATATATATATATAAAGGCAAGATGTTTGTATGTGTGTGTGTTTATCTTCCTGTATGTCTGTATTTTTGCTGCTCTTTTATTTTAGTTTTTGCTTCGGGTTTGGCTCTAGGTAGGTATAATTATAGTTCTTAGTCTCAGCTATGACACTATTTACTCAGAGGATTTATTTATTTAGCCTTCAAAATTCAGTTTCCGACGAAAAAAACTTATTTGATATCGATACCAGGAAATCAAAATTTGACTTACATCCATTCATTTTTCTTTCAGTCTAACTGGAAACAACTATTGCTTTTTAGTCTTTCGTGCCAACGTCGAAAGAGTCTGAGCTCCAGGAACATGGATTAGTTTTAAATCTTTCATTACACCCGAGCAATACATATACTGCTAGTATATGTATTAATGTGAGATGTCAGTGTTTATTTTTAGTTTTTGACTAATTTTGACGATTTCGCTAGAAACACAAAATTACTAGATTGGTATGTGATGTCAGTTCTTCAATATTGGCAGTGAATGCTGCCCAATTTCATTGGAGGTAAAGGAAAATCTTTAAGCACTTTAAATGTGATGCTACAGAAGGGTGCTATGGCTATCAGGGATCGAACATGTCAGCAGTGATGAGGTTTTGGAACGGATGGAAACGAACAGTAAATTAATATACAGCTAAAGTTCCGGGGACATAAAATGAAGAAGAAGGGCTTAGAGAATCTGATACTAACAGGCCAGATAGAGGCAAGGAGAGGCGGAAAACAGCCTATACCATACGTGACGGGCCTGTGCTGGTGGATGACAGAACTGGGGTTTTGTGGTCAAACAGGCGAAAACGTGCTAATAGCCACCAGGGATAAGAAGACGTGGAAGTCCCTGATCGCCTACATGCTGAAAGTACAAGGTACATAGAAGAAGAAGAAGAAGAAGACATCGCACTCTGTGTAGAGATCTATGTAATCTCTGTCTTGCTAGAAGATTCATTCTCCACCCCCATGCCGCGGCATACTGGCGATCCTCGTAAGCGTGTCGTAAAAATGATCACGAGCCGCGAAATATTATCATATGTATGTGCGTTGGAGTAGTTATGATACAGCATTAGTATTTGAACTTTTTTAAGATACTTCTTTTCCCTATTTTTTGATTAATTTATTTTCGGCATTCAAGAGGATCCTGAAATACATTCTGGATTTCAATACAAAATGAATATCCCATTTTATCTAAAAAAGGCTTTACTATTTTTTTATTTTCTACATTTATTCATTGGAATTAAGCTTCTCAGTGCTAAACAGCATAAAAAAATAAAAAGCGAAAAAGACTTCGCTCAAGTGAAGAAGAAATGTGCTTATCCCACATTCGACCAAACATTGAAGAAAACGTAAAAAAACACCAGGCAAGATTTTCACAATAAAGACGATGCAAAATTTATTAAATAAATTCAATGAAATAAATTTAAACCATATATGTGCGTGTATTTTTTAATTAATGTTTCAATTTCATAACATTTAAAAATATACCTTTTAGAAAATTATTAAGTGTGCCGTGATATTTTCATTTATTCATAGGTGGGCCGTTGCTTAAAAACATTAAGAAACACTGCGCTTGATGAATTGCCGTCTCTAGCTTCTGAGATCTTCAGACATCTCTAAATTAAAATAAAGTATTAGTCGTAGAGCCTCGCAACTTCAACTCGTAACAACCTACTTACATCAGGCACAACAATGGTCAGTTTGCTACCTACATATGAGGGAAGTATCTAGAATTTTACATGGATACATCTACAATTTTAAAGATTCTATGTTCTCTAGTGTGTAATACTGAGCGTGGTGCAACACTTGGAAGCTAATTTAAGAAGTACTTATACCTTTTTATCCACCGGCAAATGCATTAGTATCCATGCCATTTGCTCTAAGAGCTACATAATCTTTGACGTTGTTATCAGCCTTTTAGTGAGATTGATCGAGATTTAAAAAAAGCCAATTATATAGATCACCAAACAGACTAACAGTCTGCATTACTAAGCACCCCATCCAATGTACATTTGTGCCTAATTGACAATAACGGATAATCGATGCCATCTACCTGAAGACGAACTGGTATAAGACGAGTAATCAAATCTCACGGTGAAACTGTCAGTGTTTAGCTTGCGTTCGGCACACGGCTCAGTTTCCTCAATACAACCGATCGGTAATCAAATCGGTAATCAGATTAGCTGCCCAGCGGCAGCAGGAGTGTCAAAGTGCGTTAATAAGAAACTGTAAATTCACATTTTAGTCAAGTAGAAAACGTCAGAATTTCTAAGAGCAGGTATTATCATTATGTTTTCATTTTTCAACATATTTCGATTTCTGCTATCGTTGCACTACTTACCACGTCTGCAGGAAGACCTAAGGCAGGTTCT
Organism: Ascarosepion bandense; assembly: GCA_037127315.1. NCBI lineage: Eukaryota > Metazoa > Mollusca > Cephalopoda > Sepiida > Sepiidae > Ascarosepion > Ascarosepion bandense. The sequence continues at coordinate 891,554 of JBBBDQ010029504.1, forward strand.
GGCGTGTAGTTATGAACCCATTTCATGATTTCTTTATAACCCCTAACATCCCTAGTGTTACATAGACAAAGTTCTACTTAGAAGTGTGAGCTGTACATAACAAGACAATTTTTTAAATCTCTTAAGCTTTGAGTGATGAATCGCGATACAGCAAAAATTACTGGTAATAATAATAATAATAATAATAATAATAATAATAATAATAATAAAATCAGTAAGAAAACACTTTCGTATTAATTGTTATGGCTTGTCCAGCGGATTGTAACATAGCAACCAAAGAATTCGAAAATTGTCGTAATATAAAGACCTGGAAATTGAAATAGAAAAAATGTAGAAACTGAAAACAAGAATAATGCCAGTGTTATATATATATATATATATATATATATAGGAAAGAATATAAAAACGTTTTGAGTTTGAAAATGTTTTTTGACAGTATTTGTTTATTTCTACTATTATATTTTATATTTCAGACCGCCCTCTGTCCTTCATCAGAAACAAATGATTTTAAAATTTGAATTAGCAACGTATTTCGCGAGATTTCGTTAATGAAGAGTTTGTTTACATCACGTGACGCGTTTGTAGAGATAGTTTTTTCTTTTTCCATCAAGTGACGTTGAAAGCGACATTTAAAAAAAAAAATTATGTTTGTAAACGTAAACCTATCTTTCATAATGCTTGTAAATTTGTTTTATATAAATTTCTTTTTAATTGTATCTAAAAAAGTTTGTAAAATATTTTAAATGTATCTAAAAACGTTTAGTTATTGTAGTATTTTTTAAAGATTCAAAGCATCTAAGTCCCTATTTAACCCTAGCTTGTGTGTATTTAATTTTAAAATCCAGTATTTTTCTTTCTTTCTGCGTGCGTATGTAGAACTAAAATTGGAGTCTATTAGTGAACATTTTCTAAGGTGTGACCCGGTTGATTGAAATGTGCTCCTACTGGGGAATATTGATTATTTTGGCGTATATTAAGTTTGTGATTATTGAAGCGAAATCTAAAGCTATTACAGGATTCGCCAATATATCCACTATTGAGACGTATGGAACAAAAGAGGAAGTATATAATGTTTTCGCTGTCACAAGTGAGGCGTGGTGGGTGCAATTTGATTTTGGTATTAGGGAGCGCAAGGTATTGACTAATCGTTGACTTTTGTAAGATATATTCTCGATTAGAAAATTTTCTCGTACGACACTGAAAAATCTTTGTTAAGAAAAAAAATAGTTTCAATTTTGCATTACCTTTAATACCTGATTTTTTTAAGGACTTACAAACAGATTTCATAGCGTCAAGAAAAATCATATTTTAATTTTCTCTAATTTCAATTTATATTTTTTCTTTGCAAAGCGTTATAGTATATTTATGAGTAGACTGATCAAATCGCGTAGAGACTATGAGATTGCAAGGATTACTGGCTTCAGATAGGTTTTATTAAAATGCTTAATCCATTCAGGATTTTTTGCTATCACTCATAAATCCTGTTCTGCCATCCATTTACACATGCTCTTAAGTTAGATTATGCATTTTGTTTATCATTCCATATTTCTTTCAATATATCTCTGAAGTATCAAATTTTCCAAATACTATTTTCCCATTGTGTGCCCTCTCTGTTTCTAATGTTAGTTACAAATATCTCTTTTCCCTCAGTCAGTCAGTTAAGTGTTATACGTGGTACACATTTTGGAGGATCATGTCTTGAAATGAACATGACTGACTGGACAGAAGATTATCCCGCAGTAGGTTGCCATTACATTCTGGGGTAGACTGGTTGCCAGCTAAGTCTATAGAACCCAATCTGCCCTATTATTTAACCCATAACTAGAGGGAAGAGACGAATTAACACCTTCTCCAAGGCGTATTTGTGCGTAAGTGAGTGCAAGGAATTCAAATGGAATTCGAACTCGGTTCCCCGGCTGTCGTTCCGAGTCGATATCTACTGCACCACAATTCACATCTAAAAGAGTAACGAGGTTCTGGCGAGGTCAGTTTTCCCTAAAACTTCCTCATTTTTCTATGGTATTCTCTGAATTCTTTTGCAGAATGGTATTTCTGTTGCTTCTTTTACTCATGAGTGAAAATTTTTTTTCCAGTAACCGATGCCACAAAGCACACCTAAAATTACTGTATTCTTTTCGTTATTACTAACGAAGTTTTCCCGTTCCTTAATACTTGGCTTATCTTCTGGATTGGGGTCTCTTTGCCTTCTTCTACTTTCAGAATTCAGAGTTTTCTTTCTCTTAAACTGGTTGCCAGGAAAAAGCGAGTTAATTTAATCTACTTTTTTAAACTGCATTTTTATCCGGTTCAAAGTTTAATTCCGCTCAACATTTCCAAATTATCAAACAATGTTTGAAAAAAAAACATGACGACTATGTATAATTGCATTTCTGCATAGACATGTATTTAGTTTAATTGTATTGTTTCCAAGGAAACAATATAATTTTAAAAACGTTCAGCTAACCTGTACGACATTACCACTACCTGTAAATCTGTTGATTATCATTTTATTGACTTTTTAATTGCATTCTTATCGATTAATACATTGTGGTGATACATACCGAGCAAAGCGAGGGACCGGGTGTTTGCACTCTCAAGACCAGAAAACAAATGACCTAAACTCGTCGGTGCGCAGCCGGCTCCACACAGATGTTCCAGTTGAAAACTAAAAGTTAATTAAATATCAAATTCCAGTTCGCGAGCCTACGTGAATTTTATTTATCGGCCAATGTGAAGCCCAGAATCAAATACGAGTGTGAATTCCTAAATGACCTGCTGAGATCCAAAAGACGAAATAAAAAGCAGATAAAGAAAACATCGCCAGACAGACCGACGCAGAGAGACACACACAGATAGACTCGAGAGAGACGAGTGTAATTAGTATCTCCCTTTACAGAAGTCAATCGAATTACTATGCTCGCGTCCTTTACCTATCATTTTATCCTTAGCTGTCTCAAAATGACTTACCTACCAAAGGAGCGGATACATCAAAGACACTCCTAATTTACAACGTTCCTACATTCACACGCACAAATTCTCTTCTCAGCTTTTATTGCCATGAACAATTTAACGTCCGTTGGACCCATACTAAAATAATTACTTTAATTGTAAAAACCTTAATTAATATGCGTATATATAAAAAGTTGTTTCCAAACTTAATTTACCTTTCTTGGTTTATAACCTTTCTTTATGACTTATAGTGGGCTATCTACAACAAGGCCAGATTCCGTTAATCTGCCAAACATAAAACATCTTTCATTAGAACGCACTCCCCACTCCCCCAAGTTTCCGATTTTCAAAAAGAATTTTGGGAATAATTTAATATTTAAAGATTTTGCGGGGGTGCTCGGTTTCTCATACAACATATTCCGTCTATTCCGGAGACAGCCAACTAATCACAATAGGCGCCTGTTCACATCTGCTCGCAATGAGTGCAAGAGAACCCTAAATGACGCCAAACAGTTGTTTGCTGAGAGAATGCGACAGCACATAGCTGACCGCAAGTTCGGCTCCAAGGACTATTGGAGGATTTGGAAACGAGTGCTCAACAATAGAAAATCTTCAATACCTCCTTTAATCCATGGATTTGAGGTTCTCACGTCATCTGCAGACAAAGCCGAGTGCTTTGCCCACAGATTCTCATCCAACTCCACGTTCGACTCGTCCGGAGTACACCCACCCGACTTCCCTATTAGAACTGAGGCCAAACTGCACGACGTATATATTACCCCGACAATAGTATCCAGAGTAATTTCAAAACTTGACCCCCATAAGGCGTGTGGAGACGATGGAATCCCGGTGATAGTCCTTAAGAGGTGTGCTCCTGAACTTTCCCCTGTCCTCTTTAAACTATTTAACTACTGCCTTTCTGCTTCCTGCTTTCCTGTATGCTGGAAATTCTCTTCAGTCGTTCCTGTATTTAAGAATTGTGGTGAACCCTCTGGCCCATCCAACTATCACCCTATCAGACTTCTACCGATATTCGGGAAAGTATTCGATGCTATAATCAATGTTGAAATAGTTCATCATCTCACCGCCCACAAACTGTTCTCCGACAGGCAATATGGATTCCGCTTTGCCAGATCCACGGCCGACCTGCTAACAACCGTAACGGAGTACATGCTACAGGCCCTTGATGAGTCTGACGAGGCTCGCACGGTTGCTCTGGACATCTCCAAGGCTTTCGACAGGGTTTGGCACTCTGGTCTCCTATGCAAACTACGCGGTTATGGTATAACCGGTCGCCTGCTTGACCTAATCGAATCTTTCTTAAATAACCGCAAAATGAAGGTCGTTCTGAATGGGCGTGCCTCTTCGTCCTACAGCACGAATGCTGGTGTCCCAAAGCGCTCTATCCTGGGCCCAACGCTCTTCCTTATTTTCATCAAATACCTCCCAGATGAGATCAAGTCCCAAGTAAGCATCTACGCAGATGATACTACAATATACTCCCGCTCCAGTAAGAAACCTGTCGTGGCGGACAGACATAATCTCGCTGCTGACCTTGAGCGGGATCTACACTCTGTGGTGAACTGGGGCAATAAGTGGCTTGTCAACTTCAATTCATCTAAGACCAAACTGTTGTCTGTCAACCATTACAGGCAACCTCTCCTGCCCCCCATAAGCATGGACCAAGTGATTCTCCCTGAGAGTAATACACTACGCCTCCTCGGACTTACCCTGTCCTCAGACCTCAAATGGAACCACTATATTGAATCCATAGCAAAATCTACCGCTCAGAAGGTTGGGTCACTATGTCGATCCAGGATGTTTTTTCCACCTGAATCCACCTGCAAACCATCCGTCCGTGCATGGAGTACTGCTGCCATTTATGGTCAGGTGCCCCTGCCGTTCTCTTCAGTGTTCTTGACAAGCTCCAAAGGAGAGTCTGTAATGTGATAGGTACTGATCTGGCGACTCGACTGCAGCCACTTCCCCATCGTCGAAATGTGGTCTCCCTTTGTTTGTTCTATAAATACTTTCATGGCTTCTGCTCGGACGAGCTTAAATCACTGATGCCTCCTCAACAGGTGTTTACTCGTGCAACCAAACTGGCAACTGGGTCCCACCCATTCACAGTTAGGTTAGCCAAATGCAGACGACAATTCTACTCCTGCAGCTTCTTCTCTCGCACTTCCCACCTGTGGAACTCGCTCCCGTATTCTTGCTTTCCTGACGGCTACAACCTCCAGAAATTTAAATGCAAAGTCAATACTCATCTACTAACCACTGGACTCTAGCTCTCTCCCCACCCCTGTATCTTTCATCGCACCTGCTTTCTATTGTTCCTTTCTAACTATTTTGTACTCCTCACTCTTTTCTAATTAATTTTTTTACATTTATGTAACCCCCTGCACATCAATGGCGTTTCCGCCTTGCTCGGGGTGAAATGATTAAAAAAAAAATTATAGTAATCGATCCTTCATTTTGGAAGCACTCGCTTTGAGTTGTTGCCCTTTGTCTTTTATTTTTTTTTAATTCTTCTTTTTTTTTTTTAAATAGAAATTATTTAAAAAATTTTCTGTCAATTTTTTTTTAATGTTTTTACATGTCATATTTTTCATGCCAAATATTTTTACAACCGGAATTAAAGAAATTCTGTCCAATATTTTTTTATATTTTAAATAATTTATTTTCCATTTATATGAAGTAGGGATAATTAAAGATTTTCGATGGTTTTGTCGATCTTCAAATTTTAAGCTTCTCTATACATGGTCTCAGTAGCATCAAAGTGACTCTAAAGCGAGTGTTTCCGAAATGGAGGATCGATTTACTATACGGTTGCATGAGAAACTGAGCATCCCCTAAAAATCTTAAATAATAAATTTTTCCAAATGTTTTTTTTTTTATAATCGGAAAGTTTCCGGTCTAAATCGATGATATTACACTTAAAAAAGTAAAAAAAAGTGATAATGAACACATTTGTGGTGGTAATGGTTGTACAGATCCGCCAAATTTTCTTGTCTTATACGCGATTCTAACAAAGTTTATAGAGCCTTGTCTTCCTGAGTATTTAACCTCTACAGAAAGAGTAAAAAAATATTGACGACTTTTCTAGCATCAGATGTGTGAAGGTAAAAGCAGAAATCCTAAACTGGTATTTGAGTTCGAGTATTTCTCCTTTAGCGCCGATAACCCGTAGTGCCCTCAAATTCTTTAGCAAGAAATAGTGAAATATAGAGAGAAATCTTTTAACTTAAAACATCTTTACTAGATGAACGTTATACCCTTCACCAGTGGATTCGATCTTAGCAGAACTTCCGGTTGAAAACACAAAGTTAAGATGGCAAATATCGGATTCCGGCATCTGGCAGTTGAAAGTGACAAGGAAAGAGGATTATAAATCCGATTCAACTGGATGGCAGACCTTGAGAGAAATATCGAAATTTGCATTATGTTCTATGGACAAATTTCCAAGGTTTTAATGGCGAAAGGAATCGATGCTGGTCGTTGATGGAAATGTGATTAAGACCATTCGGTGAAATGTGAAATGTAAAATCACTTTTACTGAGGATCCTGGTATTAAGTATTGGTGAAATACTGGCAGCCGAAATGTAATTATGTCTAAATATTACCTTTATTTTATCTTTTTTTTTAGAATACAATAGTTTGTTTATTTTCAAAATAATTTAGAAACGGAAGTTGACATTGTATAATAAACACATAAATTATTCGTTTCGGTTTGTTATTTACAATTAAAGGTGCCATCACGAAAGTGAATATATGGATAAAACAAATTAAAGGCTGGACACTAGAATGGATCCGCCTTTATCTGCTCAGATCTGTCATAGAAGAAACAATGATTTTCCTTGAGCTCTTTTACACATCAAACATTGAACCCTTAAAAATAATTCGAGGTGTACATATAATTTACAAGGAATTTCTTTAGCATAATAAACAGAATTCACTCTGATTAACATGAAAATACTATGAAGGCATTATGACTTAAGTCTATGTTGCTATACGAGAAAAGGAATGGCTGCTGAAACTTTACATAAACTTAGCGTGAATATGTGATTATATTACCTTAGTCTCTATATATATATATATATATATAGATATAGATATATTATAGATATAGATATATATATATATATATATATATATATATATATAAGTCCAGGCGAAGAGAACCAACAATCTTTTACAAAGCTAAATACAGCAAATATTGTAGAGTAGAATATTATTCAATTTGTTTATTTTTTAAAATTTAAATGAATATACTTTATATTATTTTAACCTCGTTATCAGGCAATGTTAATTCATTGCTGTGAAGAATCTTTTTCACAACAATGAATTAAGATTGGTTGATGACGAGGTAAAATTCTCGAAGCATAGAACTTTCCGGGTCGCATTGTAAAATATTACTATCAAATAAAACATTATATATATATATATATATATATAAAGTGACGTGAATTAATAAATATATATATCAGATTGCACATATGTACAATATTATTATTCAATTGTTAATACAACAGTGCTCAATGCATGAACAAAGCAATATTATATATATATATATATATATATATTAATAAATATGCATATTTATATGATATATACCTATATGTATCCCCTGCTAATTGTGCAAACAATATATTCTCTTTTGGGGATTATCTCTTAAAAGGGACAATCATATACTTGATAAACCCCTTTGTTTTTTTTGCAATTTTCTTCTTTATTGTTACTGATTTGCTTCCACTGTTCATTCCATTTTAGGATATTCTTTCCAATGTTTATTATTTTTATGTATAATCATTTAATATATCCGTTTATATATGGTAAATTATTTAGAGTTAATTATAAACTAAGGACCGAATTCATTCAATTTCCGTGATGATATTATGAATAAAAGTTATTATATCTTAAAAAAACGCTTTATGGCGTGATGGATATCGTCTCGGAATGAAAATCGGAGAGCTAAGTTTGAATTTCAGTTGAATTTTCAGTTGTATTGTTATGGCTCCATTTTATTGTTTTTTTCTATCTCCTTGTTGTGGTGGACCTACCCATTAACATAGTAATAGACTAACTCAACCTGCATAAATAGCATCTGACTAGTAATCACCGAGAGAGCACCAGTCTGGTATGAGTCAGACACCTGTAGAGTGACTTACCGAACAGAGACTTTTGATGTCCATCACCGCTTGCTCGTCAGCTAGACCCGTTATTTAACTTTACTCGTTATTTTGTTAATACAGTTGTTTACACTAATCCCTTGCTCCTGTTTTTATTTGTGGGCCCCTTAAACAGGGTTACAACACTCCTCTAAAATCCCTAGCGTCACATAAACATTGTTCTCCTTTGTTTGTGTGCTGTACTTAACAAGACAATTTATGGTATATTGTAAGCTGGGTTTTGCAGAGATATTCTTTCAATGTGTTGTTTTGTTCCATTTTATATAATTCCAAGTGTACCTACTATCACTGGTACAATTTTTCTTTTCAATTTCTACATTTTTTCTTTTTTTAATTGCCAGGTTTTTTTCGAATTCCTTGTTTGCCATGTTACAATCCGCTGAAAAAGCCATATCAATTAAATGGCACGATTATTATTATTATTATTATTTTTGCTAAAACTTTCGTAATAATCACAATTTACAAATTTTCATTCTCTGATGTAAACTCTCCTTCGTTGAACTTGAATTATATAATCAGTTTTTGACCTGCACGGATTAGAAGTTAACGCTCAGGAGGTAATAATCTGCTTAATGCTCCAACGCAGTTATCACGTCATTAACGTAATACATAAAAACTAAAAACGACGAAAAAAAGGAAAAATAAGTAAAATAAATAAATTAAATAAAAATAAACAAGTAAAATGATCAATTATTTAAGTAAATAATATACGCATTAATAAAATACTAACATATGAATGAAATAATAACAACAAACAACAAATAATAAAACAATCAACATAAATAATGAATAAAAAAGTTGGCAACACTGCAATCTATCCACAAAACACCATTTGGATCCATAGCTATTTCCACTCAATAACCCCAGAAATAATTCGAAACATAACCCTCATCGCCTAAAGTAATACATATAGATCAACTGACAAGCATATTTATATAGTCGAGTCAAAACACGCAACATATATGCCATGACGATTGCATTTCGGCGAAAGGCAGGCTGCCGACTTCAATATCCACTTCAATGGTCAGTACTTAGATGGGTGACCGCTTAGGAATGCCAGGTGCTGTAAGCGTAATTGACGGATGTGCGTTGTGGTGCAGTGGATGTCGGCTCGGAGGGGGAAATCGGTGAACCGAGTTCCGATTCCAGTCAAGCACCCTGCATTCACTTACGCACTGGTACCCTTAGGAATGGTATTAATCCTCAACTTCCCTCCAGTTATGTGTTAAATAACTGAGGTCTGCTGTTCATGCGATCTGTGGCAGACTTCTGCACAGATTGTTTGTTATCAGCAGTTCCAAAATGTGTGGATGGTGCTACACAAGCCTTCACCATTTTAAACAATTCTTTGTGTGGCTGTCTAACTGAGTTAGACGCTCATACGTTGAAATCGACGGGAGAGTTCATAATAATAATAATTATATATATATATATATATATAATAATAATATATAATAATAATAATAATAATAATATATAATAATAATATAATAATAATATATATATAATATATATATATAATATAGAATCTCTTAAATCTCTATAAAAGTGTAGAATCCATGTTCACTGAAAAGTCCTGAATCACACATTTACATGGTGACAATAATTGACGAAATCTGGAGAGAAATAAATATTAATTTATAATAGAAATGATTACGTGGCCATTTTATTGACAATCTATTAATGTTTAATTATGCTATCTAATCAACCTAATAAAACAGCAGTACAATCAGGTAAAGATAATTTATCATTCAAAGGAATTTTTAGCAGAAGAATTCTTCCGAAAGTTAGTTTCTAAATCATATAAATTGAAATTACAAATTTGTTTCAATGGTGAGTACGGAACTGGAAAACGCTTTATTGAAAATTGACAATGTAGACTTAGCCAGCAAAATAGGACACGAGTTAAAAAGAATCTCTCGACTATTCTTACTTCCTTATTATAAAATCAGGAAAATATATCAAATTTGAAAACAAAAAAAAATGTCTTTGTCATTTCAAAAATAACTAAATAGAAAAAGACAACAATTAATATATACGATACCGTAAATTTTTTCGTCGAAGAAACTGAAGTTGGCCTGTCAAGTTCAATATCGCTTCTTTTGTTCACAAATGCTTATAAGAGAATCCATGTCACATCCCCTTCGTCCAGTTATAAACTAAATAAAAATGTAGACAGGGTTCTCTAGTCTTTCATAATAGCAAGTCTGGAAGAAGGGCTACGCTAAATTCAGAACCGTTGAAAAATCAACGGAAAAGCACTTTGTTATTGTTTCCCAATAATTCATAGCTATTCACACATATTTAGAAATGAAATGAAAAAAATAGGTTCGCTTATATATATAGACATCGCATGTATAAAAACGTAGAATTTTAACAAACTGATATAAATATTTAAACTTGATTATGCTTTTATTTTTGGCATGTGCATATCCTGTTATTTGTGATTAAAAATAGTGGCAAAATAGTGTCGAATATTCTCTGGTGGCGATGAACATCTTCTCTTATAATCAATTCGTAAAGGGTCATACATAGTAAACGTTTAGGCAATCATGTCTCTCAAAATAAACATGACTGAGTGGGTAGAAGATTTACGCGAAGTAGGTTTCCATTAATTTCTGCGGTAGACCGGTTGCCAACTAAGGTTAGAGAACCTAACTTACCCTTCTATTTAACTCATAGCTGGAGGGAGAAGGGAAGGGGGAATACCTTTACTATGGCTATTTGCACGCAAGTGAATGTAACGAATTCAACTGGAATTCAAACACAGCTCTCCGATTTCTCATTCCGAGCTGATATTCACTGCAACCCCACAAAAAAAAAAAATAAATAAATAACATCAGAATAGATAGTAAAGGAAACTATTAGGAATAGTTAAACCACCAGATGTATGTATGTTTATCATTTTGGGGAGAAGGCACAAGATACGAACGGCATATTAGAGATGATGTAGGTACAAAAATGTTTAATTATGCTATCTAATCAACCGAATGAAATAGCAGTACTATCAGGTGAAAATAATTCACCATTCAAAAGAAATATCAGCAGAAGAATTCTTCCGAAAGTAGTATAAGTTAGTTTCTAAATCATATACATTGAAATTACAAATTCGTTTCAGTGGTGAGTACGGAACTGGAAAACGTTTTATTGAAAATTGACAATGTAGACTTAGCCAGTAAAATAGGACTCGAGGAAAAAGAATCTCTCGACACTTCTGACCTTCTCATTATAAAATCAGGAAAATGTATCAAATTTGAAAACAAAAAAAATAGTTTTCTTTATCATTTCAAAAATCACCAAATAGAAGGCGACAACAATTAATATATACGATACGGGAACATTTTTCGTCGAAGAAAATGTATTCGGCCTGTCATGTTCTATCACTTCTTTTGTTCACAAATGCTTATAAGAGAATCCATGTCTCATCCCCTTCGTCCAGTTTCCTCAATGAAAAGTGTGACAACAATGTTCGATGGCGCATTGGAAATGCGAAAGTTCACTTTCAAAAGCTAAGCAAAGTATTAAGAAATAGAAATAGTTCGTTAGTAACAGAAAAATTTGTAATAAGCTGATATTTCTTAGTGAATTTACTATCGTGATTTCTGTTCAATTTTATCTCAGGCCAAGAGGAGACTTAACATCCTAGATATCTGATTCTACTGAAGCGTGTCGAGAATGCCATAGATAAGGCATGCAAGCAACAAAAAATATTAAATTTTAAAAAAAATGACAATCTGGACTTACAATCAGAAAGAGACAGTTGAACCCTATAGAGAATCCAGAGGAAAGAGGGCTTGGAGAAGTTGACACTCACTGGACATTGAAGGCAAAAAATGGCAGAGAAGTGTGTGTAAACTGTCTTAAAATATGTGTACATAGATGTCAGATCAGAAATTGGGATAGATTTTTTAAAAAGCAAATATTTCTAAGAACTTCAAAGAATAGGAAGTTGTGGAGACTCATGACCTCTCATTTAATGCAGTGATGTGGCAAATAAAAGAGAAAGAAGTTATTGTTCTTACTTTTAAATCGACTATGATAGTCAAAATAATCTGAATCAATATGATGTAATATCTTTCAATCGAATTTAGTAAAATATCACTGGATAGAATATGACTGCATTTTGAAAGGACATTTTTGAATTGCCAATCGAGACCTTTGCCTCTAAAAACATAACATTTGCATTAATAAATTTATGTCATAATGTCAGGTTATCACTTTTATTTCATAAAAAATGGTAATTTCACAGAAAGAAGCACGTTTTGACAGGGTGATCTGAACACTGAAGAATCCTTTATTTTTTCTTCCTAAAATTATTTCTCTACTACATGTATGGAGCAAGTCTTCTCTCCGTTGAAGAAAAAGTGAATTAAATTTGTATAATAAGGCAATAAAGCCTTTGCCTTTTTTGCCATTAATTATACAAAATTCAGTTATGCCATACAAATTTAAATAAAGAACAACATTTAAACTTTTTCTCTATGCATGACAAATGATAAAAAATTACATTTTGCATTTTTTAGAAGCTGTTATTTTTGTTTTGATTCTACATTACACACACAACTTAAAATTAAAAATAAATTAAATTTAAGCTAGAATAAAATCATGTCAAAGCTGACTGGAAATGACGTTGGATACAGATTTACTCCTGATTTAGTGAACTTGTATAATATTAGTTCTTTCATAAATTCAAAACGAAAAAAAGTTACAATCTCGTCATTTTTATACTGCCAAATGCAGTATCACTGCCCCATGGGGCACGCTTCTAGCTAATCAAAAGTCACGCATAGCCACCTTTCACAAAAGCGAGAGTCGTAACCGTTGTCTCTTACACTTTAACCTCATCTGAAAAAGAAACATTTTTTTTTTCTGAATATTCAATTTTATCTCTCCAACAGGGTGTAACTACTGATTTCACTAAAATTTAATGTCATGTTTTGGTTACGTAATATCAATGTTGATTTTTCTTTTCTTCCCTTACTTGTTCTAAATTCTTTTCAGGTGTCACATCCATGAATATTAAACGTGACTTCCTCTTCAGCAACGTTTTAGACTTAATAAAGAAAGCATCATTGCTAATGGAATGTTGTCCGCCAGACTGTTTTCTTCCAAATAAAAAAAGATCACCTAATGTTTAATTGTGAGGGTTGCTTTCATTTTTGGCCGGCTATTGGACATTTTGTAAAAAATCTCCAGTTGTTTCTCTCAGTGCCTGTTTTAACCCATGAAATAAAAGATTTCAAAGAAATTTCTTTAAGTAAGGTTATTACGTTTTACTTAGTTCACTTCAATTACAGGAATCATAACATTTGATATATTCACTTCGTAATATAGAAATCTGTGTAGACGATAATCTATATCCGGCAATAAGGGCTCTTTTAAGCGCCCCAGAGATGGGTAAAATAAACTTCCAAATAAAACACTATAACAGTATAAAAGTACATTTTTAAAGTAAAACTATCAGCTATATATTTTTATAAAAAAAAATACTAACGCCCATTGATAATAAGATGACCAACAATTCATATTATCTGTAGTTGAGGGCATACAATTGCATTCAAAATCTTTACATTTCAGCATTAACCCATAGATGTTGATATATCCTTAAACAAAATCAACCAAGCAATCAAATAGAATAGTTCTATCGTGACTATCCACAAGTTCCTGTCCCTTGTAATTAAAGCAATCTTTACATGGCATCTCACCTTGACCCTTCTAAATCGTACAAACCCACAGTCGCATTATGAATGTTGATATCTGTCTTCGCCAAACCCAGCTACCCGAAATACGTCCTGCGAGTATTACATTTGACAAACTGTCCATCCTTATATTTTCTTTTAGAAATTTCAATTAACCCTTAAAGTCTGTAATAATAACTGCCTTTCTAGGTTGATCCTAATTTTCTTCAACAATGTTAATCTTCCTCAGATTTTCGCGACGATTATCGTCCTCAACTCGCTATCTATGCTGATGTCGCAAGTATTTACTTACACTATTTATATTGTTCGGACTGTTGTCCTCGTCTTCGTTGGTATATTCACGATATTTTGGTCGTTGTACGCTTTGGCCTTGTTCAAGTGTTTGGAATTTTGAACTGAGCCATATTTTACGTCCACCAGGGTAGATTGTCCAGTGTGAATAGTGTATTGGTTTGATCAGGTCCTGATTCAAAAAAATGTATATACAATATTTGATAATTGGGGCATGGAAAAGACTTGTTAATTATGAAGCTTCCAAAATAAAACGGTTCTCTTTTAATCGTATTAGAGATTTTTTTAAATTTTCATCTGCATGGCAGATGTTATCTTCCATGATTCATTGTGTCGTATTGGGTTAACAATTTCGCATAATATGAAAAAAAACATTAATTTTTATTCTGACTGACATTATTAGGTTGCCCCAAAAGTTCGTAAACACTTTCGAAAAATTGAATTTTTATGCATTTTGCGTTCATATTGTTATAGTAATCTTCATCTTTGTATTCCAGATGGCAATTGATAAAATTGAGCTGCGAGTTTGGATGCGTTACTGCTCGAAGCGAGGTTTTTCAACCAGAAAAGCTGCAGAAGAGATTTGTACTGCCGAAAGTGAGGGAACAATTACATATGTGGCGATCTCAAAGTGGTACAAGCGTTTCAATTCTGGCGACATGAGTTATGAAGCCTCGTTTGGGACGGCCGTCAAATTTTGATCATGGAGACTTGCAAACCGGGTTGGACATTGCGCCTTCATCGAGCACTCAAGAATTGGCTGATGAGCTTGGAGTTGGCAAATCGATAATTCACCGACATTTGAAGCAACTTGATTTTGTTCACAAAATCTGTGCCAAGATCCGCACGAACTCACCGAAGCACAAGACAACAGACGAGTTGACATTTGCCGTCAATTGCTCAACAATCCATTGGATGAGCGTTTTTGGAAGCGCATTGTGAAATGGGTCTATCTGGTCCAGCACAATCGAGGCAAGCGATGGATTCAGAAAGGGCAAGAGATATCGTCGGTTCCAAACAGGATCGATTCGGCAAGAAAGTCATGTTGTGCATTTGTTGGAACTTTGAAGGAATCGTGCATTTTGAGTTGGTTCCGAATGGTCGTGCCATCAGTGCCGAACTTTACTATCAGTAACTTGAGCGGGTCTACGAAAAGTTGAAAAAAATGTACCCGGCTCTGATCAACCGAAAGCGCGCTTTGATGCAGCAAGACAATGCCAAGCCACACACCGCCAGGAAAACCAAAGACATGTTTGAAGAGCTGGACGGCGTTGAGGTTTGCCACATCCAGCCTACAGTCCTGATTGTGCTCCATCAGATTACGGCCTTTTCCGTTCAATGCAAAACTTTCGACTCGTTTGATGAAGTCGAGGAAGCGTGTCAAGAATTCTTTGATTCGAAGCCGGCTGAATGGTACTTGGACCAGATCCGAAAGTTTGCAGACCGATGGCAGAAAGTCTTGGAAATGATGGTCTTTATTTTAAGCAATAATCTTTGTTGTTGTTGCGAGTAACCTTAGATTACTTGGCGAGTAAAATTTCAATATTTTGCAAGTGTTTACGAACTTTTGGGACACGCTAATGAAAAAAATATTTTAATACATGCTTTCATGAACAAGTTTTATCATTCATAAAAGAAACAGATTTTACTGTTGTAAAAGAGATTATAAAAATTTGGCGTGTATTGAAGTCTTGCTATTCGCAGTTTGTCATTGAGATTATTAATATATATCTAGGCTCATTCAGATAATTGGTATTTCTAATGTTATATCCGTTGAAAAGTCTTTATTTTAAATCATGTATCCTAATGTTCAATGAAGAAAAAGACGTGAAAGATTATTGTCACTTGAAAACCAGCATGCTATTCAATTGCCCCAGAGGATGCAGTAATGAAGAAATCAGCATCAATACGTTTTGGTCTTATCTCAAATTTATAAAGATAGAACGTGGCAAGAGTCAGACTCTCTTGAGTGGTACATAATCCCGAAAATTTTATCAATATCTTGATGTCTAGCACGAATGCGTGTCCCAACAGACGTTAATAGAAACGACTGAGTAAGATATTTTTTCCGGTAATTTGTGATGATGTTTTTATTTAGTGAACTAGTCTTTTTGTCCATACACAAAAATGAGGTTAGTTCCGATATTTTAATGAGAAAAAATCACTATTTGTGTATATTTCTGAGATGAGGTTTATTATTTCTTTATACTATTTACATTGTTCGGACTGTTGTCATTATATTCGTTACCGTATTCACCAGGTTAAAAACACATGTGAAATTGGATAAAAGCAGTTGGTTGTAATCCGGTGACTTGACACAAAAGAGTTCCGAGTTCAGTACCTGGCTATAACAGAAGTGAACAAACTCTTCAAGATTTGAATAAAGGGTGATAACTAAAGGTGAAACATCCGGAAGGGGCATGGTACGTGCCACTAGGTATACTCTAGTTTTCGAAATAATGGATTCAGTTCGAAATTCTAATAACCTGAAGAAGGCCGAAGCGTACAACGGGCGAAACGTCAGGAATATGACAACGAAGCTGAGAACAACAATTCGAACAATGTAAATAGTTTAGAATAATTCCAAATTAATTGATAGCTGAATAAACATACGCAAAGTTTACAATTGTGTTAAAAATCCTCTTTTTGTATACCATGTTCTTTCAAGAGGTGGCTCATTTGGGACCTCCACAATTTCCTATCATTTATAGCTCTTAGCAATGTTTGTCATTTTTTCTATATTTTCTTGGTCAAGTTCTGTTGTCCATGTCGTTTCAAGTTGTAACTGGAATTGTGGCTTTGTTTTGTTACTGTGTGTTGTGGTTCAAGGAATATAGGTTCGGAACGACAAATTGGGGAGCCGAGTTCAAATTTCAGTTGAAATCCTTGCATTCACTTATGCCCAAATACTCATGGGAAGGTTATTAATTCGTACATTCCCTCCAGTTATAGGTTAAATAATAGGACAAATTGGGTTCTCTAGCCTTGGCTGGCAAACAGTCTACCGCAGAAAGCAATGGCAACCTACTGCGGGATAATCTTCAGCCCAATCACTCATGTCGCTTCCGTGACATGATCGCCCAAAGCGTGTATCACGTATAGCACTTAACTGACTGACTGACCCATGAATAATAACAGAGGCTACGATCATCCACCTTGGTGTTTGAGTGTTCGGCTAATGAATACAGTCGGCAAAATGTAAGCCCTACCGATAAGCCACTTATAAGTAGTGATCGAAGTCAAGCCTGAAGTAAGCATTAGCGAGGTCAGCTTTGTGAACAGTCAAGTAAAATGGACTTCGGGAACAGTGATTGCGTCTACTTTAGTGGTTGTTTGTAAGTGTGATTTCCGATATATAATTACGAAACAACAGAAAAATAGAAAAAAACACTTTAGAGCCTAAATCAGAATGTTGTACACTAGCTTCGATTACATTTTTTGTGCTATTAGCAATGTCCACGCGTTCATTCCCACACAATAATCGCAGTATCGCTCTTCGTCTAACTAGAAACAGAGAAAAACAAAATTAATCCATGTGTATTACGTGTCGCCATTTTCAGTAGAGGTGAACGAAAACAGGAAACAATCAACATGGCTATATTTTCGTGTGGATTATTTTTAATTTTTCCCAATTAACAAGGAAGTGAAAATGCACAAGCATGAATTCTTTAATAGGAGTACATAGGTTTGCCCATCTTCCGGCTCACACTCATCCCGATCTTTTCATCAGGAGTAGAGTTGATTACTTGTTTCCTGTTTAGTAATGGGTTTCAGGTTGATTCTGATATCGTTTTCCGCTTTCAGTAGCGACTTGCGTTTTGAAATCATTGTAATCTTTTTTTGAAATTTTGCCTTTTACTCTGTACTCTTTCTACCTCGAGTTGCCGCTGTGCGTTTTGCAGGTTTGTTTTTGAGTTTAACGGTATATCAACCTCTGTGGTTCATTTAATGCCAAGGTATTTTTGATAAATATTCGGTTATAGTGAGAAATCACATTCTGATGAATTTTTAATTTTTTTTTTATATTAGAAAACCGAAGATGACTTTTTGTTTTGTATTTAGAAATGGATTACTACTAATATCCTTCCTTCAAAATATATATTTTTTAATAAAAGTCTATTTTTAAGTATATATTTCTATAAAAGTTTATTTTTATACTTTTATAGTGTTTTGAACCAAGTTGGGAGTTAACTATTTGCCCATAGCTGGGACACTAACAGGTGCTACCACTCCGGATCAGGGTGGTCCTAGGAACAACATCAATCAAGAAGTGATTCCATGCTTCTCCCAACCTCTCCATCAGAGGCCTTTCCTGACGCATGCAGTTTACCGTCATACACAAGACCGCATTGTACAAGGTGAATTTGTAAAAAAAAAAAAAAAACGTTAAAAATCAGTGTGTGTTTGTGTGTGTGAGTCAAAAAGTTCTGTCATCTAATAAAAGATATCACCATATCCAGGACCCTGGTTGGTTTTATTGCTACAACACGCTAAAACGGAACGAAAAAAAAAGGAAAAGAAAACACGAGTGTTCCCATTTTATAGCTGTTTAACACAACCTCCTAACGAAGTTTGCCGAAGTCAAATGGGGGTAAATCGCAAGTTTCATTTCCAAATAACCTTCAACATACAACAACAAAAATGGGAATAAATCAGGACAATTACAAGAATGTGGGATGTGCGTTATACCAGCTCGAAATGAGAAATCGGAAAGCAGAGATCGAATTCAAATTGATTTCGTTGCATTCATTCACGCGCAAATACCCTTCCCTCCCCAACTATGGGTTTAATAGTAAAACTTATTAGGTTCTCTATACTTAATTGACAACCTGTCTATCGGAGAAAACAATAAAAAACCTAATGCAGAAAAATCTTTTGACCAGTCAGTCATATATCTTTGGAGACATGATCACAAGCGTGTATCACGTATGGCACTTAATTGAAGGAATGAATGTTATAAGAAATATGTGACGAATAAAAGGTTTGATAGTATTGACTGTTTTAGCAAACTTAGTATACCGAATGCATGGTCATCAGCAAAAAAGTAGCGCAAAATGCCAAATAAAGGTGAGGGACTCTAAAATCAAGCAGGTACAAAAATATAAATACATAGTAAGTGTTTTAACAGAAGACTAAATGCGACAGCAGACACAAAGGCGAATAGGCATGAAGAAGGATGCGTTCCAGAAGTTGAGTAAAATATTCAGAAACAGAACAATTTTGCTAGAAACAAAGAGGAGAGTACTGGATTGGTATGTGATGTCGGTTCTTCAATATGGCAGTGAATGTTGGACAATATTTTCGAAGATGTAGGAAAAACTTGAAGCAGCTGAAATGTGGTTCTACAGAAGGATGCTGCGGATATCATGGACCGAGCATGTGAGCAATGAGGAGATTTTAAAAAGGATGGAAACGAAAAAGAAATTAATATTGAGCATGAGGAAGAGACAACTAAAGTTCCTGTGACATGCAATGAGGAAGGAGGGCTTAGAGAACCTGATACTAACAAGCCAGTTGGAGGGAAAAAGAGAGGGGAAAGCAGCTGATAACATATTTGAAGGACCTGAGTAGGTGGATGACGTAACGATGGTTGCATAGTGCAGCAGAAGAAATCGTGCTAAGAGCTACCAAGGATAGGGAGATATGAAAAGCCATAATCGCCTACGTCCTGAAAGAACAAGGCACAAAAAAGTAGAAGTATAATATTCTATTATTTGTTTATGCAGATGCCAAGTTTTAGCCTTTCATTTGTTCATTTGGCTTCAATTCACTGACAATGTTACACTTACGCAACAGAACATTATTAAAAAAATCTATGATTTTTGTAACTATTGTATTAACTGCTACTAAGAAGAGATGGTTATATATGTTGGGTTGTTACAAAAATTCAAATACATAATTTTATTCTCGAAAACTTAACTGTAGAAATGTTGAAATTAGTCAAAATACGAGCCTTGAGCATAGGTTCAATGCACCTCCTCTGCCATCGATCGGCGAGATTATTTATTCCTCTTTGATAAAAAGTTATCGGTAACGATGCAAAAAAAAATAATTTTTAATCTTTAAAAATGTGCTTAAGTGTTAATCAGTGGGTGAAATATCAGGAGCTATAGAGGATGTGGTAAATTCTCGTATCTCTAATCTATAAGTTTTGCGTAGGTCACCCTTGCAATATGTGGCCGCGAATTATCGTGAAGCAAAATTGTACTACGTCGATTCACTAATTCCGGTCTCATCTTTTGCAATTGCGTATGCATCTGAGCAAGCTGATTAACAGTAAACCTCTGCATTAATACACTGATTGGCTTCCAATAATTTGTAGGGGATATCACCAATTGCAGAGAACCAGACATTCACTATAACGTTTCTGATGCATGTTTGACTTTGGGAAATGTTTGGTGAACTCATCATGATAAATCCATTGAACTGATCGTTTACGTTTATGATAAAAATCCACTTTTCATCACAAATAACTATTTGTTTAACAAACGGATTATTAGTGTTACGCAGAAAAAGCATCGAACCTAATTTAAATCGTATAAGTCTTTGATTTGCATTGAAATCATGAGGGACCCATTTATCGAGCTTTTTCACTTTGCCAATACTCTGGACACGTTGTGAGACTTGTAGTGCTGAGGCATTTGTCTGAGACATTGATATGGGTTTTGCTCAACAACTGCTTTCTGTTTTCCGTTATCAAAACTGCATGGCTGTCTTAGACATTATTCCTCTTCTCCAGTATTGAATTTGTGGAACAACCTTTGTACTTTTTGATCACTTGTGAACCTATCTTTCCATGCTCTGCTGATATTGATAGAATTTCGAGAGACACTATGCCCAAGTTTGATTTCATGCAAGAAAAGTAAACGAAGTATTTTCATGTTCATAATTAAGGGCTTCTATGCTTCAAAATCTTCTTTTCTAAGAATAAGTTTACAACTGTTAAATAGAATATATTAGTTATTATGTATACCAATACTTACTTTTTTGTTTTTTAATCATCTCACCCCAAGCAAGGCATTCCACTGCCACTATTGCGCATGGGGCTACATAGGGGAAGGTAAAGAGAAGGAGTGGATAGACATAGGGAATGTCAGGAGAAAGGTGACAGATGAGTAAGGATAGCCAGGATGAGGGTCGGGCAGATGGGAAGAGTGCTTGATAGAATGGGAGCAGGTTAGTGTGTTTGGAGGTGTGTATTGACCTTACATTTAAACTCCTGGAGATTGTAGCCGTCGGGGAAGCAATCGTTTGGAAGAGAATTCCACAGTCCAACAGTTTCTTTCCTCGCACTTCCCGACTGTGGAATTCTCTTCCAAACGATTGCTTCCCCGACGGCTACAATCTCCAGGAGTTTAAATGTAAGGTCAATACACACCTCCAAACACACTAACCTGCTCCCATTCTATCAAGCACTCTTCCCATCTGCCCGACCCTCATCCTGGCTATCCTTACTCATCTGTCACCTTTCTCCTGACATTCCCTATGTCTATCCACTCCTTCTCTTTACCTTCCCCTATGTAGACCCATGCGCAATAGTGGCAGTGAATATATACTGTGAATACTGTATGGCTTTTCAAAATAAAACATATCGAACGGCACTTATATTTGTAAGAATTTAATATTTATTACGACTTACCAAATTTAAAGTTCAGATGTTTTAGTCAAACTAAAATGATTGATTCCAACATTTTTGGATTTAGAGAAAGGCATCAAATATTGGAGACAGCATTTGAGAGATTTAATACTACGATTTTACATGCTAATTTAGTTGTGCCATTTTCTGATATCATTTCACTTGTGTCATTTTATTTAAATTTACAATATGGTTACATATTACACAATTATTTTGAGGAAACCTACTATGAATTACTTTCTCTTAACGAATTGTTTCAAGGTGTCTATATTTTTAATTGAATATATGATTCATTATTAAATTCATTTTAATATTCCTTTTACCCAAATCAAGACAGTACTGCCACTGAAATGCAGGGATTACATAAGAGGCGAGTGAAGAGAAAAGGGGAACAGGCCACAGGGGGTGTCGGAATATGGGTATGATAAGGATGGGACCACTGGTGTGAAGAGAGCTGCATGAGAGTACAGTGGAAAGGGAGAAGAACAAGCTACAAGAGTTGTCGGGGAACGATGTGAATCAAGGAGATAAAAGATGGCAGGTGACATTAGATTTATACATTGGAGATTGTAGCTGTCAGGGAAGCAAATATACAAAAGGGAGTTCCACAGGCAGGAAGTGTGAGAAAAGAAACTGAGGATTAGAAGTTGCGTTTACATTTGATTGGTTTCACAGAAAAATGATGGGACCGAGTTGCCAGTCTAGGAGCTCGAGTAAATTCGTGCAGAGAGAGCACCACGGTGTTTTCAAGCTTCCTGTGTTGTGCAATCTTTCTTGTTGGATTCAGTTGTTTTTATTTATTTATTTGTGGTTGGGGGGATTCTAATCAAAACAAAATTAAAGACGATAATAAAAAACTGGAAAGATTATAAAGAAAGTGCAATCTTTCTTCCTAATTTTTAGATGTGGTTAATTCTTGTTATTTAGATGAGTTGCTACATTTTTTTACCCAACCTGGTGACAGAATGTTCAGGTCTGCCACTGTGTACTTCCGTATTGATAGACAATTGTAGCTTGTTCTGCATGACGTTATAGTAGAGGCGTGACCTTTTATAATAATTAGCACATGTTTTGAGTAAGAAATTTCAATGAAATCAACCAAAAGAGGCTTCAGTACGCTAAAAAGCGAGAAAATATTTACAGACTTCTTCTTCTTCTATGTGCCCTGTCCCTTCAGGGCGTAGGCGATTATGGCTCTCCACGTCTCCCTATCCCTTGTGGCTCTTAGTATGTTTGCTCTTGTTGCTCCTGGCAACCCCCGTTCCGTCATCCACCTGATCAGGCCATGCAAATATGTTATCCGCTGCCTTCCTCTGTCTCTCCTGCCTTCTATCTGACCAGTCAGTATCAGGTTCTCCAGGCTCTCCTTCCTCATTGCATGTCCCAGGAACTTCAGTTGTCTCTTCCTGATGCTCAGCATCAATTTCCTTTTTGTTGCCATTCTTTCTAACACCTCGTCGTTGCTTGTATGCTCTGTCCACGATATCCGTAGCATCCTTCTGTAGAACCACATTTCGGCCGCTTCCAGTTTTGTCCTCATTTTTGATTATATTGTCCAGCATTCACTGCCGTATTGAAGAATTTACAGACTACAAAAATGGTTTTCGAATGAAATAGACATTACACTTCGATTGTAATAACATTTCATCAGACACCGATTAATTTTAGCACTTTGTCCTTGAGTGACAGCTGAGGGAAATTTCAATTATTATTTCCTGTCTGTACAGTTATACTCTTTGAATTTGTTGTCATGGTAATGGTCACTAAAGAAAGCTGATGTTATACAGATGAATAGAAGATAAAAAAAAAATTTCTAATTTTTGTTTGTGCTTTTTTTTTTTACTAACCTTTTTATTATTATTAGCGAGTTGTTACTTTTTCTTTTGATTTTGATTTTGTTTTCTTTAAAGTTTGCAGGGTGCTTTTAAATCGTCCTGTTGCATGATTTAGTTTCTGGTTATTTTTGCTATATTTCATATGTTTTCACTCTTAACTCTATTATTTTCTGTTTCTTAGGTTTTGCTGTTATGTTTTTCTCCGTCGGTTTCCACGGTTTATTCCTTTCTCTTTGTATATTTCTGTTTCTTTTTAAATGTTTTTGTACTAATTTTTCTTACGTTTTTTCTTTTAATTTATCATAATTTCTCAGCTTTTTGGCTGGGATCAAATTGTATTGTCCTCACTCCTCATTTCAGATGAGAACTGGTGGCTTTGGAGACAGCATTTAAGAGATTTAATACAAGGATTTTACATGCTAATTTAGTTGTGCCATTTTCTGATATCATTCCACTTGTGTCATTTTATTTAAATTTACAATATGGTTACGTATTACACAATTATTTTGAGGAATCCACTATGAATTAGTTACTCTTAATGAATTGTTTCAAGGTGTCTATATTGTGAATTCAATATATGATTCATTATTAAATTCATTTTAATAATCCTTTTACCCAAAACAAGAAAGTACCGCCATTGAAATGCAAGGATTACATAAGAGCCGAGTGAAGAGAAAAGGGGAACAGGCCACAGGGGGTGTCGGAAAATGGTTATGCGAAGGATGGGACCACTGGTGTGAAGAGAGCTGCATGAGAGTACAGTTGAAAGGGAGAAGAACAAGCTACAAGAGTTTTCGTGGAAAGATGTGAATCAAGGAGATAAAAGATGGCAGGTGACATTAGATTTATACACTGGAGATTGTAGCTGTCAGGGAAGCAAATATACAAAATTCCGTTCCACAAGCAGGAAGTGCGAGTAAAGAAACTAAGGATTAGAAGTTGCGGTGACATTTGATTGGTTTCTCAGAGAAATGATGGGACCGAGTTGCCAGTCTAGGAGCACGAGTAAATTCATGTAGAGAGGGCACCACGGTGTTTTAAGCTTCCTGTTTTGTGCACTCTTTGTTGTTGGATTCAGCTGTTTTTATTTATATATTGGTCGTTTGGGGGATTCTAATTAAAACAAAATTAAAGACGATAATAAAAAACTGGACAGATTAGAAAGAATTATTACACAATTATTTCGAGGGATCCACTATGAATTAATTACTCTTAACGAATTGTTTCAATGTGTCTATATTGTGAATTCAATATATGATTCATTACTAAATTCATTTTAATAATCCTTTTACCCAAATCAAGACAGTACTGTCATTGAAATGCAGGGATTACACAAGAAGCGAGTGAAGAGAAAAGGGGAACAGGCCAGAAGGTAGCCCCATCATCATTGCATTAAAATAGGTGCCCTCGGTGTAATATAGAGGTCAACGTGAAAATGATCGCAGGCAGAGGGCAACTTTTTTCATTTGCTAATAGGCATGCGTACGGGCACCCTACATAAAATGGCTTTTCGGCACCTCCTGCTTTAGAACGCAGTTGAGGGAAAGAAGCGTCCTCTTTAGATGAACGCGGGTTGTAGTGGATATCGACTCCGAATGAGTAGTCGGGTTCGTTAGATTCACTTATGTACAAATACCCTTGGGAAAAGTGTGAAAACATTTTCACACCTTAGCTATGGGGTAAGTGGGACTTGAATCTAGAAAAATTATTGATATTCTCAAAAGATTGTTAATGCAGTATTAATTCTCCGACAACAAAAAATATTATATTGGTTTGTACAGAAAATTCATGTGAATCTTTAGTCGTTCCTGTTCCAGCAAGTTAGAATACCTCAAATATATCAATACATATAATGTGTTTACGGTTTTCCTTCAGAGCATACTTCGAAGTCTTAAGTTTAAGTTTAAGATTCAGTTTAGATTTAAGTTCATACTCATCCCGATCTCTTCATCAGGAGTAGAGTTTATTCCTTATTTCCCGTTTAGGATTGGGTTTCCGGTTAATTCTAAAGCCGTTTTCATCTCCCACTAGCTCCTTGTCTTTTGAAATCATTGCCATCTTTCTTGAAGTTGTGTCTTTTAATCTATACCCTTTCTACCTCGAGTTGCTCCTGAGCATTGTACAGGTTTGTGCTTGAGTTTTTTTTAACGGCATATCAACCTCAGTCGGTTATTTAATGTCAAAAAGGTTAGGTTTTAAGCTATTTTTAATGTTCGCTTATAGTGAAAAGGTTGATTTAGTCAGATGTTGATGAATTTTTTTTTTTTTTTGGTTTTCTTCTTTTTTTTTTCGAAAATTGATAATGAGATCTTTGGCACAAAAAACCCTCGAAATTCTTGGAAGACAACCTTTAAGTTGAAGGAAAAAATGAACACAGATTGTGGAACAAAATAGTCCTTATTTAGTTGAATGAATTTTTATGAAATAATTTTTGTGTGTTTTGATTTCCCTATAAATGGATATTCACTTTCCGGATAAGACATTATTTACAATCATAAAAATTCTAGCTATAAATCGAATAACTGATAAGCTGTGAAAAATATTAATCTACTCCTTTTATATTTTATTTCATTTTTATGGTTATTCCGTTTTTTTTTCTTTTCTATTTCTTCTTCTTTTTTTTTTTCATCCCTCTGTCATCTTTCATTTTCTCACAAATGTGTTTCTAATTCGGCTTCGTCTACAATTTTCTTGGCTTTTTTCTTTTTCACATTTCCTCCTCATTGTGTTATTTATATTAACTTAATTTGCTGGTCTCCATCTTTACATTGCCATCATTGCTTTTTCCTTTCTTTTTACTTTATTTTATATCAGTTATGCTTTTGCTTTTTTTTTTATCCTTCGTTACTTTTTGCCAATATTTTGTCTCTGTGTTTTCCGGCATTTTCAATTATAATTCATATCTTTTAATTTTATTATTCCGTCTGCGTTAACGTTTCTTTCATCATTTCTTTCTCTAAATGTTTTCACGTCTCGTTCCTTTTTCTTTCAGTTTTTCAATTTCATTTACTTTCTTAACAGAATCCATATCACATGAAGACTATCAACGGTAGCAACATCTAAAAAGTATAGCAGATAACTCTAAAATAAACTAATGACAAAATCAATCTTTTAAGATTATCAATAATTTTTCTAGATTCAAGTCCCACTTACCCCATAGCTAAGAGGTGAAAATGTTTTCACACTTTTCCCAAGGGTATTTGCACATAAGTGAATCTAATGAACCGATTACTCATTTGGAGTCGATATCCACTACAACCTGCGTTCATTGATGATTTATTTATAAATGGAACTTTGTCAGTGTGTGTGTATGCGTGTGTGTGTTTGTGTGTATATGTCCGTTACCTATACACTCCGAAACGGCTGAACTGGTTTTCTTGAAAATTTACACAGTTGTACTATAAGCGTCTGCGAGTGTACTTAGCTAGGTTTGTGTTTAGTTACCTCCGATAAATATCGAAAATCGATAATAGAAATAATCGGGTTATAGAAGGAGTGGTCCGATTTCAATCAAATTAGATACACTCATAGACAAAGACATAAGAAACGATATTCAGAAGTTTCAAGGTTGCTGTTCTTACAATAGTGCAGAAAATCGATAATATATATATAAAAGGCAAGTTGTTTGTATGTGTGTGTATCTGTTTACCGGCCAGCATATCTGTATTTTTTCAGCCCTTTTATTTTAGTTTTTGCTTCGGGTTTGGCTCTAAGTAGGTACAATTGTAGTTCTTAGTCTCAGCCATGATGCCATTTACAATGAGGACAAATTTAGCCTTCAAAATTCATTTTACAACGAAAAAAAACTTATTTGATATCGATAGCAGGAAATCAAAATTTGACTTACATCCATTCATTTTTCTTTCATTGTACGGTTTCGCTTTAACTAGAAACAACTATTGCTTTTTAGTCTTTCGTGCCAACGTCCAAAGAGTCTGAGCTCCAGAACCATGGATTAGTCTTAAAACTCTCATTACACCCGAGCAACGCCGGGCTATACTGCTAGTTCTACAATAAATCAAATGAAAGTTTAGGGAAGATACATAGATAACAGCTACTTAATTTGGAAGATAAGTTTTCTGGAATACTTATGAGAAAAATTATCAGTTTAAAGCAAGGACATTACTGGCTGCTCCATCAATGAATACTAAATGGTTTGTTCTTGTGAAACTGTTAATATTGCGAAATCTGTTACCACAAATCTACGTATAATAAGATAAAAAACAAATAGGAATTACGATCCCGAATTGATTTGTGCGTGTGTAGTATGTGTGATTTGATGTATATATGCTCAGCTTGTTTCCGGTTTAAATGAGATAAGTTTCACGTTCTCTGTTAAAAAGTTTTGTTTTAATATTTTGAGTGAAATAATCATTTATTTTTCAACGGTTTCAAAGAGGTAATTGTAATCTTTTTTACATTGCCGAAATACATTCTGGGTTTATATTTATCTATGTGTTGCGTTTTACTTTCAATATTATATATATATACATATATATATATATATATATATATAAAGAAGGAAGCTTTTATGCCTAGGCATTTTGTTCCTTGAAATTTATCTATTCACAAATAGGAATCTCGTTCAGAAATACAAATTTATAGAAACAGAAAAATAGTACTGAGACAATTGTTCTTATGTGTTCGAATTTAAAAAAGAAGAAGCTTGAAATTATTAAACATTGTAAATCATCATAATGTTTAGTCATATACCAAGACATTTTGGATCAACCATTGCATAAGAAGATCAATAATTTGGAGACAATGTGAACTGGTAGAGATTAGGTAGATGTCGGTTAGGATTAAGAATCAGGTTGATTTTTTTACTGTATATCAACATGCAGTCTATTTAAATTTCAAAAATACTCTTTTTAGCTTTTAACAACATTGTTTGGAGATTATGATGGTTTTAGTAATTACCTCATAGCTAGGGGCTAGAGAAGTGCTTGATTAATGCTTTTTCCCACGGTTGTTTGTGCATACGTAAATATAAGGACTGGACGGGAATTGTAACTCAACTATCCGATTAAATTCTCCGAGGCATTATTGTTGGAAATTATACAAATAGTAACGGGTCTCCTCATTGGATGATAAATCCACCACATTGTTTTTAAGACAACCCTGTTGATTGGCTGAATTAAGCCGACCTCGGTTTGAAAAATTTGGCGGGCCTTACAACGGAACGGAAGAATTTCGGCCTCTTTGGTCAGCCGGCACCGACTGAAACGGACGCATTAGCACTGCTCCTGACTTATACGTTGCCGCGGGGCCTACAAAGGGCGCCCTCATGTCTCACTATCCCGAGACTGTTATACCTAAATTAAGGTATTTTTATTAGGCTAATGCCTTTTCCTTCTATTCTGAGAGACTCTCTCTAAGACCATTATACCTTTTAAGGTATCCTGATTAGGCAAATGCCTTACCTTTGTTAGAGAAAACATCTCTAAAAATTCTTCTAGGCGAGAATATCGACCCTGTTTCGACTGTATGGATACTGCTGAAGGATCCAGACTACAGATGAATAATTCCTGGACGTCGCTGAATTTCGCAGCACCTCTCGTAATTTCACCCTCTTCCAAGACGAGGCCGAAGCCCTTCAAGTCACCGGAAGGAAACTAACCACCGCCTCGTAAAGAGACTTCTATAACAAGCTAAGCAGTTAGCTGCAAAAAGTCAACATATTTTTGCAAGGCCAATAAACTTGTTGTTTAAAACCAGGTATGTCTTGTTCTATTTGTTGATATCCATCCACTGCTTGAGCTCTGAGCAATGTGAGAATAATTTCTCACATTAAACTACACGCACACCCAATCTCAATGTACCAGTTATTCCCAAGTGGACTCTCATTTAGGTATTACACAGGCTCCACACATACTTAACTTCCAAAAAGTTACGAGAACCGGTGTTTCAATGTGATTTTGTCGAGTTCTTTGAACTGATATGGAACCCCAGTCATGTTCGTTATATTCACTTAAGGACAAATATCCATGGGAAATATACCTCTTCTGCCACCTAGATATGGGTAAAGAGCAGGACAGACTGGATAGCAATGGGTCACCATAAGTAGCAATCGGTTAATGAGTAGGGGTACTCTGAATTCAAGACTTTCAACTATAGGAATCGCCTTACAAGCCTATCAAACATGCTGATTACAGTTATAACCCGGAAGATATGGGGGGGGTCTTCAAGCAGGATGATGAAGGCTCTGGATTGCAAACTGATTAATTTTGAATTATCTATCTTTGTCTTTTAAATTAAAATTCTCTCTTCTAATTTGAAATTCAGCGCTATTAATTTGAAGTAGGATTTATTTAAAATCCCGCATATTTAAGTTTATGTTCTTTTTTTTTTTTTTGCAATAACCAAGCAAAATCAATGTTGATTTGATTTGTCTGGTTTTTCAGTGCAAGCAAAAAAACCTGAATTTAATATTAGCCTAAATATATATTTAGCATAGAGTGTGAAAATAATTTCACCAAGAAATATTTGTTGCTTTTTGGCTATTTCTCGTCGGTGTCCTTTCGAATTACGCAAGAAAGTATACACGTTAGCGTGGACAGAATACTTAATCTTTCAGCTGTTGAGAAGCAAAGAGAAAACATTGTGAATAACATCACTCTCCGTTGAGTCAACAAGCACATGAAATATTGATGCGTAAATATAGGATTTATTGACGTTATAACGGGGATCAAGTGAAAAGAGATAACACAAGCATTTAAATATGGCAGAAAGCCATTCAACAAAAATGTATGCACTTTAAGTAATTGGAATAAACAAAAAGGAAAAATCAGAAAATATTTTTCCTATTTTTATGCCGAAACAAATATATATATATACTAGCAGTATAGCCAAGCGTTGCTCGGGTGTAATGGAAGCTTTAAAACTAATCCATGGTCCTGAAGCTCAGACTTAGCCTAAAGAATATTTGTTGAAGTTTGGTGAGAATTGAATAAAAATTGTGGATTTGTATAAAGGACATACAGACAGATAAACAGACACACACACAAACATCTTGCCTTATATATATATATATATATATATATATATATATATATATATATATATATATATTATCGATTTTCCGCACTATTGTAAGAACAGCAACCTTGAAACTTCTTAATATCGTTTCTTATGTCTTTGTCTATGAGTGTATCAAATTTGATTAAAATCGGACCACTCTTTTAATAACCTGATTTTTTGAATTATCGATTTTCGATATTTATTAGGGGTACCTCGACACAAAACCTAGCTAAGAACACTCGCAGACGCTTTTAGTACAACTGTGTAAATTTTCAAGAAATTCGGTTCAGCCGTTTCGGAGTCTATAGGTAACGGACACACACACACACAGAGACACACTACCCACACACACACACACACAAAGTCCCATTTATAAATAAGTTTATATATATATATATATATATATATATATATATATATATATATATATATATAAGAATGACATTTTCATCAGTTACTTGCTACCCATGTTTCAACCAAGCCGATTTCATCAAACAATAACATAAATATTTCTTTCTTCAAAGTATTGTACATATAGAATCTGCATATTCAATACATTTGTTTGCGCCTTGAGCACGTTTTGAACGATCATCTGCTAGTACGACCAGTACTGTTATATATATATATATATATATATATATATATATATATATATATATATATATCACAGCTCATCAATACGGTTAGACATCCGATTGCTTTTACCAAGGTTTGACACCCAACCGAATTGACATCAGTCGGCGATTCTACATCTGAGCCATAGGTGGTCGGTATAAGAAGGCAGACTTTTAGCGTCTGATATAACATGTAAACCTGCACCAGTAGCTAAGAGTGTTCTAATTCATTGCTGAATGAACGATGCGCAGATGCTAGATTAGCTACTGTTTTTTCAAAGTCTATCATTCTTCCAGTGTGCTCAGTCAGGTTGTGAGAGCGTAACGAACCACTAAAGTTAGCCATTTTGAATTTCTTTACACATTTTTTTAATTTTTCAATAAGGTGTTTTATATAGCGATCACAAATCTGGACAAATTTTTCGTTTTTGTTTTGTTTTTTTTTTGCTATTTGCTCAAATATCTTAAACTTTCACAGTTATATTCTTGATGTAAGGTATTATCTCTGGTATACTTTTGAAAGATTAGAATTTAAAATATTCCATCATAATGTAATCCAGCAGGCTGATAAGTTATAGAATAAGTAGGAAACGTTTATCAGTTTATCATTTTTCACTTTTATTCAGACTTTCTCAGTGACTGAGAAATGAGAAAAGAATTATAAATTCTGGTATATGAATTTTGTGTTGTTTGGTTTTATTAGTCAATCATTTATTAGCTGCATTATAAAAAAAATAATTTATATATAGTAAGATTTAAAAAAAACCTAATTTTCCTATGCGAGTATCAGAGGATAATGTGTATTGGTAATTGTTTGAATGACACGCAGTACAGCATATTATGGATGAAAGGAATTGTGTCATGATAGACATTTTGCACAGACGGAACCCAACTGACGCTATTATACTGTGCAGTTGACAAAATCCAAAACAAACAAAGCATATAAGCGAAATGAAAAATAAACAATGGCGACAATTTACACAAGGCGCCCTGTAGAATACAAAATTTATTTAGACATCTTCTTCTTCTATGTGCCTTGTCTCCTCAGGGCGTGAGCGATCATGGCCTTCCACATCTCCCTATTCCTGGTATCTCTCAGCACACTTTCTCCTGTGACACTACGCAATCCCCGTTCTGTCATCCACCTGCTCAGGTCCTTCAGTTATGTTATCCGCTGCTATCCCCTGTCTCTTTTTCCCTCTATCTGGCTTGTTAGTATCAGGTTCTCAAAAACTTCCTTCCTCATTGCATGTCTCAGGAGCTTTAGTTGACTCTTCGTGATGCTCAGTATTAATTTTCTTTTTGTTTTCATCCTTTCCAAAACTTTATCATTGCTCACATGCTTGGTCCACAATATTCGTAGCATCCTTCTGTAGAATCACATTTCAGCTGCTTCAAGTTTCTCTTTCATCTTTGATGCTACTATCCAGCATTCACTTCCGTATTGAAGAACTGACATCATATAGCAATCTAGTAATCTCTTTTTTGTTTCCAGTGAAAGTTTCCTGTCTCTTAATACTTTATTCAGCTTCTGGAACACCTCCTACGTCGATGCCAATTCGCCTTCGGATCTCTGTGGGGCACTTTCCGTCCTCTGTTAGAAGACATCCCAGTTATTTAAATTGGTGTACCTGCTTTCTGTTATTACTTCCTGTTTTTGGCATTTTGGCTGCATTTTTTTTTTGGTAATAACCATGCATTCGGTCTTCTTGCAGTTTATTTGTAGTCCTTTTTTGTCACTCCCTTCACCTATTTTTTGTAGAAGGTCTTGTAGTTTCCTTTTGTGCCTGTAATCAGCACTGTATCGTTTGCGTAGCATATCACGAGATTATTTCTTGTTAACTTTAGATTGTACAAATGCAAGATATCTTCAAAAAATGGCCATTAAATATTTATTATTACTAGGAACAACTGCTTAGGCAACGATAGCCAAATTCCCAGTGAGATTTTCACTTTCTGGTCTAAGGCTCACCAATGTCATTCACGCAGGAAGCTCCAATACGAATCATTTCAGAATGTCAATCCCAGGACAGTGAAGAGGGTTCAGAAAATGTTGTATGAAATATCCAGTTAATATCTTGGTGTTTGGAGTGATCACTAGCGATAGCAATGTTATGCTTGCGTTGATCTTTACACAGATCATCAACCTCAACAGAGACGCGTACATCACGTGCCTTAAGGAGCTAGTGCTACCGTGGATTATCATACCACAAAAGCAGACGAATCCAGAGAGAACTTTTAGAAAATTTCTGCGTCTACACCACCTTTTACATCTGGCAAATTAACTCCTCAGAGTGCAACCAACACGAGATTGATTCTTAGAAAAAAGTGGAAGAATTATTTCCAAGATTTATAATTTTGAATCACTAGATAAAATCTAACTCACGAGAATATACCCTTCTTTATTGAAAACAATCATATCCTCTGAAATAGCACAATTTGAAAATTCTCAGAAATTGCACAATTTTGGTTTATGTAGACGATGAAAAAATAACCATTGATACTACATAAATTGACAATATTTCATAATAAAAAATAAAGAAATACCACCACAAAAAGCAGAACAACTCATTGAATGTGGTACAAAATAGAGTATTCTTTTCTATGTACTATTGAAGAGATTATACGAACTGAAAGAACAGGCATACATCGATGTCAGAAGGGGAACAATTAAAAAGAATATAAACACCGAGAGTACCACTTATATATTGCTATTCTTTAACCAACTATCTCGAAAGTGATAAAAATCGGATATAACTGACTCCTTCATCCCTAAATGTCTCCGTTGTTATGACTCTCGGTGGTTTGGACATTAC
Source organism: Ascarosepion bandense (assembly GCA_037127315.1). NCBI lineage: Eukaryota > Metazoa > Mollusca > Cephalopoda > Sepiida > Sepiidae > Ascarosepion > Ascarosepion bandense. The sequence goes on from JBBBDQ010029504.1 coordinate 925,606, forward strand.
GAGGAAGGATCTTATGGTAAAACAATATGTGTTTGAAAATGTCAAAAGAACCTAGATCGCATTACTAATAATTGCAAAGATATATATAAATTTGCAAATTATGGAGAGGAGATTGGTGGGGGCAGGGAAAGAAAAAAAGGTCTGTAAATAAGACAAAAGCATTTTTTCCAAAGTACGTGAGATTGTTTTTCCTGCTTTCCTGCATGCTAGAAATTCTCTTCAGTCGTTCCTGTCTTTAAGAATTGTGGTGAACCCTCGGACCCATCCAACTATCGCCGTATCAGTCTTCTACCGATATTCGGAAAAGTATTCGAGGCTATAATCACTGCTGAAATAGTTCATCATCTCACCTCCAACAAATTGTTCTCCGACAGGCAATATCGATTCCGCTTTGACAGGTCCACGGCCAACCTTCTAACAACCGTAACGGAGTACATGCTACAGGCCCTTGATGAGTCTGACGAGGCTCGCGCGTTTGCTCTGGACATCTCCAAGGCTTTCGACAGGGTTTGGCACTCTGGCCTCCTATCCAAACTACGCGGTTATGGTATTACCGGTCGCCTGCTTGACCTAATCCAATCTTTCTTAAATAACCGCAAAATGAAGGTCGTTCTGAATGGGCGTGCCTCTTCGTCCTACAGCACGATTGCTGGTGTCCCACAGGGCTCTATCCTGGGCCCGACGCTCTTCCTTATTTTCATCAACGACCTCCCAGATGAGATCAAGTCCCAAGTAGGCATCTACGCAGATGACACTACAATATACTCCCGCTCCAGTAAGAAACCTGTCGTGGCGGACAGACATAATCTCGCTGCTGACCTTGAGCGGGATCTACACTCTGTGGTGAACTGGGGCAAGAAGTGGCTTGTCAACTTCAATTCATCTAAGACCAAGCTGTTGTCTGTCAACCATTACAGGCAACCTCTTCTGCCTCCCATAAGCATGGACCAAGTGATTCTCCCTGAGAGTAATACACTACGCCTCCTCGGACTTACCCTGTCCTCAGACCTCAAATGGAACCACTATATTGAATCCATAGCAAAATCCACTGCTAAGAAGATTGGGTCACTATGTCGATCCAGGATGTTTATTCCACCTGAATCCATCCTGCATATATACAAGTCAACCATCCGTCCGTGCATGGAGTACTGCTGCCATTTATGGTCAGGTGCCCCTGGCGTTCTCCTCAGTGTTCTTGACAAGCTCCAAAGGAGAGTCTGTAATGTGATGGGTCCTGATCTGGCGACTCGACTGCAGCCACTTCTCCGTCGTCGAAATGTGGCCTACCTTTGTATCTTCTATAAATACTTTCATGGCTTCTGCTCGGATGAGCTTAAGTCACTGATGCCTCCTCAACAGGTGTTTACTCGTGCAACCAGACTGGCAACTGGGTCCCACACATTCACAGTCAGGTTAGCCAAATGCAGAAGACTATTCTATTCCTGCAGCTTCCTCTCTCGCACTTCCCGCCTGTGGAACTCACTCCTGTATTCTTGCTTTCCTGACTGCTACAACCTCCAGAAATTTAAATGCAAAGTCAATACTCATCTACTAACCACTGGACTGTAGCTCTCTCCCCACCCCTGTATAACCTTCCCTTTCTCTCCACCCATGTATCTGTCATCGCACCTGCTTTCTCAGCTTTCTATTGTTCATTTGTAACTACTTTGTACTCCTCACTCTTTTCTCATTAATCTTTTTACATTTATGTAGCCCCCTGCACATCAGTGGCGTTTCTGCCTTGCTCGGGGTGAAATGATTAAATATATATATATATATATATATTAAAGACAAAACATAGGCACAAATTACAACACATAATAAAAATAATAACGTATTGTAACTTGCTTGAAGCATTGTGTATATTATGTGATTGGTTAGGTCTTGAAGGCTGTCACAATGCGTTTAGGAAAATAACGGAAGGTAAAGAAAATTTTGGGGCATTACCTATTTATTATACATTAATATTTCGAGATCATCTTCAGAATGGCAGAGGAGCATGTGTCTCTCCGAGTGCGTCCGTGCCTTTTAAGTGTTATGTCGTGAGTAAGAATAAATAACTCAACAACAGGAATAGGTTAATTGTTTTATTCCGTGAAAATAGTATTTACAAAGGTTATTAATATCCAATACAAGAATAAGGGTTAATCGTTTCAACCGTCGTAAGACGTAGTATGAGCAATGGGTACTTCCGGGTCGTCACCGGAAGTCTACGACTGACTTGTCGATCGGCTACTCGGCACACTCTCTACCCAACGTAGATGCCACCATTCCTTTACATAGTAATGGAATAGTCCATTATAGCCGAATAGGCCCGGGCGTCCCAACATTAAGGAACTGCTATTTCTGGCTGGTGCTGGTGCTGTGTGCAATTATTTTTATTGTGGGTTTATGTGTGTAAGTGTGTTAGAGCATGTATGCTTGTGCGTGTTTTTTTTGGTATATGTGTGATTTACAGTTGGGACTTTTTTCTGGTCTGATGATATCAGTAAAATAATAAAAATAACACCATCAAAATTATGATAAAGATATTAATTCAAATGCAGTAAAATGGCTGGCTGATATTTTTTTAAAATTCAGACTAAGTCTGAATAAGAATGATTGATTAATATATAATTAAAGCCAAGCTTAAATAACAAAGCAATCTGGCTCCTCCTAGCTGGTTATCTAAATTCACAAATTAAAAATAGTATAATATAACAAAGATGACGAAGATCTCTAATCCACCCCAAAAGCCAACGAAAGAAACTTCCCAGCAAAAATTCAAGAGAGAAACCATGCGAAGAATATACAAGTATAAAAAAAAAATACCGAACATAAACCAAAATAACTTTTGAACCAGAAACAATTTCGAAACTCTAAAAGAAAATAAACATAGGCCGTATAAACTTTTCTAGAAAATAAATTCCAACTATCAAATACAAAATATTCGGTGCTAGTATGGTATGTCATCTACACTCAGCTTGGATTGACAGCTTAAAATCTAGACATTTTTGATATACATTCTAAATTTCTTATTAGAACATTGAGTTACGAGTAAAATTGTGTATTTTACACAAAAGCAGACAATAATCTTCAAAGAATGCAATTTTAATTGAAATCTGAAATTTTCATATGCCCTCCAAATGATCTGATCTCTGCATCTTCCTTCGAATGTTTCTGAAATATAGATATTACCATTCTTTCTACTAATAATAATGGTGGACATGCGGTAATCTTCAAAGCAGGTAGATTTAATTGAAATTTGAACTTGATATATGCCTTCCAAGTAATCTTACCTGTGCATGTTCCTTTGAATATTTCTGAAATGTAGAGATCAGCCTTTCTTACTAGTAATTTTGGTGCACAGGCGTTAAACTTCAAAGAAGACAGGTTCAATTTAAATTGAATACTAAGTTAGCGTTTTAGAATATTTAGACATTGTTATACATCACAAGATATATTAGAAACAAACATGTTGATCACATACAATCATTCAGTCCGTTAAGTACCATACGTGATACACGCTTGGGCGATCATGTCTCAAAAGTGACATGACTAACTGGGCAGTAGATTATCCCGAAGTAGTTTGCAATTATTTTCTGTTGTAGACTGGTTGTCGACCAAGGCTATAGTACCCAATCTGTCCTGTTATTTAAGCCATAACTAGAGGAAAGAGACGGAATAATACCTTTCTCATGGGTATTTTGCGGCTAAGTGAATGCAAGGAATTCAACTGAAATTCGAACCAGGCTCCCCGATTTCTCGTTCGAAGCCGATATCCACTGCACCGCAACGCGCATCCTATAAATAATACACCAGCCCCAAATATTCAATTAACACATCATAAATACATTTATACATAACTAAGCAAAACATACACGTATAATAATACAATGAATCATAAACTGTGTAAAAACTGATATCAACGAATTAATTATTCTCACCTCGGCCTACACGGCAGCAATTATTTATTCACGATAAACTCACTTGAAAGAAAAAGAGAGTCTGAACGTAAAAATTATTATCCAAAATTTTTATTAAAAAAATTGATAGATTCCCAGGAGGCTCATCAATGCGTATTATTAATGCCATACTTCATATTTTTTTTAATCATCTCACCCCAAGCAAGGCATTCCACTGCCACTATTGCGCATGGGGCTACATAGGGGAAGGTAAAGAGAAGGAGTGGTTAGACATAGGGAATGCCAGGAGGAAGGTGACAGATGTGTAAGGATACCGAGGATGAGGGTTGGGCAGATGGGAAGAGTGTTTGATAGAATGGGAGCAGGTTAGTGCGTTAGGAGGTGTCTATTGACCATACATTTAAACTCCTGGAGATTGTAGCCGTCGGGGAAGCAATCGTTTGGAAGAGAATTCCACAGTCGGGAAGTGCGAGGAAAATATTGAAATAATACTGAATACAAAATTGCGGGCGGTATCAATAACATTTACACATTCCAAAGAATAGCTTTCTACTCCATATACATGAAATAACCAATAAAACTGAATTATATAAATTAATACAACATCTAACAAAACACTTCATATTAACGGGAGACTATAACACTCATGACAATATACGGGGTGTAATTGTAATATAACAATCTGGCCCCACCCGAGGAAGGCTGATGCAAGCGAGGGTGTTTCCGGTCGTTGAAAGGAACGGATGTCGTTTGACCTTATTTCCGGCAGCAGCGGAAATAACTACAGAGGCAAACAGAACAGGTGTCTCTGAGAATTACGTGGGCGTGCGTGGGCGAGGCAAAACCGGAAGAAAAAGTCCCGGTTCTGGAAGATTATAAAAAGACCTCGACACACGGATTCGCCAGTAGAGGAGCAACAGAGATCGGCCGGTGAAGAGAGACACAACAGATAAAACTACACTCCCGTCAACCCATTAGAAGCGCGCTCTCTCAATTCTCTGTTCCCTATTCTAACCGGCTCAGTCATTAAGACACATAATTGGTGCCTAGTGACTTGCTGTTTTGAGACAACAAAACAGTTAGATGCGAGCTGGTTGCCACGGCGACGATTGAAATTCAACGGAGTTAAAACTACCAGATAGAAAGAAAAAAGAAGACGAAAATAGAAGCAGCCGCACGACTATAGACATCAGCCAAGGTAGGTGACTCTTTGATTTGATAGTGTGTGTGTTCTGCTCGTGTTTTAGTTGGAAAAAAAAAAAGGAACAGCATACTTTTGCCGATCTGACCCTAGAATTGAGAAATGTGGATTGTTCGGTGTCGAACACATTAAGGGTAGAACGGAGGGGGTTCAGGACTACATGCAGAGAATAGTACGCCTAGCGGAGAGCGCATAGGTTGGGGTTGACGGGAGGAATAAAGTTGAGATATTTACCTATCTGTAAGTATAAAACATCTGAGTTAATGATTTTTTTTTTTTTGTTAATATTTTACCATATATGTGAAGTGAGTTTACTGGTATGTTGCTTAATTAATCTTACTTTTATTGAGTAAGTGAAATGTAAAATCATGTAAAGGAAGTTTCTTCTACTCTTTGAAGTGGATAATTGGATTAACTTGTTGATAACAATGTTTTCTTTGGTTTGTGCAGTGTTAGGTTTTCTTTTTTTTTTTTGATTTCTTTTCAATGACTGTACACTACAAAATGATTTACATTTCTATGTTTGTGAATTATGCTTTTGTGCAGGTTCTCATCAATTCAACATCCTCTGTGAATTTTCATTTATGTGAGTTGGGAAATATCTTTTGAAGATATATTAATTTCTGAAAACTTTATATTGACACGGATAGACCTGCAGATTCCACAGTTGATCGGAACAAAAAGAAAGAACAACTGAAAAGTCCTGTAGACTTATTGGCTGATATGCTATAGGATTGGGAAAGAAGCAGTGGGAGGATTAACGATAGTTTAAGTGAAATAGTTAGGAAGATACAAACGTGGAAAATTATTAATAGTATCTAAAGCATAAAGTAAATTATACGTCTCTGGTTCAGTGGTTTGGTCCCCAATTACGCAGAAATTTCCCAATTTTTCAGTGGACACCATGCCGGTAGAATTGCGCGATATGGAGGAGATTCCTATCCGCAAACTAGTAAATACCTTGGAATAATAGCTAGGAAGCGGATTTTTAAGTGTGAAAGAAGCAACAGTGCTTCGGGAAAGGAAAGGGAGTTATCCGTTGTGAATAGTACTCAGGGGTCAACGGGTGTTCAACACTCAAATGTCTCTGCGTTAAACAGAGAGATGTCAACAAATCAGATATGCTTGGATTCGAATCCAGAGGAAGTAGTTCAAGGAATGGAAAACATTGTACAAACTAAGTAACTACGAGTCACGGGTCCATTTTTTAAGACTAAATTAATATAGATGAAACCTCTAATCCTCCACAAGTAAATTGCATGTGGATTAACGTTGGAATCAGGGTAATTTTCTTCATTATCTATTGAACATTTCTCGGTCAGACTATGAATGATATGTACTGCAGATAATGTCCATTTTTCTGTGTTCAAACATAGTTTGTTTGAAAATAAATTAAATTAAATTAAGTTACATGTGTAACAATAAACTCGAGCAGAAACACGCATGGTGTTGGTCAAAGGTCATTTACGCGATGTCAGTTTGGAAACTGGGGCGCGGTTACCGCCTATGATCATATGGTCGTGCATCGAGGCGTCTACGCTTATGGACAGAGTCGAGAAAGAAAATGAACATTGTTAAGAACTTTGCACAATTCTGTGAAAATGGATATTAAAAAAAAAAAAAAAAAGAACAATGAAACATCGAGCTGGTAGAACAATTTTCACGAGGGACACGAACATTGTTGGGTTGCCGATGTAGGCTCCCCTATATATGTTTTTGTTGTTTTTTTTTTGTTTCGGCATGCACATGTTTTGTTGTTTTGGCGTGCACATGTTTTATACAATTGTCGGGCTTGTGTGGCATGGGGAGGAGTGTGAGGGTGTTGCGCTTAAAATGTTCTTAGGTGAACATTTTGGAAAATGGGAGGGCGAGGAATGTAATATAACAATCTGGCCCCACCCGAGGAAGGCTGATGCAAGCGAGGGTGTTTCCGGTCGTTGAAAGGAACGGATGTAGTTTGACTTTATTTCCGGCAGCAGCGGATATAACTACAGAGGCAAACAAAACAGGTGTCTCTGAGAATTACGTGGGCGTGCGTGGGCGAGGCAAAATCGGAAGAAAAAGTCCCGGTTCTGGAAGATTATAAAAAGACCTCGGCACACGGATTCGCCAGTAGTAGAGGAGCAACAGAGATCGGCCGGTGAAGAGAGACACAACAGATAAAACTACACTCCCGTCAACCCATTAGAAGCGCGCTCTCTCAATTCTCTGTTCCCTATTCTACACGGTTCATCGTCATTAATAAAAATACAACTTTATATTTTTATATATATGCGTGTTTGTTGTTTGTCGATATATAACATAATGAAGCAAGTATGAATCGCAAAATCATAAAAACAGTATTAATCAAAGATAGCTATACCTGCAAAATAACAAATACATACTTATGTTTATTGACAGGAACATAGTCTGATATATACATAAAGATTTGAGCATCTAGTATATACTAATCGAAATTATAAACACCCACAAAAGATTACGGGACTGAATTTCAAAATGCTTGCAACATTAAATATACCAGAAACAATTATTACGAAAATATGCCAGAAAAAATAAATAAAAGCAGTCAACCACTACAAGCCTCCGCCATGGTAATATCGACAACTTTTCAGGAATTAACACGTGATGAGTATTAAAATTAGAATAGCTGCGATGAAGTTGACTACTCTCAAAAAATGTGCTCGAAAATTCCCAAAATTAAATGCAGACTTGAAATTAACAATGAGAGTTAAAAAAAATATAGTAATTAAAAGAAGTAATTAAAAGAAAACAATCCTAAAAACTTTATCCTGTACCGGATCGAACTTAAAACCTAAATTCGTTTCAAATATGAGAGCAATCATCCGTTAAAGTTTTATCCATCTGGCGAATCTTGAGATATCTTGACCACGGACAGAGAAACAGACAAACGCGACAGAATACAATACCTCCTCTTTAAGGCAGAGTTAATAAGTAAGAACTAATGAAACATTTTACCGATGCCCTACTTTCAACAGTGAATGTACACATGACAAAAACACGCGATTTTCAAACGGTAGTAAACCATGTTTTAAAGATAATTAGAACAAAAAATGGTACACACCGAATCAACTTAAATTAAATAACAAAACAAGCCTACAGGGAAAATCTAACTGAATCCAAAAACGGTGGATTCATAGTACACACAATCTCTCAAAGACTCCGAACGAAAATCATTTGGATCCGAAATAAACCCAAACACCAAACCCCAAGAATATGGTAAACGATACGAAATGTAGCAAGAAAAACTGTCGAAAACGCTATCAAGCATTTTTACTACATCAACAAAAATATTACTAACAAAACAAAAAAAAAACATAGCAGACCTCATAAGTGAAACGTCCAAGAAAAATCTTTATAAAAAAACAATGCAAAACATTCCACTTTATTAAAGAGAGGAAAGAAAATAAAAAGCATCTTTGATTTAAAAAAAAACAATGAAATTTACAACCGAAAAAAAAACTTTAACTAAAGAAGCGCTAAACAAAACCCGAGACAACACCGTCGGACCCGGTTCCATACATGTTCGTTTCCTGAAGCATTACCTATAGTATCACCAAACAATCTACTTGAAATTTATAACCATATATAGATAAGCAACAATATATCCAAAGCTTGGGAACCAGCCACATTTCTAGCTTTCCCCAAACCTGAGAGAGACAATGCAGGCCCAATAAATTATCGATCAGTAGAACTCGCCAGGTGTATAGGTAAGATGCACGAAAAGATGATTAATAGCAGATTAATATGGTACCTGGAAACTAATAAACTAAGATACCAGGAAGACATCCGAAACAAAAGAAGCCATATCGATCCTCTAATTTGACTGAAAACAACCATACGAGATGCCTTCAGAAAATGAGCATTTAACAGCAGTGTTCTTTGATTTGGAGAAAACTTACGATGCAACTTGGAAGTATAGCATAAAAAAGAACTACAGAACCGAGATAAAATTCCATGCTTTACCTCTAAATTTTTGGAAGGCATATATTTTAAGGTACATTTAAATGACACAATGGGAACACAATTAAAAAAAAACAAGAACCAGGTGACCCACAGGTTCGATCTGACACCATTTTCAGTATTAAAATTAAAAATATAGTATAAGCATAAATACAAGAACATATTGTGCCTTATATGTAGATAACTTATTGATCTATTATAGATCAAAATATGCACAGTCTAGGGCGACAGCTCTAGAAATATCGATAAAATAAAAACATTGTGCTAGAGAGAATGGGTTTAAAGTTTCAAAAGTAAAAATTAATGTATGCAAGACTGCCAGTTTTGAAAAATGCATAACAATCTAACAATTAAACTGAACAATACCATAATTATATTAGTCGGATAATGCAATTACGTATTCAATAAAAAAGTAGCATTTATACTAAATGTGCCCCTGCTCCGACGAGCTTAGCTCTCTAGTGCATTTGCTCGGGCTACTTGACTGGCAACCACGATCCCATCCTTTTACAGTCAAAACCATTAAATGCAGCCTTAACTTCTATTCTCTTAGCTACTTTTCTCCCACTTCCCGACAGTGGAATTTCCTTTCGTATACTTGTTTCCCTGATCGCTACAATCTCTAAGATTTTAAATGCAACATCAATTGCCATCACTTATCTCTTTGACTCCCATCCTTTCCTAGTCACACCCCCGGATTTGTTCTCCCTTTCCGCTCTACTTACACGTAACTCTCTTTGCTCCATTATTCCCATTTTCACTTACCCGTTTTCCGACACTCCCTGTAACCTGTCACTCTTTTCGTTCTCATCTTACGTAGCCTTCTGTCCACTGGCGGTAGTACTGCCTTGATTGCCGGGAAACGAATTTTGAAAAATTTATAAAATTCTTTTTGTTTTTTTTTTATCATCTAACCCCAAGTGAGGCATTCTACTGCTACTGTTGAGCAGGGGGTTGCATAAGAAAAAATTAATGAGAAAGAGGGGTTAGTTGTAGGAAATGTCAGGAGGAGGGTAATAGACGGATAAGAATACCGAGGATGGGGGGTGGAGTAGATTAAAAAGAGCTTCAGAAAATGGATGCTAGTTAGTGAGATAGGAGATGTCTTTTGACCTTATGATTAAATGAAAGGAGATTGTAGCTGTTGGGGAAGCAAGTATATGGAAGAGAATTCCACAGGTGGGAAGTGCGTGAAAAGGAGCTGTTAGAGTACAAATTGCGTTTGTGCAAATACTCTTAGGAAAGTATAAATTTCTCCACCCAGCTATGGGTTAAATAGCAAGTCTTGGTTAACACCAAGTCTAGAAGTAAAATTCTGAATTCGAAACTGGTTGTGCATGGGGCTAATGTGTTTCACCCTATAAAAATTATAAATATTTAAATTCCTGGAGATTGTAGCTGTCGGGGAAGCAAGTATATTGGGGAAGCAAGTATATGGAAGGGAATTCCACAGGTGGAATGTGCGTGAAAAGAAGCTGTTAGAGTAGAAATTGCGGTTACGTTTTATCGGTTTCACTCTAAAATGGTGGGACCTAGTTGCCAATTTAGTAATTCGTGCAACTTCATACCTAGGGGGCACCAGCGATCTAAGTTCATTGGAGCAGTAGTCGGGAAATTATTTATAGAAGAGGCACAGGAAAGCCACGTCATGGTTACAATTCCAGGAAACTATACAAAATTCTTAGTCATTACACACCAAGAATGGTGAACAAACAATGAATCATTGTTTAAGTTATACCACTCAATAATTAGATCGAAACTTCATTACGGTTGCTTACTATATGGCGAATCAAGGAAAAACTACACAAAAGAACTCAAAACAGTATAAGATGAAGTATTAAGAATACTACTAAGAGCTTTCAGCACATTCCAGCAATGAGATGTTTTTATTTTCACGTAATGTAGACAATTTATCAATCGCATCTGTATTTATTTTTGTCTTGTGATTTTTAATTTATGTTGATTTTCCCCCCCAACCAGACAGGCCACTCTGATGGAAGTGTGAATCTATACCATACCAGTCTTGGTAAGTAATGCTCTTTTTGTATCATTATTTAGCTTCATATTGTAAACATAAAATTTTTGCAACATTTTTTTCTTCTTAAAACAAACAGATAAATTTTGTATTTTCTTGCTTCGGAATGAATAAAATTATCATCTGACTACCTTATGATTACAGTTGGGAGTTATTTCATATTTACTTATCTTGGATAAAACTTGAAATCTTTCTGAGCATAGTATACTCTCCTTTCATTCTTGCTGACTTTTAAACACATTTAATAATTTAGCTTTATTATCAACTGAATATATAAATATATTGTTTATTAATTACACAGTATAAGTTAAATGCCTTATATATTATTTTACTAAAATATTGTAACCTACTTTTGAAGTACTACTCTAAAGCTATTCATATTTGAAGCATCTTTTTTTTTCTTTAAAATTTAAGAAAAAAAGATGCCTATAAATTTGAGCAAAGAGACAGCAAGTATCTACTTCAAAATTATTGCATTTATTTCTAATAAACAGAAACACATAAACCTCGACTAGCAATACGCTGACAAAAAACTGACTCTTCAATATTATAGTAAAATCTCTACATGTCCATCAAATGCTACATATAAATGTACATTTCATCCGCAATATGCTGAGGTCTTTGACAGAAGAAACAACGCAATCAAACCATATGGTATACGTGTTAAAAATTACATTGAAAGAACAAAAATAAATCTATCACAATTTCAGCACTAAGTACGTTCCAAAAATACAAACCAATCCTGTCACATTCCATGAAGTATTAATCCGCATCAAAGATGCCTAAGCAGTCCTGCTTTTCATGCATACAGAGCAAAATATAAAGTTGAATGTGCTGCCGTCCACTATAAATTAAATTTAATGAAAACATTCCCAGAACAAAAGTTTCTATAATTAGTGCCGAGATGAGAGCATTCGACTTGTTCTTCGACATCATAGACTCATCTAATCATACAAACTTTATCATACACAATGACTGAACGTCAATAATCACAGCACTTTAAAACAAAAGTAGGTTTTCCTCAAACCTACTCATCATTAAATTACTCAAGAGGATTAATAGCTTAAATGCATATATTTCTGCTGTTGAATGCCAATGGCTATTGTTATCATAGAGATAGATAGAACGGATTCATCAGCAAGAAAATTATAAACCTTTAAATACCAAAACTCCTATACAGACCTGAAGACAATAGTCAATAAATACAGGGTCTCCATAAAGCTCGTGTGCACTTTAAAACTTTGAAAGGAAACTACAAGACCTCCTACAGAAGGTAGCAGAAGAAAGTAACAGGAAAGGACGAGAAATAAACTGCACGAAAACCGAATGCATGGTCAAAGAGTAAAAAGGGCAGCCCAAAATGCCAAATACAGGTCGGGGATTCCAGAATCAAGCATGTACAAAAATTTAAATACGTGGGAAGCATTATAACAGAAGACGGAAAGTGCGACACAGAGATCCGTAGGCGAATTGGCATGGCGAAAGAAGCATTCCAGAAGTTGAGTAAAGTAATAAGAAACAGGAAGAGAGTACTGGATTGCTATGTGTTGTCAGTTCTTCAATATGGCAGTGAATGTTGAGCAATATCAACAAAGATGAAAGAAAAACTTGAAGCAACTGAAATGTGGTTCTACAGAAGGATGCTGCGAATATCATGGATCGAGCTTGTGAGCAATGATGAGGTCTTGAAAATGATGGAAACAAAAAGGAAATTAATACTGAGCATCAGGAAGAGACAGCTGAAGTTCCTGGGACACCAAATGAGGAAGGAGGGTTTGGAGAATCTGATACTAACAGGCCAGATAGTGGGGAAAAGAGACAGGAGAAGGCAACGGATAACATATTTGAAGGACCTAATCAGGTGGATGACGGAACGAGGATTGCATGATGTAACAGGAGAGGGCGTGCTCAGAGTCACCAGGGATAGGGAAACGTGGAAGGCCGTGATCGTTTACGTCCTGAAGAGACAGGGCACATAGAAGAAGAAGAAGAAGAAGAAGAAGAAGAAGAAATAATTCGTAAAAAGAATTAGAAAGGAGTAAATCTATATTTTTTTAAGGTTTTAAGGAAATGTTATTTATGTTTTCACTTGTCCCCCATCATTAGCAATACAAAGGGTATACGAAGGAGAAAAGTGTTGTGAGCTACAAGTTTTAGGAGCAAATGTAAGTCCATGATCGCCTACGCCTTGAGTGACACCACATATAAAGAAGTCATCGTTTTATTGCTGAATTAAACGTTTGTTTTTTTCTTCTAGTGGTTTCTTTTCTTGCGCTTCTTGTCTGTGAAACGCACTTCCGATTGCCTGCTTCCCTTCCACTTATAAACAAAAAGTAAAATGCAAACTCAATAGCAATGATTTTTCCTTCTTAATTCACTTCATTTTTGTGCTTTTTTCATCTTCCATAAAGTCTTCTCCTTATCTTTCATTTTCAGTAAGCCTTTTCTTCTTAGTGCGTTGATTGGTGGAAAATTAAAACAAACAGAACAGAAAAACGAATAAGGTCAGTACAAAGCTCAAGAGGGCGGTTTCCAAAATTTTCTGGTAGCCATTTGATAGTGAGGGTGAATTAATCTTTTCGCTAAACGTATCTGCTTTTGGCGCGTAGTTCAACTATTATCCTTGCAGCAAATTCGATCATCGTGTCGTGTTTAAATTCCAGTCGAATTTTCTGTCTTTCTTCTGCACTAATACAACTGGAAGAATATACATCCATTTCTTCTCCAGCAAGTAAACGTTATTAGTGAATAGACGCACCTCATGAGTGCCTCTAACTTTATTTATTTCTCTTAAGTTAGCATTCACCATCTATTCTCACAAACAAAGTAGGTAAATCTCTGTTTCCCATTCGGAATGATAAATGAGGGGGTTGAGTTCGATTTCCAGTCGGGTTCACTTACACGTACACTACCGGCTATAATTATTAGGCCACCCCAGTTCTTAAAAGAAATTATGTAGTATCTTTAGTATTTATTGCCAAGTGGATAATTCTAAAGAAAAGTAGAATGGTTCTTATGTTAATACTGCACAATAAGATGTGCATCAAATGAACTTCCTGGCTGCCTTGTAAATTTTTGCTAAGTAATAATAACAAAAGAACCATTCTATTTTCATTTAGAATTATCCATTTGGCAATAAATTTCTAAAAGTAGTTTGAAATACATCATTTATTAAAAAAAATGGAGTGGCCTAATAATTATGGCTGGTAGTGTATATATTTTTGGGAAATCTATAAATTCATACCTTCCCATTTGTATGGGTTAAATGTTAGATTTGGTATCTGGAAAATAATTGTTATTCTCAAAATAATGTTAATGAAGAAACATAAAACAAAGAATTATTTTTCGGATCTAAAATCTTTTGTTATAAACTTTTAGTAAACTGTAAAAAAAATCAAATCAGCAATCAGTATACCTTATGAGTATTGAATTATCAACACCCTCTTTTCTCATTACGTGTCGTGAGACTTTCAGTTGTGTCTAATTTATTGAAAGTACATTGTTTGTTTTTTTGTTTAGCTGTATATGAAGTCCTTATGGGTCATTCAATGCCGACATTTTTTGGGGAGGATTAGAAATTTCTTTTACAAAAATATATTACTGGTAATAATGTTTGAATTACTGCGTTGCTGGTAATTAGTTTCTATTTTTTATTTCTTTACTATGAAAATGTAACGATGCTGTTTTATTATAACATTGCATGTATATCCTTTCATAGTATTTTGTTGTTTTTTTTTAGGTTTTTTTGCAAGAGAGGTGTTACTATTTGCCCATAGCTGTGACCCTAACAGATACTACCACCCCAATTAAGTGTGACCCAACAGTTAAGAGGTAGTTCCACGCGCCTTAAAACCTAAAAAACAATCTCGCAATCAGAGGCTTTAATGCCAGACGTAGTTTATTGTCATCTCCAGGAATAACTAAAAGTATAAATTATATTACTCTTCATATTTTAAATAAAACCTCCACGTTGCTCCCATATTCTGTTATGGTATTCTTATTGTCCGTTGTTAGGACCACAGCTTCAAGTAGCTTCGTCTACAAAAATATCAAGCAAAATTCGTGGTTGAATAGGGGTTTACGTATTAGCAAGTAGTTCAGCCCTGTCTCGTTTGTTTCTAACATTTCTCTCTTCCTTTATATTTTACTTAATTTATAGAAGACATTGTTTGCTATTGTTCTACCATTTCAGGATCCTGCATGATATTATCTATCATTAGTTAGTACACTAGAAAAATTTTAATTCAAATTCAGTTGAAGTTTTTGTTAAGAATTTACTGCGTACTAGCCTCAAAAACTACAGCCGCAGCGCAATGCCTGATTTAGCTGAGATATTAGGCCCTACAAGCTATTTTCAGAACCTATAAAAATAAACCAACATTAAATAACATCAACAATGAACACGCTTACAATTTTCTGAACGTGTTTGTAAAATAAAACATTCTTATAACTCTAGATAGATACTAGGTAACCAAAAATGTTCTGTCCGTTTTTTGAGTAGTCATTGAATGAAGTTAAAATATATACGAAATGCGTGCAGCAATTATTTTCAAATTCGGACAGCCGGAGGTTATAAAAAAACATGCGCACTGTGCCCGGCCATCAGTTATAAGCCGGACAGCTGTAAGAAGAATGGAAGTGTCTAGAAATCTTGTTCGGGGCTGTTTGCTTGATGACTTCAAAGTGGGCTTATCAGCAGTTGTATCAAGTCGCCGCATATGTCAAGCATTCAGGGACAATACTGTGGATGTACCTACTGCAAGGCGTTGGTTTCGAAAATTCAAGTCGGGAGATTTGTCTCTCTATGATGAGCCTTGCAGTGGACGACCACAGGTCTTGAATGAATGAGTCCTGAACGTGGCCATTGAACAGGACAGTAGTATAACCTGTGGTGAACTTGCAAGACAGTTCAACGTTTCCGATGAAACAGTCAGATGTTACCTGCTCCGCCTAGGTAAGACGTACAAACTGAGCAAGTGGGTTCCGCAAACACTGTTCGAGATCCACAGGGGACAACGAGTGGCAGTCTGCGTATCGCTACTTTCTCGCCACCGTACCGCATCCTTATTCAATCGAGTGCTTACCAGTGATGAAAAGTGGGTTCTGTACGAAACTCTCAAGCGTTCCAGACATTGGTTGTCTCCTCAGGATGCTGTCTCTCACACCGCAAGACCGCCTATGCACTACACAAGATTATGCTTTGTGTCTGGTGGATAGGTAGTCAGTTGGTTCATTATGAACTGCTGTCAACAGGCCAAACGTTCACTGGAGACCTAAAGTCGCAGTAATTGAAACGTGTACAACAGGCATTGCGCCAGAAGGAGCCTGCACTGGTAAATCACAAAGGTGTGCTTTTCCTCCATGACAACACCTGGCCACATGTCGCGCGAGTTGTCAGGGATACCAAACAGCAACTTATGGGAGAGTCTTTTTGCCACCCACCTTAATCATCTGATCTTGCACCATCCGATTACCACCTCTTACACTCCCTGGATAATCATCTTCGTGAGAAATCCATCACCAATAAAGCAGACATGTGCAAAGCCCTCACGGACTTCTTGGCGTCAAGCCCCCACCCGAGTTCTACCGCAAGGGCATTGAACAGCTGGAGACGCGTCGGCAGAAGTTGCTGGATGCCGATTGTGTTTACTTCGAAGACTAAATATAAGTTACATATACTGTGAAGCGTTTTCTTTTTTTCCTTTAAAAACTGACAAAACTTTTTTAGTTACCTTGTACATAAAATATTCATAGATTCAGTCAAAAGTAAAAATATAATTGTCATTGATAATGGCAAAATGAATGGACAAATGCACTTGGATATACAGAACGTTTGAAAAAGTTCGATATAAAAGAAGAAATATTAAAAAACACCCAAACATTTAAATAAAAGTTTAACTGCAGTGCATTGTCAGTTGTTTTTAACGAAACTTTTATAAAAGAAAGATTGCTGCCAAAATATACACAAATTACATACATACATATGTCTACATTTCTTAGATGACGTACTGTAAACATTTACGATATTTTCATTGTTTCGACTGTTGTCCTCACCATTATTGCTATATTTATATAACATTAGGACGATCTTCAAAAGTGGTTCAACACTTCGCATCCACCTCTTCAGAGTAAAATCTCTCATAGAGGAGAACATGATTCAATCCTGTGTGTACGCTGTCCCAAGCAAGTGTGGCTAGAAATATAAAGATAAAACAAGCTCCCGACTTTAACACTAGATTTTGGGAACATTGCAAAGCCGTAACACAAATCAAGAGTGCCGGACCATATATGGAGGGAATGAAGTTAAAATAACATCACTAGAAAATCTGAAATCTGAAGGAAACATGCTAGGCAAAAAAAATATCTCCTTAGATGGTCAATCAAAGAATATAATATAGGAGCCTGTAATACAGAATACTAGAGAAAAAACAATAATAACAAAATATGAGCACTGGTTTAAAAATGATTAGAAAGATAATAGATTTATGAGTCCCCGAAATTCATACAATGATGTCCCCAAGGACTAGCGGATAAAAGCGTAGGTTGAAGTAATCAACTTGGCCCAAGGAGTTGTGAGTTCAATACCTGGCCACAGCAGAGATGAGCAAACGCTTGGAGAGGTAACTGAAAATGGGATATCCAAAAATAGGTATGGCACGTGGAGCTAGAAACAAATTGTTCAGTTCCAACATATGTCCTTCAAAGAATCCCTGAGCGTGCAACGGTCGAAACATCGTGAATAGGACAACAAAGATGAGGGCAACTGTTCGGACAATATAAATAATGTAAATAGTTAATTACATGTATAAATAGCTTAACACTCGTATTCGAGGATACCAGGGCTGCTAGCTACTTCCCATTGTAGACGCCTGCTCAGGCACACTTGTATTGGTTCCACAACCACAGAGCCCACCTCTGATTTATACTGCAACTAAGCTGATCGGGCCTTAGCGCATTATCTAGCGTGAACAACAGTCTGAACGTAGCCAGGACGCTCAAGCCTTCGGCCATGTTGGCTTGTCACGCAAGCTAGCACAGCTATCGACGACTCCTCAAAGGGAATAATCTACCCAATTTTACTCACAAGGCTTTGGTCAATCCGTGTTATGATTTTCAGAAACTTTCCAAAGGTGTCTAATGCTGGGATCACCTCTTCCTAAAAATCGAGTATGATTATATATGAATCTGGGCCCCATGGCCAGAAAGTGCACACGCCCATACATATATACATAGATTGGCTACTCGACGTTGAGTAATGTTTAGCAAGCTTCTGTCGCTAGAGACTATTACAATTGAGTTGTGAGTTCTGTCCTCGCTGGAAGCGCCATATAATCGGTCATACTGTTAGCTACGCTTAAGATCACCATGAAGATACACAGATGCATACAATACATATATCTTTATTTGGTTATGACAGTATTTAGTCACCTCCCCACTTAAGGCAAAATGTGACACAAGTTCTTTTTAATATAGCCCGGCCAAAAATATGTGTCCATCTTTCCCCAGTCGTGATTCTACCCTTCGGCGGAACCACGACTGGGGTAGTGCACTCTGACTTCGGGCAGAGAGCGCTCTCCACCCGAAAGCAGAGAGCTGACAGTGTCAATAGTAGCAGAGGCAAGTCTACTGCTCAGTGTTTATGACTAAGCAAACTGGTATGCCGAATTAGTACTTTATTAAAATAAACCTATTTGATTCTGGAATTAAAGTAACTTTTCTGGTCTTGTCTCTAAAAGAAATTAATAAGTGACCTGGCAATTGGACGAATGATACATTTCAGTGAATTCAATATGGTCAATGGAAAGTAAAGAGGTTTCATATACGAATGCAACCGTAATCGCAAAAGGCAGGCCCTAAAGCTGAATAGATATATATGATACACAAATAACGGCTAACATCTGCGAGTAAGTTATTGTTAAAGGCAATATGAAAAGACCCATTCTAGAAATAAAACTTAAACAGGCGGCCTGATCAATAAGTAAAATAAACAGACCAAAACAAACAGGAAAACGCACAAAAATATAAAGAACAAAAGACAAAACAAATGCATCTTCCATGGCAACTATATTACTGATTAGGTGTGCTTAGCTTCCAGAAAGAAAAGCCACATTTCCCGCTATAGAGTCATAGATCAAACGTCGGAACTGGTGGAAATCAATTTGCTCGCCGTCTTCTCTCTTTATTCTTTGCCTAACACCGGATTTATTTAATAGACATAACAAGACAGCTTGAGACAGGATAAGCCATTTCCACAAAGAGCATATATATATATATATATATATATGTGTGTGTGTGTGTGTGTGTGTGTGTGTGAGAGAGAGAGAGAGAGGGTGCTTATTTGTGTGTGCTGGCGATCATATTTAAAGTACATATATCAGAAAGTTGATTTGTTCTGAGAACAAAAAGAATGGAACGGACGTTAACCTCTAAACCTTGAGTAAATCTCCTCTTGCATTTGCCTTCACTGGGCATTTTTGAAGTCTCTTTTTACATTTTTCTTCAATCCGGATACTGAGATCAGAAAATCACTGGTTGAATCCGCTTAAATAGACTCGAATGAAGTCTTACGCCTTCAATATGTCTACTCCTCCTATTAAATCAATGTTAAGCATAACGAGAAAGAGAAGAAACGCTAAAAGACAATAATAAACACACAAAAACATATTATCTTTTATATTAAACCAAATTTGATTCAATTTCTTTCTGTATTCTTTATTTCTTAAGCGTTTTTATTTCTTTATACGGTCTGTAGCTGTCGTTCTGTACGGAATTGAATATTAAACGATCTCAGCAAGGATGAAAAAGAGGCTTGCGGCAGCAAAAATGTGGTTTTCAGAAGGATGCTGAGGATGTCATACACTGAGCACGTGAGCAACGATGAGGTGTTGGAAAGGAAGCAAACGAAAAAGGAATTCATACTTAACATCAGTAAGAGACAGATAAGATTCCGGGACACGTAATAAGAAAGGAGAGCCAGGAGAATTTAATACTCACAGGAGCGATAGAAGGAAAAAGCAAGAGAGGAAAGCAGCATGCGGCCTACTTGATAGTAAATAAAAGTCGAGGAGGAATTCCAGAGAGATACCAAAAGTAAAAATATTGAGAGCGACAAGAAAGAGAGAGAGAAAAATGGAAGTCCATGATCGCCTACATCCTGAAAGTAACATAATAATATTCGATTGTAATTCAATTGAACACATATTTTCTAATGCTTATGATTGTCAACATGAATGATATGAATTCTATTCAATACTTTATATATATATATATATATATATATATATATATATATATATATATATATATATGTATGTATGTATGTAAACTTGTCGTTATACTTGTTTCGAAAAACTCTCCGAGCACATACGCGGAAGGAAAACATGCTGATAAATAACGAACGAGCTAAGGACTTGAACATCATTCAAAGTACGCAGACCAAAGAAAAAAGACCCGAGACGAGTAATCTAAAACATAAAGCGCTCAATACGCAAGTAGAGCAAACAAAGTAGATAACTAACCTAGGGAGCCAACGAACCTATAAAGGTTTCAGCAAATTGGATCTTCAGGGAAAGTTGGCCAACTTCCCTGAAGATCCAATTTAGTGAAATCTTGGTAGGTTCGTTGGCTCTCTAGGTTAGTTATTTACAATATATATATATATATATATATATATATATATATATATATATATATATATATATATATATATATATATTACGAAGATTAACGTAATTGGTTATAAACAACCGCCAATTTCAAATTATTTTTTAAACATTATTTTTGATCGAGACTCGTATTCGAGTAAATATTCTGTTTTATCATCAAACAGTATATGTTTTTATATTTTTATTATATATTTATATAGGCTTGATTTGACTTCGTATAGACTGTTGGTCATTCGTGGTCGTGAGGTCTAAAACGTGCCAAGTCAATTGGTGACTTATCCTATGAGAATATGTATCGCAGGTTCAAATCCAGCGAAATGGCACACAATTTCGTATCAAAAATTTATCGTAATTAATCACGCCGGTAGAATTAAATATATGTACTGTTTGATTATAAAACAGAATATTTACCTAAACACGAGTATGGATCAAAAATAATGTTCAAACAAATAATTATATATAGAGAGAGAGCGATGGATGAGTTGGCATATAATTGGTGCAGAACTGAAAATAACACCGAAGTATTTTTTCACAGATATATTTACCAACATTACACAAAATTATCTGGAAACATTAACGAGTAAACCTATACAATAAAATCGACACTGACTTCAACCACTTCAAGACCATATAGGAATCTCCTGTGACTCTTCTAGGTGGTCTCCTTGAATAAGTTGGTGAATGCTGCCATAAATACTGCCTTAAGCTAATCTTTAGTGTTGCAAAGATGTTTGTTCGTCATCTCAATTTAACTTTAAGAAAAAAAGAAAATTGAAACTGGTTCAGTTTTTCTCGATAAATATTCTTAAAAACTCCAGTTGCATTTTCAGCTGCATATCTATATATATAAAAAGCATACTGCGAGTCTGTGTACGACTGTTACCTATGCACACCTACATTTTTTAATTAACGCCATTCAAAGTTTATAGGGACACATATCTACAGGGAAGCCAGGTCGACACATACTTTTTGAATTTAAGTTCAGCAAATTTTCCCATCCTACTTTTTGGCCAATAAAGCCGATTGTTTACATTTGCTCCGTAAAACATCTAAGATCTAAGATAGTTGCTAAATTACGTCACAGAAATCAAATCTTCCGTGTCAGACGCAACTAAAATATGTTTTATTAAAAAAAAATGAGCCTTTATGTTTCATTTTTATTCCGACGTTTTAAAAATCCATTTGGTCAACAAAAAATGTGAACATTTTCGCCGTAATTTTGAAATAAAAGAAACATTTAAAAAAAATGAAGTGATATTTCAAACAAAAACAAAATATGTTTAAAAAATAGTGCCATCGTTAATTTAATTATTTAAATCTTTGTTTTTTTCAGATTTAATATTTCATACTTCAGAAAATAAAATTTAAAAAATAAAGCTTTTTTCGCTAAATATTTCATGCAGGAAATCAACTGTCTGTAATTTATCTGGCATTAATGTAACTCTTTTCTTCTAAAATTAATGTCTCTATACTTTGAAATAATTTCGAAAATTTCTGAACGAAGAGCGTAATAGTTTTTATATTTCTAATTTCAGTAAAACAAAATAAATAATTTTTAATTTTGTGTTCAATTCATTTAGTCAACAAAAAATGTAAATGCTTTCCCCCGTAATTTTGAAACAAAAACGAACGCAATGTTGTTTAGAATATCACACAAAACATCAAATCACGTTTACACAATACAAAAGAAAATACATTTGTTTAATGGAATTTTTTAAGAATTTTTAAGCAACAATTTTTTATATACTTATTTTTTCTATAACCTAGTTTTGTTAAGGAATTTATCCAACTAATATTATAAACATTATTGCATCACGAGATCTGATGTTTGTGTGAGTATTGTAAACATTGCAATCCAAGTAATTTAGCAGCCATCTTCGATTAAAGTAACAGACACTCACACAAGATGTGCTCAGTTTTTGCATGACTGGCACTAAAATTACACTTTATACTCCATTCGAATACTACGGAAACATGAATTCAATGCCTTCTTCTTAATGCTGAAAATCATTAACAGCCTCAGCTCTCCTTTCCAGATTTCAATAAATGATTTCCATCTACTCCTCTCATTGGCATCTTATACTACTACTAAAAAGTTGCACGAGCAACGCCGGGCTATGATGCTAGTATATATATATATATATATATATATATATATATATATATATATATATATACTAAATTATATTTTATAACATGTATAATTTATATATATATAAATTAAATTAATATTATCCTTTGATGTCCCGGTATCCTGGTAAAATAATTTTGTCAGGAAATATCAAATACTTTTCTAATGAAAGAGACTTGAGATGAGTGAATTTACTGAATACATTTTTAGTCTTTATTTTATCCTTTCTGAAATTAGATTTTAGCTACAATTTAATCCTCGTTTATGTTTTAATAGTATTTTATAAATACAATTATGTTTAACTCCTCGGAGAGCAATGTATCAACTTAGCATATTCGTTACGACTTTGAAAATATCACCTGACACTGTCTATATATTTAGCTTGTATTTGTCTGCCAGTTTTTGGTAAAGCAGCAGAGTTTTTTTTTTCTCGAAAGAAAGAAAAAAATGTAAAAGTAAGTCAAAAAATCCTTGTGAGTATAACATCTACTTTATGAAATGGTATCATAATATGAAATATGCAAGACCGAAATGTTTAGATTCAGTAATGAAATTTAGCAAAATCCTTGAGATTCCAGCAATCTTACCTTACTAAAAATCTTACTACTAAAAAGTTGCACGAGCAACCCCGGGCTATGATGCTAGTATATATATATATATATATATATATATATATATATATATATAATATTACGCTTTACGGAATATCATCAGGACACCAGTGATCGGTTAATTAAAAAAAAATCTGTTGGTTTATTGAATATTCTTGCGATATCTGTTAGGAGGTACCTACTATTCACTTCGATATTCTCGACTAAATCCAAAGAAGTATCTGCAAAGTAATAGATACTCAACTTTAATCCTTTTCTCGTGGGATGACTTCCATATGATTTTTTTACAAATATTTATAGCAAGTGGTCTGACTACCATATGAATATAAACGTGCTACTAGTTCCCACCCTTTGCCGTAAAAAATATTTAAACATAACCGTCTCTTCTAATCTAATAATTTCTTTTCTCGCACTTTCCGTCTGTGGATTTCCTTTCCATTTACTTGCTTCTATGATAGCTACAATCTCCAAAAGTTTACATACAACGTCAATTGCCATCTTCTACTACCATGTATTCCATCCATTTTTAATCTTTTCTCTCGACAAACTCTGTATTTTTCCCCTGCGCTTTAGTGACAATCTCGCCTTATTTGAAGTGAAATTATTCGTAAAATGTAATTTTTTTCTTCATTCATGAAGACTAACCAATCCATGGTATGAAATTGAATTAACCATTTAAGGAGTTGCAGAGGTGTTAGAGCTATCCGCACAATATATATATATATATATATATATATATATATATATATATATATAAGCTATATCCCTTATAACTAACCCATCTTCCTTGTCACTTTCCCCTATGTAACTCTCTGCGCAACAGTGGCAGTAAAACCGGCTTGCTTGGGGTGAAATAATAAAAAAAAAACATTTGGAAATTTAAAAAAAACGTCTTACGGTCATGTTTCGCTGTCTTGAATGAAATGAAATCGAAGCATACATAAATTCTTTAGAGGAGATAAGTCACGTGGTTCAGGGATCGCTTGGTGCTGTCAATAGTTGCAGTTAAATACAATTTGATTTAGAGCAGCGAAACCGAAATATCACTTTCTTTTACTCGGAGCCTATAATCTGGCAGATGCTAAATATGCCCCCTCACTCCTTTAAAAAACATGGCGCCCTCTCCCTTTCTGAATATATATTTACCAGATATGGAATGAAAATCCAGCTTGCAGTCCTCAATTTACGAAAACCTATGTCTTGATGTTTCTCTTTCGTAAAATATATCCTGGCCTGGCACAAAGATAAAACAACCAGTTTGATTCTAAAGTCTTAAATATGGTTTTAACAAACACAGGAGTATCTCCATATTATATGAAAGACTATTAATTTTTGTTTCCCTTACACTCTGCTTTGCTGTGTAGATGACATATTTTTCTCCGCATTGGACACGTGTATGTATGTATATATAGTTTTGTGGATGTGATTTAAAAGTTTCAATAACAACAAAGCATGGCTGTTTTTCTTTTTCCTTTTATACACTCCGTTCTCTTATTGAAATAGATGTTAGTATATCACGGATATAACAATGCCCATACCGGGGTAAATACAAATGGGAGACTAATTTTTTTCTATATCTCTTTCTCGTTATAGAATAATTTTTTTTTTTAATCTTATCTCGCCGAGCAAGGCGGTAACGCCACTGATGGGGCTACGTAAGAGTGAAAAGATTTGGAAAGAGAAAGTCGGAAACCACATCCTAAACAGGGAGCATGGGATGAGCCTCTACACCTGTTTAATAGACGAGGGTGTTGTGTGAACCGGGCGATAGTTTAGTCTATCTACTCCAATTGAAAAAAAGAAAAAAGAAAAGAGTGAAAAGTTTGAAGGAGAGAAAGCCGGAAACCACATCCTAAACAGGGAACAAGAGATGATCCTCTTCACCTGTTCAATAGACGAGGGTGGAGTGTGAACCGGGCGATAGTTTAGTCTATCTACTCCAATTGAAAAAAAGAAAAAAGAAAAGAGTGAAAAGTTTGAAGGAGAGAAAGCCGGAAACCACATCCTAAACAGGAAACAAGAGATGATCCTCTTCACCTGTTCAATAGACGAGGGTGGAGTGTGAACCGGGCGATAGTTTAGTCTATCTACTCCAATTGAAAAAAAGAAAAAAGAAAAGAGTGAAAAGTTTGAAGGAGAGAAAGCCGGAAACCACATCCTAAACAGGAAACAAGAGATGATCCTCTTCACCTGTTCAATAGACGAGGGTGGAGTGTGAACCGGGCGATAGTTTAGTCTATCTACTCCAATTGAAAAAAAGAAAAAAGAAAAGAGTGAAAAGTTTGAAGGAGAGAAAGCCGGAAACCACATCCTAAACAGGAAACAAGAGATGATCCTCTTCACCTGTTCAATAGACGAGGGTGGAGTGTGAACCGGGCGATAGTTTAGTCTATCTACTCCAATTGACAAAGAAAAAACGTTTTAACTTAGTTAAAGTCAAAATGAAATTTGAACGGCAAACTCATTTACAATAGCAAAATAGTACCTATGTCAATAATTAAAAACTTCAAACGAAAATTAAGGCTAAAAATTGCAAATTTAAACAAAAATTAAGGACAAGAATTAAAAAACACAAAAGTATGCAGGATTCAACATACCAGATAGTTAAGACACACTGAAAAAGTCAAACCGGCGCCCGCTTTGGTTGGATACCGTTTTTCAATTTTCCCAGATATTACCGGCGTGTCTTCCTTCCTACATCTTTGCTAGTCGAAATCAGGAGAGAGAGAGAGAGAGAGAGAGAGAGAGAGAGAGAGAGAGAGAGAGAGAGAGAGAGCGACAGACAGAGAAAGAAAGAAAAAGAGAAAAAGACAGAGAATGGCCCACAGCACATGCCTCAGCACCCAGGCTGAGAGTGAGGTGGGGGAGTTCAGAATGACCAGTGCTGTACCCTTAGAAATTCTTTCACAGGCGATATTAATAAAAAGAAATTGAATATTGATTAAATAAAACTGTTAATTATATGGCATGCCAGTGATTAGACCTTATAGGAATATAGCTGACCGTGGAAACAGAACGCAATATGTTATTTTAGACATTTTTATGCATTTTATAAAGTTAGCGGAGTTTTAATACGCAAAGACGATAGCAGTCGAAATTCGAACCAACTAAGCTAATTTTATTTTTTTCTGGAAACTCTTTCACATGTAGTAGCAGCAGTAATAGCAATTGAGAAAAACAGCATTAACAATAACACAAGAAAAACAATCTAATTTCCATCAAAATGAAATAAATCCACTTCAGAAAATAATAAGAAAAATTTATACTTTCAAAATAGATGGAATGTTAATGATTATAAAATCAATATTGTCGATAGGCGTGACATATTTTCTCGATAGCGCGACTACTTCATTAACGAGACGGGTTTCCAAGGATTGACAGGTTGAGAGATAAATGTGAGTTTTCCTCTTGGCATTTCAATTTTAAAATCTGGTTTAGAAATTTGCTGATCTTTCAAGCTGCGATTTAAACTAAATCGATTTCTTCATCCTTGAAATAGGCTGACTGCGAGTATTAACAATGCAGCAGAAGATGGAAAGTGATTCTATCACTCTGGTTGAATTACACACAGGAACAGACACAGACACACGTGGACACACACATACATATACACGGCCTAAACCCAATATATATATATATATATTGGTTTGACGTTTAAAAAACAGTATCTACACACGCATTACGCATCGTTCATTCAGCACTGAATTTAAACAGGCCCGGCTACTGACGTGTTTACATTGCATATAAAACGCTAATGTCCGCGTCCGTAGCTCAGAGGTAGAATCCCCGACGGATGTCAATTCGTTCGAGATTCAATCCTGGCTAGAAGCAACCGGATGTCTAACTGTACTGATTACAGCAAAACTAGTTCTGTCTGCTGATGGCTGTATATATTCTGAAAAAGTGCTCAATACAAAGTAGAGCGAATAACTTAAAATAATCCTCATCACTTGATTCGTGAACATAACTACTTTTGTAGTAATATCATAACATATTTAGGTTATAAATTATAGATAAATAAACATATTTATTATAAATTCGGTTTTAGAACATGTACATAATTTCTTCTATATATGTCCTCTTCTCTATAATCATATGGCTGTTTCAGTGTTTGGACTCAAACACATCATTGGGAGAAATAAAGGTTTGAAATCATTCTCTGTTTATATTTGGTTCGTTGTTGTCGTGGGGTTTGGTTGGGGTTATTGGCAATTAAGTGAATGTGTTTCTCGTTTTGACAGTTAGACTTTTGAAGGATCCGGTGTGTCAGTGTGAAATTGTTGATTAATGGTACTATCTGTTGGAATGTACGTTTCATCGGTAGGGTGTATCTTTTGGTTAGATCTTTTGGTTAGAGTTGGTTAGAGTTGGTTAGAGGATTGATTGGTCAGTTTTATTGTTGACTATCGTTTAATTGATTGATGTCTGCTGTTAGTGGACCTAATTCATGTATTTACTTTGTTCCTGTGTCTAGGTTTTCACTTTCGGGTTTCTTAGATAGACGTGATAAGGGTGGGGTGTTTTTTCTTTCCAATTTTTGATTTTTCGGTATGGAATATTTTTTATTTTATAGGGTTATTTTTAAAAGAATATTTTTTTTTAATATTTTATACTCAAGTTTGGAGTAATATTGTATTTAGGCGAAGTTATTTCAAGAAATCTAAATTTGTATTTTTTAGGAAGTAATTGCAAATTAGTGTTTTATCAGTCTTTTGTATGAAGTTGTATGTTTAATCTTAATTTTAAGTTTAGAGGGTCGGTTTTTTTCTTTTAATTTTTTTTCTTTTCTTTTTTCTATAAATTATCGTTTGGAATCCTATTTATTTCTTTTAATTTTTTATATATTATATTTATTTAGATATTTTTGCGGGCATTAGATCTTACTTTAAGTATTTATTACATTGAATTTTTCTATAGCATTTTTTATCTTTTATAATAATAAAAAATCTCTATTTAAATTTCCAGTACTTTTTAGTGTGATTGTAGGGTTAGATCTTACGTGTGCTTACAGTTTGTTTTTGTGTAGGATATAATTATTCTGAAGTAGTATATTTTTAAACTTGATTTTGAATATATGAATTTTGATTCTTTTTCAATTTTGTTAGCCTTTTATTCAATTTTTGATTTTTCTAGTACGGAATATTTTTGTATTTAAGTAAGGTTATTGTGTTAAGTAAGGTTATTGGTGTAGGCTTTAGTGATAGACCTTCCTTTTATTGGATCGATATTTTCTATAGCATTTTTATCTTTTATAATGAGAATATCTAATCAAACTCTTAGTATTTCTTAGCATGATTGTAGGGTTAGGTCCCTAACGTGCTTGCAGTTTACTGTGGTTTCGTGTCTCTGATTTAAGTGCTTGTTACTATTTTATATTTAAGGATATCTACTTTTTCTTGAAGGCGAAGAAAGCATGGTTCTTTTATAGATTTTGCTGTTCTTACTTTTTTGAGAATTTTCCATTTGACCATAGGTGTTTTATTTTCGTTTTTTAATTTCCAAAAGTGTTTGGAGAGAGATATCATGTTTTGGTATTCTTTGTTATTGAAGGATGAGAGGTGATTGTAAAAGCGCTTTTTAAATACGTTCATGGTATTCTCAATATATATTTGTTCATCTTTAGGATTTTCTAAGGATGAAATCGAACACATATATATAAGAGATGTCGTCAGACATTTATTGGCCATGGGGTATTGGTTGGGGTTTCTCCAGTTACAGAGGTTGTTATCATGGGATAGACTTGTATTAGTGTTGGATTTATTTTTGCTGTGTATTTTTAATATTTAATGTTATGCATTTTGATTATTTTTTCTAGATTATTGGAACAGCTATAGTTTAATTCTATGGTATTTTTATTAAAGGTTTTGCTCAGAGGGTTATTTTTGGGAAAGTGCTTCTCTACTAATTTAAGAAATTTATGTCCCAGCTTGCAATTAACTGATTGGTTGAATGGAGTGTTATAACATATTATTTTCCTGCTTCTATTTTTGCTTTTTGGACTGTTGAATTTTTCCACAAAACTGATTTTTGATGATTTATACCCGCTTTCATTAAGGATTCTATTATAAATTACCTTGTGCTTATCAAATATCTCTTTGTTGAATGAGTGTCTGTTAATGCGACGTTCAACTGATGATGGGATGTGCTTAAAAATGGATGGTGGGTGATTAGAGTTGGGGTTTATATATATTGGGTTAGCGTTGTTTTTCATGTAAGGTTCGAAAGTGTTCGATACTAGGTCTAATGTTATGTTTAGAAAGTCTACTTGCTTGATATTGTGATTAATTACTACGTTAAGGCCAAAGGATTTAAAAACTCTATGGATTAATTTTCTGGTTTTATCAACCTTACCTCTAGTAGATTTATCAATTATTATCAGTCCGTCGTCCCTATACAGTCCTATCCTGCTCGTTTTTATTTCCTTATGTGCAGATAAGTTATACAGTAAGAATAATCCGGTTAGATCCGAAGCTTCTACTGAATCCAGTGCACCCATGGATAAATCAAAGTTCTCTTTTGAGTTCTTAGTCCACTGTTCGTTGTTGTGGATTATAACTGATTTCCTGCTGTTCTGGATAATTTTGATTTCAACCTCTGTGATGTCCGAGTAGAACTCAGCGAACTCCAGGGCGAGGCTGAATAGGTTCTCCGAAATTGATGGGTAGAAGTTCACAAAGTCAAATTGCAAAAGAGTGGCCTTATTCTTTCCACCAATTTTTTCAAACCACTCGATTACGTCTACCGTACCTTTCCACTGCATTAGTTTAATTTGTTCTTTATTTGTTGGTTGACTCTTTCCAATATTGTTTTACTTATCCCGATTTTGTGGGGTTTATTATCTGTGGGGGTAATTTGCTGTAAAAATCAGGTTTGTGGTCCTTCAGCAGTACATATGCTTCTTTCGTTGCTATTTTTGGGACTCGGTCACTTATTTTTAGTTTGTCTGTAATTAGTTTATCTTCCTGGTTTATTCTGTCTATGTGGTTTTTGTGTTCTTTTTGACAATAGAGAAATAAAATAGTCAAAGAACCAAAACAACGGTGGATGTGTGTGTATGCGTCTGTGTAAATGTTCTTGTGTTTGTGTGTATTAATGCTTATAGTTGTCTATAAGTAGTTTAATGTATGTGGTTTTATTCTATATATGATGCTTCGTGGCGTTTTTTAATAGAGTATATATTCTGTTTTTGTCTTGGGAATTTGCGTGCGTGTATATTATATTTACTTGTTTATGCACTGGAATATGACTGTGTTTGCCTTGACTTTACTTAAACTTTCCAGGCCCATAACATCTTACAAATCCTGTTTTATATGTGTTTATATGTGTTTAGTATGTGGCGTTTACAAATGGTTTCCGAACATGGCTTTAAATTTAACGGATAAACTGATTTTTCGTCTTCTATGTGCCATGTCCTTTTCGGACGTAAGCGTTCATGGCTTTCCACATCTCCCTCTCCCTCTCACTCTCTCTCTTAGCACGCTTTTTCCTGTTACACGACACAACCCTCGTCCCATCATCCACCTGATCATGTCCTTCAAACATGTTATCCGCTGCTTTCCCCTGTCTTTTTTCTCCTCTGTCTGGCCTGTTAGTATCACTTTCTCCAAGTCCTCCATCTTCATTGCATGTACCAGGAACTTTAGTTGCCTCTTTCCGATGCTCAGTATTAATTTTCTTTTCGTTTCCATCATTTTCAAAGCCTCATCTTTGCTCACATGTTCGAACTATGATATTCACAGAATCCTTCTGTAGAACCAAATTTCAATTCCTTCAAGTTTCTTCCACATCTTCGATGATATTGTCAGCATCTGACATCACATAGCAATCCAGTCGTCTCTTCTTTGTTTCTAGCGAAATTGCCCTCTTTCTTAATTCATTACTCAACTTCTGGAATGCTTCTTTTGCCATACCAATTCTCCTTCAGATCTCTGTGTCGCAATTTCCGTCTTCTGTAGAACACTTCCCAGGTATTTAAATTTTGTACCTTCTCAATTTTAGTATCTCCCACCTGTATTTGTCATTTTGGGTTGCCCTTTTTGCTGATGACCATGCATTCGGTTTTCATGCAGTTTATTTCTAGTCCTTTCTTATGTTACTCTCTTCAGCTATCTTCTGTAGGAGGTTTTGTAGTTTCCTTTCCATGTCTGCTATCTGCACTGTATCATCTGCGTACCTTATGTTGTTTAAATTGTGGCCTCCGATGACGAACCCTGGCATAACTTCTAGGCTCCTCAGTATAGTCTCGATGTACAAGTTGAATAGATCCGGTGGAAACACATCCTTGTTTTACGACCCTTTCTATTTTGTATATCGGCTGAATTGATATGCTGCTAAAAAGTAAGTTAAAAAAATTGTATATGTATATTCCTGTGCATATTTGTGTTTGTACATGTTTGTATATTCTAGTTTATGCATGTCTGTGTGTAAGTGTTTATCTGTAAGTGGGTATTTTTATATTTGTGTGTGTGTCTTTCTTTTTTCTCATCGTTTCATATTTGAATAATTTTACAATTATCTAAATCTAATGCTTTGTTAATCGTAGAATTTAAAATTTGCAGTGTCTTA
Source organism: Ascarosepion bandense (assembly GCA_037127315.1). Taxonomy (NCBI): domain Eukaryota; kingdom Metazoa; phylum Mollusca; class Cephalopoda; order Sepiida; family Sepiidae; genus Ascarosepion; species Ascarosepion bandense. The sequence goes on from JBBBDQ010029504.1 coordinate 957,700, forward strand.
CATTAATTCATAATAAATATATTTTCTTTTTTTGAAAAAGAATTTTAATTTTTATTGTAAAGTGAAACTAATAGTCGATTAGTAATACTGATTTCTATTTCAATGAAATATTAATATCAATGCCTAAATAAACTATTTTAGAGTAAGTTCTTATGTTCATAAAATTAGAAATATGGGTATCATTTTGATTAGTCCCCACAGACTATGTAAAAACGTCTCCCTGATTAAGGGGTTTTAGCGAGTTTTGAATCTTATCTTTTGTCCAGTAGCTTATTGCCTTTGTTTTTTTCATTTAATCTTTATTAAAAAATATTATGTAAATTTTTGTAACTTTGTATAATATCTATGCGTTACACTCTATTCTTTATTTGGTAAACATTTCATTGCTAATCATGCATTATTTTGAAGTAATACACTTATTTATGCCTTTGTTTCCGTTCTTTATATTATGGCCACTACTTTATATTAGCACAAACCTTACTTTTAAGCATTTTTCATTGTATACAGCGGAAAGGAATGATTTAATCATTCTTTTTCTTTTTGTTTTTTTCATGCATCATTCATTCAGTAGTGAATTAGAGCACTCTGGCTACTAGCGTATAATACATCATATGCTAAAAGTCTCCCTCCTTCTACCGAGCGCTCATAGCTCAGAGGTAGAATCGCAGACTGACGCCAATTTGTTCGGGTTTCACTCCTGGGTTAAAAAGATATCGGACGTCTAAACTTACTGATGAGCTGTGATACAGCGAAACAGATCTGTCTACGAATGACTATATATATATATATATATATATATATATATATATATATATATATATGTCTAAGCATATGCTGTTAAATATAAGAGACAATGAATGTCTATTATGTTTAATAATGAGCCGTTCTAAACGTCGTATTTTGGCTTTAATTTCAGTTGAAAATAAAGACAAAAATTCTCCAAAATTTGGGTAATTATTTATTGATTTGCTTCGAAGCTTTCGGGCCACATGAGCCATCTTCAGAGAGGTTATTTAGACGAAGATACAATAACATCCACCATTTATTGTATTTCAGTTAAATAACCTGTCTGGACGACAAATTTGAACTTTTTTTTTCATTCTTAACTCTTCCACCTTAATTATGCAACTTTCTGTTTATAGATATGTTTTTGGATACCTTTCGGTATGGGAATATACAACGTATGTAGAATTCGGAATTTTATTTGATATATATATATATATATATATATATATATATATATATATATATATATAAAATCAGAAAACAAAAGTTAGATATTTTACAAATCCGTTGGTAATAATATATTTCGCGGCTCCAGCCGTTCCTCAGACCAAATTCATGAATGTTTCAAATTTATCTACATGAAATTAAGTGAAATAGAAAAAGAAAAACAATAGAAGAGAAAAGAGAAAGAAAAAAGAAGAAAAGAAGAAGGGAAAGGGGGTTTAATTCTTTGGAGTTTGTCTCTATTGGAATTTACCTTACCAAATTTGAAGCATATATAAATGAAAAATCTCTCAGAGTGGACCTGTAGAAAAGACAATATTTATAAATATAAAAGACAAAAGGATGAGTGTAGTAGTTGCCAACGCGTTTCAACCAGTGTTAGACATTTTCAAGGTAAAAGAGGAACAAAAAGACCACATTGGATGAAACGCGTTGGTGACTATTACAGTTTTCTTATTGTCTTTTATATTTATAAATATATATTTATATATATATATATATATATATACTAACAAAATAGCAAGATCGCCAAGACCGACCGCGGTTTCGCACAACGGCTCGTCAGGGCTCCTGACGAGCCGTTGTGCGAAACCGCGGTCGGTCTTGGCGATCTTGCTATTTTGTTAGTGTGTTTGCTCTGCGTTACTGCCTTCTAGTTAAATACTTTTCGGTTGTGTGGATCGAGCACTTTTCTTTTCTGGTTGTTTGTTCCGTTGAGGGTTTTTTTTCTTTTTACTGGGAGGAACCGTATGTATTGTCGGTCCCAAGCAGTTTTCTTTTTTTCCCCCCTCTTTGCCCAAAGCTTTATAGCCGAGGGCAATAACGGATTTAGATTCTGCTGGTCATTCATAGTCTTAGAAAGTCCCTTCTATAAAATTTTGAGATTAGAATACACGCAGAGTCGGTTTAATAATAATTATTATTATTGTTATTATTGTTATTATTAATATATATATATATATATATATATGTGTGTGTGTGTGTGTGTGTGTGTGTGTGTGTGTGCGTGTGTGGAACTCGCCCCTGATAAGACTAAAACTCGTGTTTCATGATTGGAAAAAATCTTCTAACATATATATATATATATATATATATATATATATATTATTTATGTATGTATGTATATCTTGCACTAATTTTTCTCATATAATAAATGATCGTAATACAAGTACCGACTCATCTCCAATGAGAATATTACTCTCCAAAGCAAATATAATAAGGAATCTAACGTATTGGTATTGATGTTCCCAACCAAAGAACTAACAACCAAGCCAACGTTGCTTACATATATTCATTACCATTAAAGTTATTGGTGTTGTCCTTTTATTCTCATTGTTGCTGGTGATCTGTATTGGCTGGGCGTTTTCTCTCTACTCTTCTCCCTCGTTTTGTATTGATCAGCGTCTATTGAATCAGTGAATATATCTTAATGACCAATCTATATCTCCGAGGGTGGGAAGAGGTCGAGCATTGGGACAGACGAGAAAAAATGCTAGTAATGTGCCGAGAATATTAAAGAAATATATCGATAGTGGTGAATGACGGAACTGTGACCCGGACAAGAGCGAAGTGTACTGGTCGGTATCGTTGGACAAATGCTTCCAGCATTGCCAGTGACGCTGCATTCCGTGAGCGGGATATTCGTCATGTAATTTTTACTCTTGGGTACTCCATTACATTCTCAGATTCTCACTTATTGAATAAATGTATTTTTTTTTAACTTTCAAACTATATATATCTGTGTGGGGTGCACTTCTATAATATGACATGTAGGTATACTCATTTTTAGAACCACACACACACACACACACACACACACACACACACACATATATATATATATATATATATATATATATATATATATATATATAACAGGTAGATTAAAACTTATTTTCCAACCCTTTACTTATATAAAAAGTGCTCGATACAAAATAGAGCTTAATATTGCCATTGTTTTTTACAATGGTCTATAAAAGCCTTATATCACAATACAAATATTTTCATGTTTCAGAACTATACTGATGGATAGCTACATGATTTGATATAATTTAATACTTTTGATTTTGTAATACGTCGTATATGTGTGTGTGTGTGTGTGTGTGTGTGTGTGTGTGTGTGTGTGTGAAAAGTGTATGTATATAATTATAAATGTCAATATATATATATATATATATATATGTATATATGCAATTGGTTATATATATCATATTATTTATATTATATATATGCGTGGTACTTATTTAAAAACGCTCAATATCAGTGATAGAGCTGACATATTCATATAGATAGGTGTGAGTTGTAACCCTGAGTTTCGCGCTCTTGCAATCCTCAGACAAACTCTTTGTTTGTCTGACGATCGCAAGAGCGTGAAACCCGTGGTTGCAAACTCACACCTATGTATATATATATATATATATATAGTCATCCGCAGACAGATCTGTTTTGCTGTATCACAGCTTATCAGTAGGGTTAGACATCCTATTGCTTCTAGCCAGGATTGAAAACTTATGTGTGAGTGCAAATCTTCTCAGATATAATATGCAGAATAAAAGAAAGAGACAAGAGGAAAAGTATTTATTTTTAGCCGACGCGTTTCGTCCTCTAACAGAATTTATAAAGACAAAAGCGAATTGAATTTATTTTAATTTCAAAATTATCTGTAAATAAAACCAAAATCTTATTGATTACTAGAAGATTATAAAACTCTTAAAAATATTCACGAGATCAACTGAAAAATAGTATATATTTAATTACGTCATTTTGCATACTCGATGATAATTTCTCTTATGAAGTAAATTGTTTGGATTGTTATGATATAATATGTTGAAATGGTTAATGTCACCGTTTTCTTTTGATCTTTTGATGTGTTTGTTGTATATATAAGCTTGGGAAAATAATGTTTCAATCAGCAAAGTTGAGATTAGGGAAAGAAAACGAAGTTCAGGTAAATACTTTGATAATGTTTGATGGCCGCACTATCTTTTTCTATCTGAGTAAATTATTTTCTCTTTTGATGAGTATAGCATTTTCCGTTTGAAATTTTGACCGAATTTATTTTTGTGTATGAAAATTGTATTTGTTAAATTGTAATTTATGAGATCAATTTTGTGTTAATTGTTTTTTATTCAGATTTCTATATGTTTCTCCAATGTATTTTATTCAACAGATTTTTCATTTTATTTTACAGATGCTTGGTTCTAAATTTTTATTGTTATAAATGTTTTCAGATCTGATTATATCCATAATGGCTTTGGAAGTGGTTGTGAGTATTTCGAGATTGTTCTTAATTTATATATATATATATATATATATATATATATATATATATATATATATATATAAAATTCAATACAAAATCAATGCTTCTACACTGACTTCTTAATATAAAATGTTGAGAGGAAAACTAAGCACATAATTAAATGTTTATAAATCTAGAATTTATTTCGGTCGTTAACACTGCGTCTTTTAGATCATTGAAAAACTATATATATATGAAAAAAATTAAATGAAAAATGTTTTTTCATATATATGAAAAACTATATATCTATACAGTTTTATATACATGCATACAAATTTATTCATATTAACTAAATAACTTATCTAATTTTGTTTCTAAACTTTATATATATATTGTGTGTATTTTGGCAGCATTTTTTCATTAATGCAGGTTTCATTGAATAATATAGACAAGTTTTGTCTATTAATTTTGTGTAGGATCCGTTCATACCGTATGTTTGTTCTTGTATAATGTGTCAAGATTTTCTTTCGCTATTTCAATTTGCCTTTTCACAAGGCTCCATTTACATTTCAAGGTGGTGATGGTGTGTTGGGCTGCCAAAATACACACAATTTAAATTACATGATCCAGCAGCCCAACACACCATCACCACCTTGAAATGTAAATGGAGCCTTGTGAAAAGGCAAATTGAAATAGCGAAAGAAAATCTTGACACATTATACAAGAACAAACATACGGTATGAACGGATCCTACACAAAATTAATAGACAAAACTTGTCTATATTATTCAATGAAACCTGCATTAATATATATATATACATATTAGTCACCGACATACATGCCTGTTTCCCTATATCACAGCTCATCAGTGTGTCGAGACACACCCATTTGCTTCTAGCCGGGATCGAAACTCGACTGATTTGGTGTTAATCGGAGTCGCTACCCACTAAGCCATAGGCGCATGTAAGAAGATAGGTGAAATTTTAACGTGTTGTATATAAGCTGTGTATACACACAGAAGTCACCGAAAGAACACAATTCATTTCTGAAGACTTTGTCAAGGCAGAAGTCACAACATATTACATTGCATTTAGAGATATGTTTCTGTTAACATTTCGGTCCCTAGAACTGCATTTCAATTTTACGACTTTCGTCTGTTATTTGGTGACTGTTATCGTCGCATAACAACATTTTATGTGAATACAATATAATCTTTGATAGTGGATGTCTTTATGTTAACGTCCATGTAACCTCTCTGAAGATGGCTCATGTGAACCGAAAGCTTAGAACCAGCATAATAAAAAAGATGCAAATGTTGGACAATTTTTTTCACCTGAAATTAAAGCCAATATATTATGTTTAGAACGGCTAATGATAAAGTAATATAAACATTCATTGTCTGTTATATTTAACATTATATATATATATAATTATTACGGAAATTAACGAAGATTAACGAAACTAGGTTATAAACAACCGAGAATTGAAATGATTTGTTTGAACATTATTTTTGATCAATACTCATATTTAAGTAGATATTCTGTTTATAATTAAACAGTATTATATATTTATATCTACTGACCTGATTATTTACGATAACTTTTTTATTACGAAAATGTGTGTCATTCGGCAGGATTCGAACCTGCGACCCCTATTCACATAGGGGAAGCTACCATCTGATCTGTTTACATTTGTTTACATTACGATACATTTCAGACAGATATGTTTGTTGCGATGAATCGAAAATTGTGTTATATAGGCTTGATTAAATCCTCGTTTTGACTGGAGGTCATTCTTGGTCGAGAGGTCTAAGACGTTGACAGATCAAATGGTAGCTTCTCCTATGTGAATCCTGTCGAATGAAACACATTTTCGTAATAAAAAATTATCTTAAATAATCAAACCAGTAGATATAAATATATAATACTGTTTAATTAAAAAGAGAATATCTACATAAATATGAGTATCGATCAAAAATAATGTTCAAAAAATCACTTCATATATATATATATTTAGAGAGCGAGAGAGAGAGACAAAAAGAGAGAGTACTTTATCTAAATACGTGTAATTATATAGATATAATATATATTCAAAGATAGAAAAAATGAGAACACGAAGGAACTTCAGAAAGTTTTCAGAAAAACCTGGCGAAATGTACGTATGGAATTGAGAAATAATTATATATGTAGATATGCAAAGTCTAGACAATATAATATTCAATGACTGTGTGCATGTATCCGTTTCAGCGAGCTTGCCTTTCATTAATTTATCGATACATATTTGCGTATACATATATATATATATATATATATATATATAGAGAGAGAGAGAGAGAGAGAGAGAGAGATCTGCAGACAGATCTGCTTCGCTGTATCACAGCTCATCAGTACGGTTAGACTCCGATTGCTTTTTAACCCAGGATTGAAACCCGACCGAATTGGTGTCAGTCGGCGATTCTACCTCTGGGCTATGGGAGTTCGGTGGAAGAAGACAAACTTTTTAGCGCATATATGATCATTATACGCGGCCAATAGCCAGAGTGCTCTAATTCATTTTACTGAATGAGCGATTCGTACATGCCAGAATAGCTACTGTTTTTCAAATTTTACCATTTTCCCAGAGTGCTCAGTCAGGGTGTGAGAGCGTATATATGTTTTTTTTTAAAACATATCACCCCGAGCAAGGCGGTAACGCCACTGATGTGCAGGGGGCTACATAAGAGTGAAAAGATCGGAAAATAGAAAGCCGGAAACCACATCCTAAACAGGTAAGAAGGGATGAGCCTCTTCACCTGTTCAATAGACGTGGGTGGAGTGTGAACCGGGCGATA